>CM053028.1:59963538-60242024 GCA_028564925.1 Lithobates sylvaticus
CTCTCTCTTCATCTATTGTTGCTCTTTTTTACTCCATTCTATTCTGCAATGTTTTATTATGTTTTATCATGCTTGCTTTTCAGGTATGTAATTTTGTTTACAGTGTTTTAGTGTTAAGCATTTTTTTGTTTTCAGGTGCGCCATTCAGTTGCAGCGCGGATTTATTTATCTTGACAGCAACAGCGTTTGGTCCCACGATACATAAAGCCACGACTCCAACGACGTAGGAGGTGATTTCACCACCACAGTTAAAAAAAAGAGCATATATGCCGAAGTATGGGGGCAGCAGGGGCGAAGGAGCGATTTGGCTCCTAATGCCGCGTGCATACGGTCGAAATTCCGCCGGAGCCTTGCCCCGTGGAAAAGTCCGACTGTGTGTACACGGCATAACTTTTGCGGGAGGATGCCCCCATGCTTCGGCATATATAAATGGTGCATGTATGCCCATCATTAGAAGTGGGTGGATGAAGGGAGGTATTCTAATGGTGGGCATACCCACCAATCAATCTCTTTTTTTCGTTCAGCCAAGAGGCTGCATGAAAAAAAAAGATTACAATATATGTCCAGTATGTTGCTGGACTTTGAATGGTTATACCAGAATGATGCCTGCAGGTTTAGGTATCATCTTGGTATCATTCTTTTCAGCCAGTGATCGGCTTTCATGTAAAAGCAATTCTAGCGGGTAATTAGCCTCTAGACTGCTTTTACAAGCAGTGGGAGGGAATGTCCCCCCTCCCGGATATAAACCGCGCCATTGGGAAATTGGAAAAGCGTTTTATCACACCGATCTTGGTGTGGTCAGATGCTTTGAGGGCAGAGGAAAGGTCTAGGGTCTAATAGACCCCAATTTTTTCAAAAAAAAGAGTACCTGTCACTGCCTATTGCTATCATAGGGGATATTTACATTCCCTGAGATAACAATAAAAAATGATAACAAAGAAAAAAAATGGAAGGAACAGTTTTTAAATAAAATAAAAAAAGCTAAATAAAAAAAAAAAAAAAAAAAAAAAGCACCCCTGCCCCCCCTTCTCTTGCGCAAAGGCGTACACAAGCGTTGGTCTGGCGTCATATGTAAACAGCAATTGCACCATGCATGTGAGGTATCACCGCGAAGGTCAGATCGAGGGCAGTAATTTTAGCAGTAGACCTCCTCCGTGAATCTAATGTGGTATCATGTAAAGGCTTTTAAAAATGTATGTAGTTTGTCGCCACTGCGTGTTTGTGCGCAATTTTAAAGCATGTCGTGTTTGGTATCCATGTACTCGGCCTAAGATCATATTTTTTATTTCATCAAAAATTTGAGCAATATAGTGTGTTTTAGTGCATTTAAAATAAAAAAAAGTGTATTTTTTCCACAAAAAATGCGTTTGAAAAATCGCTGCGCAAATACTGTGTGGGAAAAAAAATGCAACACCCACCATTTTAATCTGTAGGGCCTTTTCTTTAACAATATATATAGTGTTTGGGGGTTCAACGTAATTTTCTTGCAAAAAAAAAAAAAAAATGTTTTCATGTAAACAAAGTGTCAGAAAGGCTTTGTCTACAAGTGGTTAGAAGAGTGGGTGACGTGTGACATAAGCTTCTAAATGTTGTGCATAAAATGCCAGGACAGTTCAAACCCCCCCCCCCCCCCCAAATGACCCCATTTTGGAAAGTAGACACCCCAAGCTATTTGATGAGAGCAATGTTGAGCCCATTAAATTTTTTTATTTTTTTGTCCCAAGAGATTGAATAATGAAAAAAAATATATATATATATATATATATATATATATATTTTTTTTATACAAAAAGTTGTCACTAAATGATATATTGCTCAAACATGATATATTGCATGGGCATATGTGGAAATACACCCCAAAATACATTCTGTTGCTTCTCCTGAGTACGGGGATACCACATGTGTGGGACTTTTTGGGAGCCTAGCTGCGTACGGGACCCCAAAAACCAAGCACCGCCTTCAGGCTTTCTAAGGGTGTAATTTTTTTATTTCACTTCTCACTGCCAATCACAGTTTCGGAGGCCATGGAATGCCCAGATGGCATAAAACCCCCCAACATGACCCCATTTTGGAAAGTAGACACCCCAAGCTATTTGCTGAGAGGTATGGTGAGTATTTTGCAGATCTCGCTTTTTGTCACAAAGTTTTGAAAATTGAAAAAAGAAAAAAAAAATTTTTTTTTCTTTACTTTCTTCATTTTCAAAAACAAATGAGAGCTGTAAAATACTCACCATGCCTCTCAACAAATAGCTTGGGGTGTCTACTTTCCAAAATGGGGTCATTTGGGGGGGGGGGGGTTTGTGCTATTTTGGCATTTTATGGCCTTCGAAACTGTGATAGGTAGTGAGGAGTGAAATCAAAATTTTGCACCCTTAGAAATCCTGAAGGCGGTGCTTGGGTTTTCGGGGCCCCGTACGCGGCTAGGCTCCCAAAAAGTCCCACACATGTGGTATCCCCATACTCAGGAGAAGCAGCTAAATGTATTTTGGGGTGCAATTCCACATATAACTATGGCATGTGTGAGCAATATATCATTTAGTGACAACTTTTTGAAATTCTTTTTTTTTTTTTTTTTGTCTTTATTCAATCACTTGGGACTAAAAAAAAAAAAAATAAAAAAATCAATGGGCTCAACATGCCTCTCAGCAAATAGCTTGGGGTGTCTACTTTCCAAAATGGGGTAATTTGGGGGGGTTTTGTACTTCCCTGCCATTTTAGCACCTCAAGAAATTAGATAGGCAGTCATAAATTAAAAGCGGTGTAAATTCCAGAAAATTTACTCTAGTTTGTAGACGCTATAACTTTTGCGCAAACCAATAAATATACGCTTATTGGCATTTTTTTTTACTAAAGACATGTGGCTGAATACATTTTGGCCCAAATGTTTGACTAAAATTTAGTTTATTAGATTTTTCTTATAACAAAAAGTAGAAAATCTCATATTTTTTTCAAAATTTTCGGTCTTTTTCCGTTTATATCGCAAAAAATAAAAATCACAGAGGCAATCAAATACCATCAAAAGAAAGCTCTATTTGTGGGAAGAAAAGGACGCAAATTTCGTTTGATTACAACATTGCATGACCGCGCAATTACCAGTTAAAGCAGTGCAGTGCGAAATTGAAAAAAGACCTCTGGTCCTTTGGCTGACAATTGGTCCGGGGCTGAAGTGGTTAAGGACCCAGCCTCTTTCTGAGATTTGGTGTTTACAAGTTTAAAAATAGTTGTTTTGTGTGTTTTGTTTTTTTTGCTTGAAAATGATTTGGAACCCCCAAACATTATTATAATTTTTTTTCTGACACCCTAGAGAATAAAATGGTCGTTGCAATACTTTGTCACACCGTATTTGCGCAGTGGTCTTACAAGCGCAATTTTTTTTGGGGGGGGGGGGGGAAATCACTTTTTTAGACTAAAAATAAGACAATGGTAAAGTTAGCCCAATTTTTTTTTTGTTTTTTATTTTTTTTTTTTTTTTTTTTTTTTTTTTAATATTGTGAAAGATGTTACGGCGAATAAATTGATACCCGTTCGTGGAATGGCGACAAACTTTTACCCTTAAAAATCTCCATAGGTGATGTTTAAAAAAAATTCTACAGGTTGCATGTTTTGAGTTACAGAGGAGGTCTAGAGCTAGAATTATTGCTCTCACTCTAACGATTGTAGCATTACCTCACATGTGTGGTTTGAACACCGTTTTCATATGCGGGCGCTACTCATGTATGCGTTCGCTTCTGCACGCAAGCTCGGCGGGACAGGGCGAAATATTTTTTTTTTTTTTTTTTTTTTTTCACTGTTCTTTAAAAAAAATATAAAAAATTGTGTCACTTTTATTCCTATTACAAGTAATGTAAACATCCCTTGTAGGGGTGCAACGGATCAAAAAACTCACGGATCGGATCGATCCTCGGATCAGGAGTCACGGATCGGATCATTTTTCGGATCAGCAAATAATAATTGAATTTGCAAAAACCTGTGAAAATTCCGCCACCATATAGTCCCCACTGTAATATCCACGTCATCTCCCCCACTGTAATATCCACGTCCTCTCCCCCCACTGTAATATCCACGTCCTCTCCCCCCACTGTAATATCCACGTCCTCTCCCCCCACTGTAATATCCACGTCCTCTCCCCCCACTGTAATATCCACGTCCTCTCCCCCCACTGTAATATCCACGTCCTCTCCCCCCACTGTAATATCCACGTCCTCTCCCCCCACTGTAATATCCACGTCCTCTCCCCCCACTGTAATATTCACGTCATCTCCCCCACTGTAATATCCACGTCATCTCCCCCACTGTAATATTGGCTGGGTATCGCAGAGTATTGGCTGGGTATCGCAGAGTATTGGCTGGGTATCGCAGAGTATTGGCTGGGTATCGCAGAGTATTGGCTGGGTATCGCAGAGTATTGGCTGGGTATCGCAGAGTATTGGCTGGGTATCGCAGAGTATTGGCTGGGTATCGCAGAGTATTGGCTGGGTATCGCAGAGTATTGGCTGGGTATCGCAGAGTATTGGCTGGGTATCGCAGAGTATTGGCTGGGTATCGCAGAGTATTGGCTGGGTATCGCAGAGTATTGGCTGGGTATCGCAGAGTATTGGCTGGGTATCGCAGAGTATTGGCTGGGTATCGCAGAGTATTGGCTGGGTATCGCAGAGTATTGGCTGGGTATCGCAGAGTATTGGCTGGGTATCGCAGAGTATTGGCTGGGTATCGCAGAGTATTGGCTGGGTATCGCAGAGTATTGGCTGGGTATCGCAGAGTATTGGCTGGGTATCGCAGAGTATTGGCTGGTATCGCAGAGTATTGGCTGGGTATCGCAGAGTATTGGCTGGGTATCGCAGAGTATTGGCTGGGTATCGCAGAGTATTGGCTGGGTATCGCAGAGTATTGGCTGGGTATCGCAGAGTATTGGCTGGGTATCGCAGAGTATTGGCTGGGTATCGCAGAGTATTGGCTGGGTATCGCAGAGTATTGGCTGGGTATCGCAGAGTATTGGCTGGGTATCGCAGAGTATTGGCTGGGTATCGCAGAGTATCGCAGAGTATTGGCTGGGTATCGCAGAGTATTGGCTGGGTATCGCAGAGTATCGCAGAGTATTGGCTGGGTAATGCAGAGTATCGCAGAGTAATGCAGAGTATCGCAGAGTATCGGCTGGGTAATGCAGAGTATCGCAGAGTATCGGCTGGGTAATGCAGAGTATCGCAGAGTACATTGGCTGGGTAATGCAGAGTACATTGGCTGGGTAATGCAGTTTGTTTACAAGTGATCGCTCCGTCATTTGACGGAGTGATCACATTGTAAACAGTGGCCGGGTGTACAAAGATGGCCGCCGCTCCGGAGCTAGGCCGAAGCCGCAGCCTTTCCTAAGGCCGCCGGGTGTACCAAGATGGCCGCCGACGCTCCGGAGCTAGGCCGAAGCCGCGGCCTTTCCTAAGGCCGAGGCCGCGGAGCGCTCCGCGGATCGCGGGGTGTGCCGATCCGAACGGGGTGACCCGTTCGGATCACGGATCGGCGACGATCCGTTGCACCCCTAATCCCTTGTAATAGAAAAAAAGCATGACAGGACCTCTTAAAGATGAGATATGGGGTCAAAAAGACTTCAGATCTCATATTTACACTAAAATGCAATAAAAAAATAATAATTTGATGGGGGGGGGAGTCCCTTTTTTAAGAGCTATGGGCGGAAGTGACGTTTTGACGTTGCTTCCGCCCTGCAATGTTATGGAGACGGATGGGGGCCCTACGGGCGGCTCCGGTAAGCAGCAGGGGTGCCCTCTCCCGCCGCTGATCAGTGATCTTGCAGTGAATCCGCCACAGAGACCACTTTTATCTTGAAGCAGTCCGCCCGCTGAAGATAATACCAAGGTTATGGCAGTTAGCTCCCATGTTGTTCAGGTAGACCTCCAGCTCTTTAAGGTTGTCTACCCCTGCTTTAAGGGCTAAGTTCACACTTTCCAGAAAACCGCCCACGTTCTCTAAAAAGCAAAAACAAAAGTGTTATGTTAACTTTTAGAGGTGCACCAAATGGAAATTTTGATACCGAAAATTAGTAAAAAAAAAATAAAATGTGTGTGTGTGTAAATGTATGTATGTATGTATATATATATATATATATATATATATATATATATATATATATATATATATATTATATATTATATATATATTCAATATATTTATATATATATAATATATATGATATAATATTATATAATAATTTGTATTTTATATCCAACTTTTTAATCAATATTATGAATTTATCGGCCCCTTTTTAGCACAAGAAAGGCTCAAGAAAAATGCATCCCTTTAAAATTCCATGTATGTCTTCCCACTAGTCCCTTGCACTTCCATTTGTGGTGTTAAAAATCTTGCTTAATTTTTCGTCCAGTTAAAAAAAGAAAATGCACCTGCCTGTTTAAATGCATTGAAAATGCAGCAAGAACGCATCAATAACGCACCCATGTTGCGCTTTGATGCAGTTTTGCAGTTGAGTCGCATGACCTATGAAAAACACCATAAGCACAGTAAAATCGTGTGCGTTTTCACGGGCCATTATTGGCACCTTTTTATCTATCGGCAAAATGCTGTAAACACTATTTCCGGACTATGTTTTGGCTGCTGAAATTTTGGTGTATCTCCTAATAACTTTCAGCAATGCACAGATAAGGATATTACCATTGCAGGCACATCCTACTTCCTAAGTTTTCCTGCACAATCCTTTTCGGTGTCCTTGTTCTACTTTCCAGCTAATATCACTTCTTCCCGCATCATATCTCCCTGGGTTTTATTGACCTCCTTCTCTAGTCCTCCCATTCCTTTTCCTATATGGGCTGCCTGTAGCACTGTATAAGGTTGTTAGCGGAGCAGAGGACTGTACTTTCTCCTGAGGGAATACATAGCACACATGTGCCTTCTTAGTGTTAAAAACCTCTTTCAGTCCTTTTATCCTTAGGACACTGACTCTCTGCCAAGTTTTAGCCATTTCCAGGGCCCCGGTCCTATAGTCTAAGGCTCGGTTCACCCCTAATGCCGATGTGGCTCCCAGCAGGGGTCCTGTGTGTCCTGGTTCACAGTTTTATGTCTCCAAAACTGCGGCCCGGGGGCCAGATGTGGCCCTTTGCTTTATTTCATCTGGCCCTTAGGGCACTATCTCATCCACTGATACCAACCATGGGGCACAATTTCTTGCCAATGACACCAACAATGGGGCACAATTTCTTGCCAATAACACCAACAATGGGGCACAATTTCTTGCCCATGACACCAACAATGGGGCACAATTTCTTGCCAATGACACCAACAATGGGGCACAATTTCTTGCCAATGACACCAACAATGGGGCACAATTTCTTGCCAATGACACCAACAATGGGGCACAATTTCTTGCCAAAGACACCAACTGATGGGGCGCAATTATGCCCACTGAAACCAACTGATGGGGCGCAATTATGCCCACTGAAACCAACTGATGGGGCGCAATTATGCCCACTGAAACAACTGATGGGGCGTTATTTTTCCCACTGACGTCAGGACCTTTTTTTATTCCCAATAGCCACAGTCCGGCCCCCCTAATGTCTGAAGGACAGTAAACTGGCCCTTTTTTTTTTTTAGGAAAGTTTGGAGACCCCTGCCCTAGACACTAATTCCTAATCCAAATGGCACAAAAAGGTCAGTGTGGGGAATTGCAAGGACCTTGATCTATCCCACTCGCTTCACCTGAGACATACAGAAAATCTCCAGGTACAAGTTCTTTGACAGTGGAGCATGTATTTTCCCCCGCTTCAACTAACTAACTTATAAGGAAGGCAGAATATTATGTAAGCAAGAAAAGGCTGCTTACCTGCTGGTAGTTTCTATTCTGCGTTCCTGAAAGGTCCCTGAACGTGTTCAGCTTCCCAGGAAATTCCTTCATCTCCCCCCCCTCCTGGCTAGGGCTCGCCAAGCTGTTGTAGAAATTGTAAAGTCCTGTTGTTAGGAAATGAAGCCCGGGAATGCAGCTGCATAAGAAATATTTCACACAGACATCAAAATCAGTGAAAAAAATATTTCTGATTTTAATTACAAGTGTAGCTGGTTTTTATACATTCTTTAGGAATGGATGGCTTATTAATTAGTCAATAAGGGAGAAGGACAGCAAAAGTATCCAGTAGATGTCTCGCAAGCATACAGTTTATGATGAGTGTACAAATGGCAATTGTTTCATCAAGGAGAGTTTGCAATGGACCCTTAGGAGACAATTAGATGTTTGTGTACTGCAGACTTCTGGATAAAAAAAAGAACACATACTGTATTTGCAATTGTTCCTATTATGTTACAGAAAACATTTAGATCCAATCGTTCCTAGAATATTGTAACAATAGCCTGGCCTTGCTTTCCAGACTAGCACATATCTTCAATTGTTAGACACTTTTCAGAACAATAGTTGGACTTTGTCATCTGTCTAAACCTTTATACCAAGCAACAAGATGGGGGACTTAAGCCTAATACACACTGCTAGTTTTTTACTTTTCATTCAACCCAGAAGTGCTGAATGAAAAAAAGCTGTCTCCTCAGGAGGAGCCACTGTACTAAAAATCTGATTTGTACAGCGATCTCCCCTACTTTGCTATTGTGTTCTGACAGGGGGACGGCCCTCCCACCAGAACACTCTGGTCAGCACCCTCAGTCATCGAGAGTCCATCGGCAGACCTTTTGCGGTCATGGGCGCCTTCTGTCGTACTGGCTGCAGTACAAACGAATGTTGGACGGTTTATATTGAATCAGTGGATGGTGCCTGACATTTGGCCCATGTGTACTACCCTTTAAGCAAGCCATACATGGATTGAAATTTGACCGGTTCAAAAGGGACTGGCTGAATTTTCGATTATTGTATGGGCAGGCTGATTTGAACACAAATTAATCCATTGGTGTGTAAAACCAGCCTGTTGGAAAATGTTCTCTTGATCAGCACCACTGGCTATAGGTGGCAGTGCTGATCAGTGTGTTCTGAAGGTGGGGAAGTCTCCTTGCTGTCAGGATACAATAGCACAGTGAGTGCATGGATGAGGGTATCGAGTCCACCTTTTTTTTTATTTTTATTATAATTTTATTTATTTTTTTGTTCGGCCTGCCTAAATTTCACAAATGAATTCCTGATAAAATGTCAAAATGTTACTTCTATCCCACAACCAATGGTATTATCTGTGTTTTTTATCAGGTCGAACTGGATTGACTCCTCACTATCTCACACAATGCAGTTCTTTCCCCACCCTTGCAATGGTTAAATTCCAAACCTGCCTAAATACTTTGCACATTAATTTCTGCAGCTTCAGATTTAAAATGAGCACCTCTTGTGCGTTACCTGGTATTTGTGGTCTTACCTTTTTTTGTATTTATTTTTTTTTTTATTTGGTTGAGATTTTATATATATATATATATATATATATATCTATATATCTATATATCTAAATATCTAAAATATATCAATCTATATCTATATCTATATCTATATATATCACATGGAAGAAAAATAAATATTTATATATTTTTTTTTATTCTTTTAAAGAAAATGTATGCATCAAAAATAAGTAATATGCAATATTAAAATGGAAAGAGGATTATGGAATGCAGTGATCCCCATTAATCTCTTTGTGTTTCTCTAGGTTAACTGTAATGGCTTTACCATTGAAGACGAGGAGCTGTCTCACTTAGGATCAGCTATTTTCCCAGAGTATGTTGTTTAATTGTCAATATTTTTTTTATTTTTTGCAGCAACAGATGGAGCATATATTGTAATGCATTCAGATATTCTTTTCCCTGTGATGTTACTGTATATTTAAGTGTCAGTCCATTTGAAACAAATTGTAAGTTGTGGACATCGGAGGTATTAAAGTAATAACTTTTTTTCGTTTTGGATAGAATGAAGAGGGATTAGATCACCTCTCATATGTGGTGGGGTTTTTTTTTGTCGGTGCCCCATTGGGGAGATTTACCCTCTCCGTTTGTTTTTCTTTGCTGTTGTCACCAAGAGAAAATGAAAATCGGAAACTTTAGAAGATTAGGGGTGAAATCTTTGTATGGGGGACACTAATTCTGGTGACATGCATTGATTGTCTCACTTCCCCCTCACATCCTGTGTTGGCTATGGTACAGGAAGTGAAGGCAGATCTCCCCAATGGAACATGGATATAATAAAAGGCAGACAGGGGCTTTAACTCTCCCTTACTCTATCAAAAAAAAAAAAAAAAAATGCCTTTTACTCTAATCATCCACTAGATTTTTCTAAAAGTTTCAGTTGTGAATTTCCTTGCCATAGTTCCCAGGTCTGCTCCCCCATGCACTCTTGCACGGGCCAATAGAGATTGCAAGGGGCCCTTTCAGCACACATTGCACAGACATGGTCCACTCTTGTCACCATTCGGATATGCAGCCTGAGAAATGCCTTGCAGCCATCACTGGAGTACATATAGTGGCTATGAGAAGTTACAAAAGACTCTTTATACACCCTGTTCTAGCAAATTGTCAGTCAGTTACGGTTTACATCCACCGTTTAGCCCCATCCTGAGAGATTAAATCTATAAAAATTCAGGCAGTCAGAAAAACTAAATTTTTCTCCAGTGGCAGAGGGATGATGGTAGTGGAGGGATGGGATCAGTGACACTGGCACTCACCTTCTCTTAGTGTCAGTCGATTCCCCCTCCTCCATGCTGCTCAGTGTGTCTTCTCCTTCCGGTGTCTCCAGTGAAGCCGCTCCTCATGTCGGGTCTCCTTGAGCTTGAAAAAGACCAATATCAGGGACTAGAAAAATGCCTCACATTGATAGATGACTGGATGACCACGAGCTCCCTCAAACTCAATGAATCCAAAACGGAGCTTCTTCTCCACGCAAACCGAAATAAAAAAACCAAGACCCCCATGGACACCACCCACCAACCTTGGACAGACCATCTCCCCCAAGCACCAAAGCCAAAAGTCTGAGATGTCGATGGAAGCACAAGTAGGATCAGTAGTCAGAAGATCTCATCATCTACTCCGCCTGCTACGTAGATTCATCCCAGAAGAGGAGAAAGCAGTAGTAGTTGGAACAATCATCAATTCCCAACTCGACTACGCAAACTCCCCTCTACATAGGATTACCTAGATACCAGATTTTATGCCTACAAGTCGTCCAAAACACGGCAGCAAGACTGGTAACGGGGGGGGGGGGGGAAACCCTGGGAATCCATCTCCCCATCCCCACACCCAATCGCAGTCTCCGATCAACTAACCAAAACCGCCTCCTCATCTACAAATCAAAGGGAGAAAGGAGATTCACAGTCCAAGGACCACGGCTATGGAACGCTCTATCCACTAACATCCGCATGGAAGAAAACCATTGGGCCTTCAGGAAAAAACTCAAGACCCACCTCTTCTAAGAAGCAAGACAACACAGGACGGATCAATCGTCTTGAGGCGATTCGGTTTGCATTTGTATCCCTATACAAGTCATTCATTCATTGAGCTCCTCCCCCTGCACTGTATTGGCTGACTTTCTGCTTCAGTGAAGGGGAGGGGGCTTTATCCACCATGCAGGCTCTGCCTCTGTTTCTCCCGGAGAGGCAGAGCATCGCACAGAGCGATGAATCGATGACTGTCAGCAGTCATCGATTCGACCGTCTTGCAGCATCGTGAACATCTAAATCGCAATGCACACACCCATGCTGTGATATATATATATATATATATCCCTAATATATATATATATATATATATATATATTTTATATATTTTTTTTTTTTTTTTTTCCATTATTTTAATGCTTGCTTCATTGGAATTCACTGCCCCAGGATCATGTGAACCAATGCTAATCTGAAAGGGCAGGATCTGGGTTCAGTTGATGGGCAGCTGTGCCTATACATAAGCCAGTTCAGCTACTCTTTTTCAGGGATATGCTGTGGGTCACACGGTCCATACCTTGCCATTGGTCATGTGTCTGACAGAGGAGGGTTCCTGGGTAAAGACCTCTTCATTGATTACTTATAAGTATGATTGGGCTACCACAATCGTAATTGGACATCATAGATTCCTTTTAATGATCGAGATGCTCTATTAGCTCAGACAAGGTTTAATGGATCGGGCTAATTCCTGGTTGGTTGATGTTATGCGACACGTTACATAATTTGTGGGGACTGTAATGGTCCAGCACACTATCTTATAACAGATGAAAGCAATGGCATGTGTGGACATATGGCCTGGTACAAGGTTAAAGGCAAGGAGTTCTGAGGGAAATAACTGGAGATGGAAGGATTAAGACTAATCTAGAGACCAGCATGATAATTCTTTTATGTCCAGCTCACATAGCTTTTATTTCCAGCTATTCATTTTTTTTTCTCCCCTCATGTAGTGGAGGAGCGACTTGCAGAATTATATGGGATACATTATATTTCCTTGTTGACCTCTGGCTCTAATCCGTTTAATGCAGCATTTAAACAATGGATTAGACAGGCTTGTGTGATCTGCAAATTAAGGCATGACCGTCTTCCTTGCATCATGGCTCGCTTATAATAAGGGATCACTGACTAAGATATGGAAATCATTGTACAGTGGGATCTGCAGCACCCGGCCGTCTGCGCTGACGGCAAATAGGAATGAATTCCAGAATCATTAGAGGTCTGCTATAACCTGAACCTTAAAGTGTATCTAAAACCTAAAACAAAAATGTAATATTGCAAATTAACTGTCCTAGTGGCTGCATTTGTTTTTGTTTTTGTTTAGGCCAGGAAATTTTTTTTTTTTTTTTTTTAGCAAGTAGTTACCTGTTGATCTTGCTAGAAATGTCCTTGTTAAAGTGATTTTATTTTTATTTATTTTTTTCAAATAACAAACATGTTATACTTGTGTAGTGTTTTTTGCACAGGGCAGCCTTGATCCGCCCCTTCCTGGGTCCCTCTTGGTTGCTTCTGGCCCCTCCCTCCTGTTGAGTGCCCCCACAGGAAGCAGCTTGCTATGGGGGAACTGGAGCCGAGCTGCAGCTCCGTGTGTATATTCAGACACAGAGTGGCGGTTTAGTCTCGCCCCCCTCTCTCTCCTGTTTGGCTAACTGGCTTTGACAACAACGGGAGCCAATGGTGCCGATGCTGTGTCTCAGCCAATCGGGAGGGAGAGGACCAGGATGGCCAAGGGACTTGTGGACATCGCTGGATGGAGATGGGCTCAGGTTAGTATTAGGGGGGTAACAGAAGCCTTTTTAGCTTAATGCATTAACCACTTAAGGACCTGAAGGATTTGCCCCAATTAGCCCAATTTTTTTTTTTTATATTGTGAAAAATAATGTTGCGCCGAGTAAATTGATACCCAACATGTCATGCTTCAAAATTGCGCCGCTCGTGGAATGGAGACAAACCTTTTGCCCTTTAAAAATCTCTATAGGGGACGTTTAAAAAATTCTACAAGTTGCATATTTTGAGTTAGAGGAGGTTTAGGGCTAGAATTATAGCTCTTGCTCTACCGCTTTTGCGACAATACCTCACATGTGTGGTTTGATCACCGTTTTCATATGCGGGTGCTACTCACGTATGCGTTTGCTTCTGCACGTGAGCTCGGCAGGATGGATGCGTTTTAAAAATTTACTTTCATTTTTTTTTCACTTTTATTCCTATTACAAGGAATGTAAACATCCCTTGTAATAGAAAAAAGCGTGACAGGACCTCTTAAAAAGACCCCAGATCTCATATTTACACTAAAATTCTGTAAAAATAAATTTTTTATGTCATTTTAAAAAAAGATCTCTTTTAAGAGCTATGGGTGGAAGTGACATTTTGGGTGGGGGCTATCTTCCCCTCAATGGTTTCCATACCAAGCCAGGGAGAGGACCCGATCGCAGGTATCTGAGAGCAGCGGGAGGGGGGCATGCTTCTCCCGCCACCGATAAGTGATCTCACGCCGAATCTGCCACAGACCACTTTTATCTGAAACCGGACCACTCACTGAAGAAGAGGATACCGGGGTTATGGAAGCTAGCTGCTGCCATAACAACGATATCCCTCTTCAAAGTGCTGACGTATCTCGGCGTGAGCCGGTCCGGAAGTGGTTAATGACCAGGCCATTTTTTGCAATGCAGCACTGCGTCGCTTTAACTGACAAGTGGCGGTCGTGTGACGTTGTACCCAAACAAAATGTATGTCCTTCTTCTCCCCCCCCCCCCCCCCACAAATAGAGCTTTCTTTTGGTGGTATTTGATCACCTCTGCGGTTAAATTGTTTGCGCTATAAACAAAAAAGAGCGACAACTTTGAAATTATTATTGCTAGAATATCCGCCAAAAAAATTAAAAAAAATGTCTTCATTAGTTAAGCCCAATATGTATTCTTCTACATATTTTTAATAAAATATATGCAATAAGCATATATTGATTTGCGCAAAAGTTATAGTGTCTACAAAATAGGGGATAGATTTATTGCATTTTTATGAATTTTGTCCTAGTAATGGCGGTGATCTGTGCTTTTTTTTTTTTTTTTTTTTTTTTTTTTTATTATTATATTTTATTAATTTTTTATAGCAAGATTGCGGTGGACAGATATGACACTTTTGGGACCATTGACATTTATACAGCCATCAGAGCTAAAAATAGCCACTGATTTCTGTATAAATGTCACTGGCAGGGAACGGGATAACACTAGGGGGCAATCAAGGGGTTAAGTGTTCCCTAGGGAGGTGTTTCTGAATGTGGGGGCTGGGCTGACTAGAGGAGGAGAGAGATCGCTGTTCCTGATTGCGGGTGGTTTGCGGACATCCCAGCCACTCGCATCGGCTCCGGCGTCGCGCCCCCTATTGCTCTTAAAGCAGCTGACGTATGCCTAGGGGACCCAACCTGCCGCAGTATGACACCGGCTGGTCGGCAAGCGGATTTAAAAAAAAAAAACCTTCTGCCTTTTACAAAGCTTTTAATTCCTGTGAGCTGAAAAGAGAACACAAACCTTGTTATCTGTTTTTGTGAGCTTAGTCCCATCAATCACCATGTAATGGATATGAAAAAAAGTAGATGTGTTTGAAGTTCAGCCTGTGTAAAAAGCATGACGCTCTCCATAGATACAAAGGAGAAATACGTGTAGACACAAAGGGGGATATTTACTAAAAATGGAGAGTGCAAAATCTGGTACAGCTCTGCAGAGAAAGGTTCAAGGCTTAAGCCCACATTGGTGCATTTTGATATGTCAAATCGGCAGCAATTACGCCGTCCTAATCGGTGCAATGCTGCATTTGCGCAACCGCACCGATTTCAAAGTATTTGCTGTACTACTTTTTGCGATTTTTGGGGTGCGATTTTTCCATTGACATCTGTGCAGAAACATGCACAGGCCTGAGAGGACTGGGAGTATGCAGTCTGGGATGGGTGCAGAACCAGCGGAGTGGACTGTGGTATCATGGGCAGTGAAGAGAGGCAGCTACAGCCAGGAGGGCTGGCAGAGCCTTAAGATGGGTACTGGGCTCAATAGCCGCATGTAGGGACAGCTAGCACCAGAGACTTTCTATTTTGCCACACTATAGGGGCCCGCGGTCCCTGCCTACAAAAGGCAATTGCTAAGGCCTGGCTCAGCCAGTGTCGGCCTAATCACTTTGTGCTAGCTGTGCCTGAAGATTACAGAGGAAGCGATGTGCAGGAGGAGAAATAGAGTGTATATACAGGACTGTATATAGTTTTCCCAAGCAAGTTCTATCAATTCTAATGGGCATCCCATACTACCCTTACCCCACCCAAGTTCAATCCCCCTCAAAAAACGAAGCAAAAACAAAGCGCATGGACTGTTCTATGTCTGTCTGAGTGGTGAATGCCAGGCTGGGCAATGTGACAGGTGGACCACAATACTCAGCGGCGCCTACAGGGGTACCGCTACATATACATTACATAATATCAAACTATTCTGACAATCTGGAGAAATCTCTGAGCAAGGGACAAGGATGAACCCATATTGGATGCACGTGATCTTTGGACCCTCAGACACCACTGCATTAAAAACGGCCATGATTCAGTCTGTGATGGACATCGCTGCTTAGATTTAGGAACACTTCCAAAAGTCACTGTAAGCACAGTTGGCCGTGCCTTCCAAAAATGAAAGGTAAAGCTCTACCTTGCAAAGAAGAAGCCATATCTGAACATGATCCATAAATGCAGCTCTCTTCTCTGGGCCAAAGTGCAAATGGTCTGTTGCAAAGTGAAAAACAGTTTTGTGGTCAGACAAATTAAAATTTGACATTCTGTTTGGCAACCATGGGCACTGCTTCCTCCAGACTAAGTAGGAAAATGACCTTCAAGCATGTTATCGGTGCTCAGTTCAAAAGCCTGCATCTCTGATTGTATGGGGGTCGATTAGTATGTATGGAATAGGCAGCTTGCATATCTGAAAAAGGCATCATCAATGCTGAAAGATGTATCCAGTTTTAGAGCAACATATGCTCAAGCAAGAATGAGACAACATTCCTCTCCCAAAACTCCAGCAACTGGTCTCCTCAGTTCCCAGTGATGTTTAAAGAGGGCATGCCACACTGTGGTAAACATGGCCCTGTCCCAAGTTTTTTGAGATGTGTTGCTGCCATTTGTTTCAAAATTACCTATTTTTTTTCATTACAATGGTACATTTTATCAGTTTTAAACATTTGATGTTTTCTGTTGTGAAAAAAATGTGTTCAGATTTGCAAATCATTGCATTGTTGTTTTTTTTTTTTTTTTATGTAGATTTTACACATTGTCCCACCTTTTTAGAATTGGGGTTGTGATAGATAGGTGTGTGTGTGTGTGTGTGTGTGTGTGTGTGTGTGTGTGTGAGAGAGAGAGAATATCGCAGTGCATACGGAAAGTAGTCACAGCGCTTCACTTTTTCCACATTTTATGTTGCAGCCTTATGCCAAAATTCATTTTTTTTCCTCAAAATTCTACAATCAATAACCCATAATAACAATGTGAAAGAAGTTTGTTTGAAATCTTTGCACATTTATTAAAAATAAAAAAAAATCCCATGTACATAAGTATTCACAGCCTTTGCTTGTTGAAGCACCTTTGGCACCAATTACAGCCTCAAGTACTTTTGAGTTTGATGCTACAAGCTTGGCACACCTATTTGTGGGCAGTTTCTCCCATGCTTTTTTGTAGGACCTCTCAAACTCTATTAGCTTGGATGGGGAGCGTCGGTGCACAGCCATTTTCAGATCTCTCTAGAGATGTTCAGTCCAGTTAAAGTTTGGGCTCTGGCTGGCCACTCAAGGACATTCAGAGTTGTCCCGTAGCCACTCCTTTGTTATCTTGGCTGTCAGATTAGGGTTATTGTCCTGTTGGTCCAGAATGCTCTGGAGACGTTTTTATTTTTTAATCAATGATGTCTCTGTACATTGCATTCAGCCTCCCCTCAATCCTGACTAGTCTCCCAGGTCCTGCCGCTGAAAAACATCCTCACAGCATGTTGCTGCCACCACCATACTTCACTGTAGGGATGGTATTGGCCAGGTAATGAGTGGTGTCTTCCTCCAGACATGACGCAACGCTTGCCATTCAGGCCAAAGAGTTCAATCTTTTTTTCATCAGACCAAACATTTTTTTTTCTCATGGTCCGATTCCTTCTGGTGCCTTTTTGGAGTGGCTTTCATCAGGCCATACCATACAGGCCTGATTGGTGGAGTGCTGCAGAGATGGTTGTTCTACTGGAAGGTTCTCTTCTCTCTACAGAGAAACGCTGGAGCTCTGTCAGAGTAACATTCAAGTTATTGGTCACCGCCCTGACTAAGGCCCACTCTATGAAGAGTCCTTTATGGTTCCAAACTTCTATTTATGGATGATGGAGGCCACTGTGCTCATTGGGACCTTCATTGCTGCAGAACATTTTCTGTACCCATCCCCAGATCTGTGCCTCGATACAATCCTGTCACGGAGGTCTACAGACAATTCATCAGATTTGGTTTGTGCTCTGACATGCAATGTTAAGACCCCTTTCGCAGTGTGGGCATTTTTCAGGTGCTACAGCACTAGAAATAGCGCCTGGAAAAAGCGGCTCCATTCACTCCTTTCACACTGGAGCGGTGCACTGGCAGGGCGTCAGAAAGTCCTGCCAGCAGTTTCTCTGGAGCGGTGAACTCACCGCTCCTCCACTGCTGCTCCCCATTGAAATCAATGGGGCAGCGCTGCTATACCGCCAGCAAAATGCTGCTGCGGCGTTTTGCGTGCATATTCGACCCCTTTTCGGCTGCTAGTGTCCAAATAACAAATATAAATTTTATTATTATTAAAAAAAAAAAACATTGTTTTGGGGTTTGGATATGTTTTAAAGCCAACCCAATAACATTTGCAAGTACAGTTGCTAGCTATATCTGACTTTGAAAGTGCTAGCTTCATGGCTATCATGTTGATCTAATTTCTTCATTTGCTTTCTGAGTTGCAGACCTGGAGCTTGAGACCTTGTGAGTTCTGATTCTCTCCTTCATGGGTTGCAGACTTATTTTCTGCCAGACATCTAGCATTTTCAGAAGGAGAACAGTAAAGCTGGTCTCCTCCTCATTTCTCCTAGTGCATGCTTCCCTTAAAAGGCCAGTCCAACCAACACTGTTTCGGGCCACCATCCCTGCTGGACTTTTCTTTTTTTTTTGTATCTTTTTATATTTGGGGAATGTAAGTACAGGAAATGGAACAAACAAAGGTGGGTAGGAACACCCAAAACTCCCAGGTGGACAGCAATAGAGTCAGGGAATTATGGCAGGAATATTCCACTGTTGAATCCTTAAAGACCTATAGGAAGCCAAGGGAAGATTTAGCCCATCAGACCCCACCTATAACAGAATTATCTATTTTAGGTGATGTGATCCTTGAAAGTAAAGCTGGATACACACTATACAATCTTGTCGCTGTGTGTGTGTGTGTGTGTGTGTGTATATGTGTATATATGTATATATGTGTGTGTGTGTGTGTGTGTGTGTGTGTATGTATATATATATATATATATATATATATATATATATATGTATATATATATATATATATATATATATATATATATATATACACATACATACATACATACATTTTTTTTTTTTTTTTTTTTTTATATTTATTTTTCCTTCAGATTTCCCAAAACCATAACATATGAGGTTAAACCTTAAGACTTTCAATTTGTATGCAATCAGGCAAACCCTTGCACTACCTGGTTTTGGGAAATCTAAAGGAAAATTGGAAAACAAAAGTTGTATGGGGTCTTACTCTGTCATGGGAAAAGCTGTGGGGCTTCCATTGCTGGCTCCTCCTTTGAGAATGTAATGTCCGTGGATGTTGGAGGCTGCCTTGCCTTCAATAATTTGAGTATCTGGCCTGAACTAAGTATAGAGAGTTCCATCATTTTACAGCATGCATCTGGATTGGTGACTCCAAAAGTATTGGGGCCAGGCAACTAGCATTTTCAAGAGACCTTGCAATGGCAGCCCCCATTATTTTTTTTAATGAGTCACTTTAAGCTTCTTTTTGATTTGGGCTCACTGGTGCAATGGCAGCTCAGTAAAGTCTGGAAATATCAGGCGGGGATGGGGAAAGTGAAGAATTATGACAAGAGGGATAAGAAATCGCTCTTCATATTCCTCATAAGTCTTCACTTTCCTTCAGACTTTACGGAGAAGAAGCGGCAGCAGCGAGTGTCAGGTTGAGATATAAAGACATCAAAATATCTGTTATTGGTCATTAGAAGAGAGACTTGTAATTAGAGTAGACTTTACTAATGATTTGCATTCTCCGATCTGTTGCAGCGTCGCACTAATGAACCACAGCTGCTGTCCCAATGTAATTGTCACTTACAAGGGCACCGTCGCCGAAGTCCGAGCTGTACAAGAGATTAACCCCGGAGACGAGGTGAGAATTCAGCCCGACCGACTCCTGGAAATCTGATGTTATGTCTGACTCCATGCTTCTTCCCTCGTAATAGATTTCTTATAAAGTGACTATATAAAAAAACTTTATAAGATTCTGCTTATGTATTCCAGAGTTAAAGTAGCTGCCACAGTTGTACCCTACTTTTATGACTTTATAATGTAGATTCCTCCTAATCTTTAATTCCCACTAAGAAGCAAAACAAACACGTGAAATACATGTATTGATGAACCAGTTTTATCTGTCTAAAGCTGCCCATTAACTATACCAGTGTTTCTCAACTCCAGTCCTCAAGTACCCCCAACAGGTCATGTTTTCAGGCTTTCCCTCAGATGAAACGGCTGTGGTAATTACTAAGGCAGTGAAACTGATCAAATCACCTGTGCAAAATAATGGAAAGCCTGAAAACATGACCTGTTTGGTGGTTCTTGAGGACTGGAGTTGAGAAACATTGCATCATACAATAGAGGTCGACCGATATGGGTTTTTCTCTGGCCGATGCCGATATTTAGAAATCGGGCCGGCCGATGACCGATATATGATGCCGATTTTTGCGGCTGATATTTTAAGCCGTTTTTTTGGCAGGTGGCACTGATTGGCACTGGCAGTAGGAACTGGTTAAAACTGTCAGGTTTCACACTGAGCCGATTTGTCAGTGTAACTGAATGCAGAGACCAGCTGTCAGAATGTCACCGTGATTTTGGTGGGTGGGACCCGGGGGGCGGGGCCCTGCAGCTATAAAACACCAGCCAATGATTGGGCTTCTTAAGAAAGTGGGCGGGGCCACATACACGTAGCAGCCCACCCAGATCCCACCCCATTGGCTGGTGTTTGATATCTGGGTCTCGCCCACCCATGTACTTAAATCTTCTGGTCGTTCTGATATACAGGTGCATCTCAAATTTGAATATCATCAAAAAGGTAATTTATTTCAGTAATTCAATTCAAAAAGTTAAACTCATGTATTTAATATAGATGCGTTACACACAGAGTGATAGATTTCAAGCATTTCTTTCTTTTAGTTTTGATTATGGCTTACAGCTAGAGAAAACCCCAAATTCAGTATAGAATATTTACATTAGACCAATAAAAATTAAGATTTTAATACTGAAAAGTATGTCCATGTACAGTATAGTATGCACTCAATACTTGGTTGGGGCTCCTTTTTGAATGAATTACTGCATCAATGCGGTGTGGCATGGAGGCGATCAGCCTGTGGCACTGCTGAGGTGTTATGGAACCCCAGATTGCTTTGATAGCGGCCTTCAGCTCATCTGCATTGTTGGGTCTGGTGTGTCATCTTCCTCTTGACAATAACCCACAGATTCTCTATGGAGTCCGTTTGCTGGCCAATCAAGCACAGTGATACCATGATCATTCAACCAGGTATTTGTACATTTGGCAGTGTGGGCAGGTGCCAAGTCCTGCTGGAAAATGAAATCTGCATCTTTATAAAGCTGGTCAGCCGAGGAAAGTGTAAAGTGCTCTAGAATTTCCTGGCAGAGGGCTGTTCTGACTTTGGACTTGATAAAACACAGTGGACCAACACCAGGGGACGATATGGTTTCCCAAATCATGGAAAATGTTTGCATTTCATTTGGAAATCGAGGTCCCAGAGTCTGGAGGAAGAGTGGAGAGGCCCAGAATCCAAGTTGCATGAGCTCCAGTGTGAAGTTTCCACAGTCCGTGATTTGGGGAGCCATGTCATCTGCTGGTGTTGGTCCACTGTGTTTTATCAAGTCCAAAGACAGTGCAACCCTCTACCAGGAAATTCTAGAGCACTTCATGCTTCCCTCTGCTGACCAGCATTACTGAGATTTCATTTTCCAGCAGGACTTGGCACCTGCCCACACTGCCAAATGTACTAATACCTGGATTAATGATCATGGTATCACTGTGCTTGATTGGCCAGAAAACTCGCCTGACCTAAAACCCATAGAGAATCTGTGGGGTATTGTCAAGAGGAAGATGACACACCAGACCCAACTAAGCAGAAGGTCGCTATCAAAGCAACCTGGGCTTCCACAACACCTCAGCAGTGCCACAGGCTGATCGCCTCCATGCCACGCCGCATATTGATGCAGTTATTCAGGCAAAAGGAGCCCCAACCAAGTATTGAGTGCATACTATACTGTACATGGACATACTTTTCACTAAGCCAATATCTCTCTATTTAAAAATGTCCTTTCTTTCTTTCTTTCTTTCTTTCTTTCTTTCTTTCTTTCTTTTCTTTCTTTCTTTCTTTCTTTCTTTGGTTTCTTTCTTTCTTTCTTTCTTTCTTTCTTTCTTTCTTTGTCTTATGTAATAATTTTATTTTCTAAAATACTGAATTTTGGGTTTTCACTAGCTGTAAGCCATAATCAAATTTCAAATAAACAAATGCTTGACATATATATGCTTTAAAATATGTGGGTTTCACTTTTTGAATTGAATTACTGAAATTAACTTTTTGATGATATTCTAATTTTATGAGATGCACCTGTATTTCTGTAAACTGAACATATGCACTTAAAAACAATCCATTAAAAACTGAACCTGAATTTTTGAAGTTTATTTAACTAAAGGAATAAAAACTGCTCACTTGGCAGAATAATGCAAAGCCGCGTTTACTTTAATCATCCAATTGTGTGCAAATTTTTATTTCCTTTTGGAAATGAATGGGTACTCAAGTGAACACGGCATTTCTTTTTTTTTTTGCAAAGCGTAAAAAATGGGTACACGCTGGCCGACTTTTAGAAAACCAGCATCTGATTAGTGTTTGCAGCATATGGCTTCTTCATGTTTAAAGAGTAACTCTTACTTAAGAGTAACTTTTTTGTTAAGATTGGGGGAGATTGCAAGGATTTTAACAAACTTTGTTGCAGATTCCTACCTGTTTGTTCTGAAGAAATCACTGTTTGTTCCTCTGTGCCCCTGTGCTAAGTGAGTCTAATGGGAGTGGTTTCCTAATTATTAAAGCGGAGGTCCGCCAATTTTAATTTTTTAAGTCAGCAGCTACAAATACTGCAGCTGCTGACTTTTAAAATATGGAATTACCTGCCCAGGGTGCTAGTGATGTTGGCACCCGAAGCTGATCTCTCCCTCGGCTCTCGGGTGCTGCCACCGCAATCTTCGGTAAGGGAATCTGGAAGTGAAGCCTTGCGGCTTCACTTCCTGGTTCCCTACTGCGCATGCGCGAGTCGTGCTGCGCAATTCAAATGGTCCCTGCTGTCTCTGGGACTCGTGCTTCCCAGCAGACAGCGCAGGGGGCGGGAAGAGGCATAGACTCCTGTGGGAGTCTATGCCTGGAAGTGGGTGCACCCCCCTCCCCCTGAAAGGTGCCAAATGTGACACCAGAGGCGGGGGGGTCCGAAAAGCAGAAGTTCCATTTTTGTGTGGAACTCCGCTTTAACCAGATGCTGCAGAATCGGGGCTCTAGTGAGGTAAGTTGCAGGATCTGTATCCCTTTTAGACAATATTTCCTATTGGGAGTATCCCACCAGAAATGACATTAATGTTGCAGGGGATGCCAAAAACCTGACTTGTATTTTGGGGAAATCGGTGAGCCAATCGCACAAGCAGGAAATTTTTCTGGAGGGTATTCTGTGCACACTCTGTGTACAGAACACCTCCAGGTAGCCATATTGGATTGCACTTTACAAAAAATGACAGCTCTAGATTGAAAAGAAAAGGTCATTTTTAATAACATTCAATTATAATATGACTTGTGTTGCAATTGTATTTGCTATATTATATATATTTTCCCATGAAAGTGGAGTTACCCTTTAAGGCACGCTGATAAGTTTCTCTATGTTGAGCTGATTACTTATTGCTGTATTTGAAAAAAATTTTTTTTACGATAAAGCCTTTAATTCAGGGGTACATAGAGAACGAGCCCCATAAAGTTTCAGCTTAGTCTGTCACTAGGGACGGTCTTTGTCCAGGAACACTGTGAAGCCGCAGTGGCTGTGAGCAAATGTCAGACCTTCTCTGGCCACGCCAAGAAATACTTGTGCTCTACCGTACCTTGCTGACATTATACATGTGGAATTCGGGAGACTCGTAAAGGGCCTTAAGAGCCCAGGACTTCAATAGACATGCCTTTTTTTTTTTTTTTTTTTTAAATAGATGTGACCTATAGAAGTTCCGGGTCCTGCTGTGCCGTATGGCCCATTGGAAGCCGGCCAGCTTGTAACATGGGAGCAGCAAGTCTTACTTTGAAGCTTTTACTAACACAAGAAGTCACAACTAGCTGGAAGATTATCGGGATAAGAATGGCTGCATGGGGGGGACATAGTCTGGCAGCGGCCTGTTTTTCTTTGTGGCAGTCTGCTTACTGCTTGGAATCTTGATAAGATTACGAGGAAGGGTCTAAACATATAATTAAATAGACCCCTTGAATAAATGTAGGCATGCCACAGGCTCCAGGAATAGATTTACACTATGAGTGATAGGGTTGTACCAGCTGTTGTATAGGATTATGCAGTCCTACAGTACCCCCTTGTGGCTTTTAGAGATTATTACAACAACCATTCCATTTAAGATTATTCAAATGTTTTAGAAATTCTTTTCTAAAAATAAAAAATAAAAACTTTAAGGAAAAATGCTTTCAGCAACCCAGTCACAAAATTTAAGATGCCTTTTAACCACTTCAATAACGGGCCTATTTTGGCCTATTCTCCTTCATGTAAACATCATCATTTTTTTGCTAGAGAATTACTCGGAACCCCCAAACATTATATATGTTTGTTTTTTTAGCACTTACCCTAGGGAATTAAATGGCGGTCATTGCAACTTTTTATCTCCCACGGTATTGGCGCAATAATTTTTCAAACGCTTTATTTTTGGGAAAAAAAACGGTTTCATGAATTAAAAATTAAAAAAACAGTCAAGTTAGCCCAATTTTTTTTTTTTTATAATATGAAAGATGTTACGCCGAGTAAATAGATACCTAACATGTCACGCTTTAAAATTGCGCACAATCATGAAATGGCGCCAAACTTTGGTACTTAATAATCTCCATAGGCGATGCTTTAATTTTTTTTTACAGGTTACCAGTTTAGAGTTACAGAGGAGGTCTAGTGCAAGAATTGTTGCACGCGCTCTAACGCACGTGGCGATACCTCACATGTGTGGTTTGAGTGGCGTTTACATATGTAGGCGGGACTTGTGTGCGTCCGCTTCTGAGCGTGAGCTACCGGGGACAGGGGCGTTTTTACATTTTTTTTTTATTTTACTTAATTTTTTTTTATTTTTACACTTTAAAAAAAAAAAAAATGTTGGGATCACTTTTATTTCTATTACAAGGAATGTAAACATCCCTTGTGATAGGAATGTATGTGACAGGTCCTCTTTATGGAGAGATGTGGGGTCAATAAGGCCCCACAGCTCTCCTCCAGG
Organism: Lithobates sylvaticus; assembly: GCA_028564925.1. Lineage (NCBI taxonomy): Eukaryota > Metazoa > Chordata > Amphibia > Anura > Ranidae > Lithobates > Lithobates sylvaticus. The sequence goes on from CM053028.1 coordinate 59,988,769, forward strand.
CTGTCAGCATGAGATTGGTGAATTTTTTTTTTTTTACCGATCTCATGCTGACAGCCACGATCGCGGCTTTGTTTACTTCCAGGTACCGGGTGTGACATCATAACGTTGCGCCCGGTCCTCCGACGGTCATAGAGATGGCTGGTGACCATCTGGTCACCGGAAATCTCTATGCTCATCATCTGGCAGCGGGCGATTCTTTCTTATTGGTATTGAAGTGGTTAAGATGTTTGCCTGTAAAGACATAACACTTTCCCATTCTCTGCCAGCACCACCATTCTTTGTTCCCTTTTTAAGAGATGCAGTGAATGGCAAATCCTCTTTTATCTGACAAACTTCTGGGAGTGTCAGATTTCTGGTTCCCCACCAGTTGTGGTTCCTTCTTCCAGTCCCTATGTCAGTACGGTGTCCTGCAGGTCTGTAAAATGGACATTATAGACATGGTTACCCTGACCATTCAGGTCTCCCACAGCATTGTGTTGCAACCAGCACTAAAATAGCCAGTGTTGGCTGATAATAGGTGGAATGGTGACATCACTCCTTTTGTCATGTGTTCTCGACATGCAATGCTAGACCTGAAGGCTGTCACATGGGAGGAGGTCGTTTTTACTTATACCATACCGGAAGCACATGGAGGAAGGAGAATGACTGTCTGAAGGGGCCGTGCATGGCCCCAGAACATTACACTACCTCTTATTGCATTGTGATGTGATTTGCTTTAATAATTATCTGGACTATATGGGATGGCTGCTTGCTGTGCTGGTGAAAATTTTTCTTCCATTTACTTTTTATTGGTATAGTTTTGGGTGAAGATTGCATGAATACTACATTGACAGGTAAGGCACCGGTCACACGCACCCATTAATAATGTCCTTCTTGTTCCTAGGTGTTCACCAGCTACATTGATCTGCTCTACCCCACAGAAGATCGGAATGACAGACTGCTAGATTCTTACTTCTTCACTTGTGAATGCAGGGAGTGCACAATAAGAGAGAAGGTGACGATACAATCACGTTATTATGAATTGCTTATAGTCTAGATGTGCCTACCAGAAACTACTAAAGTGAATGAAAACCTTGTAGGTAGAGGGAAAGGTGTGGCTATAGAAGTGTGTGGACCCCAAGGGACTCCGATTGCTGCTTAGTGGCTAAAGGGTGTGTAGTAATTGCACTACACTCCCTGGAACAGGGGCTCAGCGCAAAATGCAACCCAGTTCCAGGCTCTACACACAAACGTACACTTGTTACAGAAAGCTTAATCTAGATGGATATCCACTAGGGTGAGCGTTGTAGTGTGTGTGTGTGTGTGACATGTACTGTGGGTATAGAAGAGTCGTTCCCCCCCACCAGCTTAAAATCACATTTTGTTGCTTTGCAGCCTAAAATGAAGACAGTTTTTTTTTTTTTTTTTTTTTTTATTGAGCTTTATGCAACTTCTAACTGTCAAGTGAAAGATATAACACCAACATGTCAGAAAAAAAACAGAATTGCTGAGTTGGAAAAAGCATTACCCCCCATTCTTGTAAACTCAAGTAGGTGTAACTAATCAGAGTCTGCAAAAGACTTGAGACTGGGGCTGAGGTTCACCTTCCAGCAGGACAACGATCCTAAACATACAGCCAGAGCTACAATGGAATGGTTGGGTGGGTGTTAGGGGGAGTAAGATGGTGGGGGGGGGGGGGGGGGGGGGGGTGGGGAGGGAAAAGGAAAAGGGGAGGGGGAAAGGGGTAAAAAAGTTTTTTATGGGGGGTGGGGGAGGGGGGGGAATGAGGGAATGGGGGAGGGAGGGGGGGGGGGGGGGAAAGAGGTGATTATATGTGAGTGGTGGGTATATTTGGAGAAGGATAGCTGGAGGGTTTTCCATATTTTGGAAGATGGAGGGCTATGGGGAAGGTGGCGGAAGGGGTAGAGACGGGAGGTTATGTATTTAGGGGGGGGTGCGAAAAAAAAAAACGGGTTGGTGGCACGGGAGGAGATGATAAGGAAACATTACTGTATGTTTAAAAGTACAAGAGTTGTCTGCCGATCAGCATATAGATAAACATTAACAGTGTATATAGACACCCATATGGAAATACATGTGAAACTTCATATCTATGCCAGATATCAAATCTATTATATATATAAACATACAGCCAGAGCTACAATGGAATGGTTTAGATCAAAGCATTGTCATGTGTTTGAATGGCCCAGTCAAAGTTCAGACCTAAATCCAATTGAGAATCTGTGGCAAGACTTGAAAATTGCTGTTCACAGACCAAAGATTGCTGCCACATCCAATCTGACAGAGCTTGAGCTATTTTGCAAAGAAGAATGGGCAAAAATGTCACTCTCTAGATGTGCAAAGCTGGTAGAGACATCCCCAAAAATACTTGTAGCTGTAATTGCAGTGAAAGGAGGTTCTACAAAGTATTGACTCGGGGTGGCTGAATACAAATGCACTCCACACTTTTCACATTTATTTGTAAAAAATGTTTGAAAAACATTTATCATTTTACTTCCACTTCACAATTATGTGCAACTTTGTGTTGGTCAATCATATAAAATCCCAATAAAACACATTTACATTTTTGGTTTTAACATGACAAAATGTGGAAAATTTTAAGGGGTATGAATACTTCTTCAAGGCACCGTATTTAGAGATTAGCCAAACAACAGAAATTAAATCGGTTACTCAATAGGCTGTCTATACAGTTGCAGCTGGCCCATAGACAAACATGAAATACATTTCAGCTTATCAGTCTTCTGGTTGTAGTGGTTGCAATAATTTCCCTGGTCATTGATGAGATGAAATCTTTACCAGGGGTGCAGTTTATTTTATTACTAGTTGCATCCCCATCACACTCCTTCCTAAGAAAAGCTTAGACTAGGGTGTAGGGATGCTGTACACTACCTGTGCTAGGATGACCACACTTCCTCCCTGTATCATACAGGAGACAAATTGTTTCCCTGTTCAGCACTTCTGATTTTGCCATGTCAATCCAGTGCACAGGAAGTTGCGGTATAAGGATACTGGAATTCTGGCAGGATTAACAGATTTATTTATTCTGTACCTAAGATGTCCTGAAAATGATTGCAGCCAGCCCAGCTAACATTTATACATGTGCCCCCATTTGGGACATTCTCCTATCGTGATTATTGTATTACCTGGAACATAACGTTGATGGGAATCTAATCTAAAGTATTACAGTGCTCACCACAGCAAAATAACAGAGGGAATTTCCCAATGGAGCCAGCTCATCTGTTGACCATTGTCAAAGAGGATTTTTTTTTTTTTTTTTTATTCCTTTCCTGTTGTGTCTCCAAAACAGGAAGAGTGTACTTTTTTTAAAGGGTAAGTTCACCTTTACAGAAAAATCTTTAAGGTGAACTTACACAAGACCCCCTCCTCACCCCCCCCCCCCCAGTCCCGCTGACCTGTTGCATGGTGATCTCCTGTTCTGCGCCCCGGTATAGCCGCCTCACGGCTCCGGGGCTTCGAAATCCGCAGAGCTTAATCTCCTAAACATAGCCTGTCAGGAGGTATGTTTTTAGGAGCATTCTAATTGGTCGTCGCCGTCACGTGGGCGTCGCCAACCAATCGGAAACCGCTTAGCTCATCCACTCAGCGGGGAAGAAGAGAAAGCGGAGGGGATTTCTAAGTGCCGGAGCCATGGGGGGGCTATATCGGGGCTCATAACAGGCGATCGCCGCGCTGCAGGTCAGCAGGACTGGGGGGGAGGGGGTCCTGTGTAAGTTCACCTTACAGATTTTTCTGTAAGGACTTGGTCAGCAATGAAAACATGAGAGGCTCTAAAGCTGGCCATACAATATACACATTTTCTTATTCAATTTCCTTTATTTACCTTTTTTAACTATGTAGTGCAAGGGCCTGTCTGATTGCAGTGTTTAGGTGTGACCTCGTATTATATGTTTTTTGGTAAATCTAATGGAAAATTGTATAATATATGGCCAGTCTAAAGGCCCACACACACACACGATCAGACTTTTTGACAACAAACATGCAAATTAGCTGTTTTAGACCAACATCCGACCGCGTGTACGCTCCTTCGGATCAACTTTTTCAGTTTTCATCAGACTTTTGTTGGCTGTGCGAACGGACCAACTTTCTGCCAACAAAAGTCCGATGGAGCAAAGTCCGATCGTGTCTACAGAAAACCAACGGACTTTTGTACAAAGTACAAACACGCATGCTCAGAACCAATGCAAAAGATCAGACAACAATACAGAAGTTGACCAAAGGTGGCGGTAAAGGGCAGAAAAACCACGTGATTTGGTGAAAGTTGGCTGAAAAAGTCCTGCTGTGTGTATGCAATAAAATATTTTCAGGGCCGATGCCCTTTGTACAAAAATCCAATGGAACTCCTATCCTGTGTATGAGGCTTAACCCTTTCCCAGTTCAATCCAAGTCTAGAAAAAATAGCCTAAACGATCTATTTAATTTTTTTTTTTTTATCCAGTCACGCAGGCCCTTGCATTTAACAGAAATTGGTAGTAGAGCAAATTGTACAATCGGACTGTAACATAAAATTTATAGACTGATCATTTCTTTGTCGTTGGGCAAAGGTACAAAATCAGCAGGGGATCAAATACTTTTTCCCCCACTGTAACATGTGTGGTGAGATTTATGTAAATAGTAGATAACGCCTGTATCTGCGTGTACACAATCAGAAGCTGGTAACACATGTGTTTTTATATTATTTATTTTTTCTGCCAGGACAAGGCGAAGCTTGAGATCAGGAAACTCAATGAACCACCCAACCCTAAGGATGTACGAGACATGATCAAATATGCCCGAGGTGTGGTGGAAGAGTTCAGAAGAGCCAAGCATTTCAAAAATATCCTTTTTTTTTTTATTTTTTATTGTGTGTGTGTGTGTGTGTGTGTGTGTGTGTGTGTGTGTGTGTGTGTGTGTGTGTGTGTGTGTGTGTGTGTGTGTGTGTGTGCACCTCTAGGCCATCACTTATGTTCTATCTTTCAGCCAGGGCATGCAGAGTTCACTTAGTGAGCTTAAAAAAAAAAAAAAAAAAAAAATGGGGTTCTGATGTTTTGATGACGTTAAATGGCCAGTTTTCATGTAAATGTAAAGTATTTTTTTGTTTTTTTTAGCCCATCCACTCCACACCATTGATAATTCTCCCTTTTTGAAAGTGCACTCCAGTAAAGCATTAAAGGGCCTCATTGACGTGGGTATGCTCATCTGCACACTCGTGCAAATATCTGTCTTCACGCAGATGGGATTTACAGAGGTTCCATTCAGCCCCATTCAGTTGAACCTTTTCAGATCAATGACACTGCATGGATCAGAACACGCAAACAGACTGCGTTCTGATCCATACATCGAACCCGCTTGGAGGATCATGCAGGTTCAAGCAGCCAACCTGCCTGTTGTTGATCTGAACAGGCTCATCCCATTTGGGTGAAGATGACTCTTCGCACGGGTGTACTGATCGGTGTGCTCATGTGAATAAGGCCAAGGGTTGCACAGGACCTACTGGCCTACTGTTTAGAATTGTGCCATTTATCCTATAAAGCCGACTGGCTAAAATGCCACTGGCTACATTGCCATGTTTTCTTAACCACTTTCAGACCGGACCATTTTGCTGGCTTAAGACCGGACCACTTTTTGCGATTCGGCACTGCGTCGCTTTAACTGACATTTGCCCGGTCATGCGACGTGGCTCCCAAACAAAATTGACGTCCTTTTCTTTTTTTTTCCCCCACAAATAGAGCTTTCTTTTGGTGGTATTTGATCGCCCCTGCGTTTTTTTTATTTTTTGCGCTATAAACAAAAAAGAGCGACAATTTTGAAAAAAAACGAATTTTTTACTTTTTGCTATAATAAATATCCCCCAAAAATATATAAACATTTTTTTTTCCCCCCTCAGTTTAGGCCAATACGTAGTCTACATATTTTTGGTAAAAAAAAAATTTGCAATAAGCGATTTATTGATTGGTTTGCGCAAAGGTTATAGCGTTTACAAAATAGGGGATAGTTTTATAGCATTTTTATTAATAATTTTTTTTTTACTAGTAATGGCGGCGATCAGCGATTTTTTTTTTTTTTTTTTTTTATTTTTTTTTTTTTTTTTATTGTGACTGCAACATTATGGCGGACACATCAGACATTTTTGACACATTTTTGGGACCATTGTCATTTATACAGCAATCCAATGCTATTTAAATGCACTGATTCCTGTGTTAATGACACTGGCAGTGAAGGGGTTAAGTGTTTCTAGGGGCGTGTTACTAACTGTGGGGGGTGTGGCTGTGATTTAGTGAACACTGATCTCTGCTCCAATCACAGGGAGCAAATATCAGTGTCACTAGTTGCTAGGCAGAACAGGGAGAATGCTGTTTAGGCCCCCAGTGCGTGAAAATAGACAAATGCCCCCTGATTTACCACACCACCCCCTGGAATTTTCAGGAGGCATCACAGCAGAAAATCCTATAAGAGACTGAATCCTGGTACAAAGTACAGAAACACTACGAGGAGTCTTCTAAATCTGGCCCTAATGGCTTAGACACAGTGACCAGATCTGTCATCCAGAATTCTCAGCTTGGCCCAACTGCCATGGCAAAGCCCATCGTTGTGTCACATGCTTCTGATGGATTCCCTATACCGTGCAAGAAATATAGTAAAGAATGTGATCACTTCATAGTCTTAGAGGGGGGGGGGGGGGACACCAGAACTTGCAGAGAGATCTCCCCTGATTATAAGAAGCCAAAGGTGCGATTTAACCCATTGCTGCCCCCCTTCCTAAGTAAAATATCAGATTTGGTGGTATTGTACTCTATTGAGTGAACTTTTTAAGTTGAGCAATGTGGTAGCACTTACCTGTTTGACTTGACTTGCTCTTCTTCGCTTGGATTTTTACGTTTTCTAGCCATTATTACAATTTCTTTCTATTGTTGCTTTTATTGTCGATTACATTAGTATTTTGATGTTTGTATACAGTGTGGCACCATCTTTTGCCATGGAGCTGTACAAATACATATAAAAGTAAAGTAGAAAGGAAATACAATGGTCCAAACGCTAGTTTATATAGTTTAATGCTGGGTTGAACATAAAAAAAAAAAAAAAAACAGAGAGAGAGGTTGCCCTACTAACATAAGTGATGTTAGGCTGGCCATAGATGATGCAATGGGTTGCAGGAAAGAAAATCGCTTGATTTTTTTTATTTTTTTTTCCCCCCATCAACCAGTCAGTGTTGATAGGGGAATTTCTCCTGTTGAGCTATTGTGTTCTCCCGCAAGGGGTTAGCTGCTCCTGTGGGGTGAACAGTGATTTATTTTTAGCAGCTATAACAGCTGGCAATAATCGTATGGGGAAAAATCTGGCATACTGGTTGTACCCAAGTCGATCACTGGATTGACTTGGGTGCAATCAGTCTGCCCATAGATGGTTCGAATGAGATTGGAACCATCTATGGCTGGCTTTAGTGCAGGGATCGCCCCCACTGTGCTATTGTGTTCTGACAAGGGGTTAAACATTCATGTCTTAACCCAACTTGCCCCCCCGCCCTGCCAAAATACACTGATCAGCGATCGCAACCGCTGATTTGGATGCTGGTTTTTCCAGCATGCCCTTTCAACAGAAGCTGCATTGGGCCGAACCGTGGCTGGTTCCTCCCAAACCAGCATTTTTGGCTTTCCACTTAACAAAACCTAGCAGTAGCTATAAACAATAGGAGAGAGGACTGTGTCCATACAATACAATCTAAGGGATTGTCCTGTAAACAGTGAAGCACTTGGTCCTTGTGTGCGATAAGCTTTTTTGACCCTAAAGCTGGCCATAGATTTATTTATTTTGATCATCCAACTGGCTAAAAACAACAAACAAATGGATTCCCCCAATTCACACTTTTTCAAGGTGGATGAAGGAATCTTTCCTGCTGAGTTATTGTATTCTGACAGCGGGACTCCTCCACTGTCAAAATACACTAATCAGCGCTGCAGCCACTGATCCTGTTAGACAAAATTTAAATCAGGTCAACTTCTGTTGAGTGGGAATGGCCATAGATGGATTGAAATTCAGAAGGCACTGGCCAGAGGTCCTTAAAGTGATTGATTGTAAATAAAATATTTAAATATATACTTTGTTATTAAAAATGTCATATCTACCTTCTCTGTTTTCCACAGAGCAGCCCCAATCCTCATCTTCTGGGACCCCCCGTCGAATGCCCATCATAGCAAGTTGGGCAATTGTGCTGGTTCGCTTCCTCCTCATTGGCTGTGTGATTGACAGCAGCGGGAGCCAATGGCTCCCGCTGCTGTCAATCACACAGCCAATGAGGCGGGAGAGGGCCGCTGTTCTTTGACACAGTGGTGGAACCATTTTAACCTCCGTGAAACCACAGCCTCAACTCTGACAAAACTTAGTAGTAGTACTCTGAACTTTTCGGGGACTCTGTGTACAGGGGGTCCACCAGAGAATCCTGGGGGGCCAGTCCAAGCCTGGTGTGACAGTGGTACTTAGAAAATACCAGCAGGGTTACTTCTCTAAGGGGTCTGTGACATTTTATTTTTTTCCCTTAACCTTACCACGTCCTAGTGAACTGCTGGAGATGTGTGAGCTCAGTATGGAGAAGATGGGAGCGTTATTTGCAGAGACTAACATTTATATGCTACACATGACGTATCAGTCCATGGGAATCTGCCTGTACATGCAGGACTGGGAAGGAGCCTTGAAGTATGGAGGGAAAATCATCCAGCCGTACCGGTAAGTCTCAACAGCCATGCCCATTCTGATAACATCTGAATTGGCATTAAAGAGCACCTGTTGTATTTTATACGGTGGAGGGTGATAGTGGTTTACCATGTACTTGGGTCATTACAGCCATGGAGGGTTTAGTGTATTCTGAAAGTGTTTTAAAGGTAACCTGTCATTAAAGCACTATAGAAAACTGCCACTGATGACCTTCTGAAAGTCTTAGTTGGTTGCCATGCCTATTTTGTAACTTCAGTACCTCCAGAGGCATTGAGAACCAGAACAACAAGTATGCAGTAAGTGAAGTCGCAGCTTCCATCCACATGCTTGGTGTGGGTCAGTGACTTTGCAGACGTATGGCAGACATTGAAGCCATAAGTTCAGCTGGGCACCTAGCATTTTCAGAAGGATGGGTTACCAATGGCAGCCTGTGTGTTTTATTTTGTAGTAGGGAAGGTGGCTTATATTAAACCCTTGCATATACCATATCCTAAACCCTTGAATATACCATATCCTAAACCCCGACATTTACCTAGTGAAACGACAAGACTCAGGTGGTACAGAGAGGTAACAACTTCTCCTACATAGGTTGTACCTGTTTATCTGCTATCCTCTCTCCTCTACGACCCTCTTTAAAGCACACATTTTGCATTCCATTTCTGATCATCAGCAGGCACGGGCAGGGATCTGATGTCACACACTGCACAGCATAGAGAAGAGAGCTGAGTGTAATCTGAGACCTGAGTGGAGGGAATGGGTACCCCTCTCTACACCAACTCATTGGGGAAACATGCACAGCTGAGGCTGTCAGTCACCTGCTGTGAGCTGGAGTGATGATGTCGTCCTCTCTGGATTGCTTGGTGTCGGAATAGACTGCTTAGGCAACTTATGCACGTAGGGGGGGAATGACAGAGCAGGCAGTAATCACACTCTGTGCCTTGGATTGGGGTACATACACACTATAGAAGGATATGCCACATTCATTTTTCATGTCACATGTTTACAACCATCTTTAAGTGAGTAGTCTGAAAATAAGATTGGACATTCAGGAGAGTCTGTTTCAAGACTCGGTTATATATTGGCACCTTAATACAATTAAATTGTGATATCCAAAGTGCTGATATTAATAGCGACCAATCGGAAATCATTTCTACTAACCACTAGTAAGCAGTCTCCCCAGGTACATGCTTCCATAGAAGTACATATATTGTATCTTTCTATCATTTGTTTGTTTTTTGTTTTTTCCAGCAAGCACTATCCACCCTACTCTCCAAATGTGGCCTCCATGTGGCTGAAGCTGGGGAGACTTTACATGGGCCTGGAGAAGAAGACCGCTGGGATTAAGGCCCTGAAAAAGGTATGTGAGGCACTGTGGAAAGTCTACATTTTGTATTCATTTTCCTTTTATTTTTACTCATTGACAAGATAGAAACTGATATGCAACAATTGGTTGTCTTCAGGACGATTTACTGACCTGCCGCAGTACATATACTGCGACGGGGTACCTGTGCGTCGTTGCCGGTTTCTGGGTGTAAGGTGTGTGCGCAACCCTCCCCCGCCTGCCTGCTCCTTTGTGATAAGCAGCCATTTATTTTTATTTATTTTTCATGAAAACTATTCTTTCAGTGTTTACTATTGTGATTAGCTGTGTTTGGCCACAGCGAATCACATGGTACCGATGGGCCTGGTCTGTACCATGTGCTCCCTGTGAGCAATCACAGAGCTCATCCCAATAGTACACAATGAAAGGCATGAAGCAAAGCCTTTCATTGTGTACAATTGTCATCTGCTGTGATTGGTCACATGGTACCAGTAGCAGGCTGGTGCAGTGCTCTGTCATCGGCTAGATACCGCGGGTGATGGCTCATGCTGGAGCACGGCCCGATCCTAGGATAGTAGGGATTCCTCCAAGGCCGTCATATCACAATAGGCCGAGTGGGAAGGGGTTAAAGAACAACTCCATGAAGAGAAAAATGTTCTCCCATGCAGTGGGGCTGTGCCCGCACTGCATGGGTTAACTGCTTGTTTTGTCCAGGGGTGAACCGAAAGGCTATACTTACCCGATCTTTTGGAAAACTGCGCTCCCCCACGTCCAGTGGTGGACTGTTCCTGCTATCCTCACATCCATAGCCGGTCTATGGACGTAATGACATCAGGAACAGTCCATTCACAAGACTGCTATCGGGCAGGAGTGGTGGAGACCGATCTTGCACTTGGAGGATCAGCAGATTAGGCAAGCATATCTCCGCTCTGCAATCCCCTAGACGTTAACAAGCAGTTAACCCATGCAGTGCAGGCACAGCCCCAAAAAATAGAATTTTTTGCTCAGGGTTTTTTAAGCGATTTTGCATGGAGTTTTTCTATAAGCGTCTTTTTCAGGGAAAATAAGTTTAACCCCTTTGCGCTGACCGTCTCCCAGCCCTTTAAGATTTCTAAAAGCCGGGAGGTGGGCATTCAGGTCATGTGACCGCTCTGATTAGCAGTCACGTGATTGGAAAGCCCCCGAGTATGCATCGGGAGCTTATTGATCCCTGCCGACAACCGTGCTGGGCCTTAACGCAGAGGGGCTGCATCTATGCGACTCTGTATAAACCACCCACCGTGCTGAGAGTGCGCTCCCAGCACAGTAGCCGGTGGGAATCGATAAGCTCCTGATGCATACTTGCGATCGGGATCTTGTCGATCATCTATATGCAGCCAAATATATGAATGCGACTGGCGTTGAGGTTAATGTTTGTAGTCGTTCCTCATAACTGAGATTCTCCAGCCCTCTTAGCTTAGCTTTGTTGCACTTCTTTGGACCCTCCAGTTCCAGCACATCCTTCCTGAGGACTGGAGACCAGAATTGGATGGCATACTCCTTCTTAGATTGTAAGCTCTATTGATCAGGGCCCTCTCATTCCTACTCAAAAGAGAAAAACCTTAATGGTGTAGATGGACGTTTTCACATGTTAAATTTATTTTGTGAGCGCTGTCATTTTTTTTTTTTTCTCTCGTTCCTACTGTCTGCCCTTATGTTGTAAAGCGCTGCCTAGTGCTGACACTATATACATCCTGTATAACAGGGGTCTCCAAACTTGTAAACTAAGGGCCAGTTTACTGTCCTTCAGGCTTTAGCAGGAGGAATAGTGCCCCATGGTTCATTTTAGTAGGATGAAGAGTGCCCCATTGATGGTGTCATTGAAAGGAAGGGTGCCCCATTGATGGTGTCATTGAAAGGAAGGGTGCCCCATTGATGGTGTCATTGAAAGGAAGGGTGCCCCATTGATGGTGTCTTTGAAAGGAAGGGTGCCCCATTGATGGGGTCAGTGGGAGGAAGGGTGCCCCATTGATGGGGTCAGTGGGAGGAAGGGTGCCCCATTGATGGGGTCAGTGGGAGGAAGGGTGCCCCATTGATGGGGTCAGTGGGAGGAAGGGTGGGGAGGGGAGGGGGCCCCATTGATGGTGTCAGTGGGAGGAAGGGTGCCCCATTGATGGGGTCAGTGGGAGGAAGGGTGCCCCATTGATGGGGTCAGTGGGAGGAAGGGTGCCCCATTGATGGGGTCAGTGGGAGGAAGGGTGCCCCAGTGATGGGGTCAGTGGGAGGAAGGGTGCCCCATTGATGGGGTCAGTGGGAGGAAGGGCGCCCCATTGATGGTGTCAGTGGGAAGAATAGTGTCCCAAGAGCTGGATAGAGGCAAGCAAAGGGCCGCAGTTTGGAGACCACTGCTGTATAATAATAATAAATACTCAAGATGCAGCAAAACCAGAGTTTTTTATAAATTTGGTAGAATTGGTTTTATCTCTTGAGTATAAGAGTGTTAACATTTTTGATTTTTCTGTTCTTCTCCAGGCCATCGCTATAATGGAGGTGGCTTATGGCCCAGATCACCATTATATAGAAGAAGTCAAGAAAGAGATGGAGCAATAACACCAAAGGTGTACTGTACACGCTTCTATGTAAATGTATGTCAGAAATGCCAGTGTATGTCAGTGTGGCATTGTTGGACATGGAAAGATGCTTCGCCCAATGGGGAACAATAGATTCTCCTCTGCACTGGCTGATAAGACATCCATAACTTGTAGCACTCAGAACGCCTCTAGGTTCTTGTGTATGTACTAAAATTCCACTAGGGGGCAACATAACACCGTTGCTCTTCACACCATAAAGTGAACCTGTGCTTAAATGTTAACCTTTGAATTCTATGTGTTGAGTTGCTAAAGAGTAACAGAAGAGAAGAAATGCCTTTTTGTGGTGAAGACTGTTCGTATATCGGAATGCCGAGGCACTTGGTCACATAATATAAGCTGCAGAGGAAGAACAGAACACAGATTAGTTTAATGTTCTCCTTCAGCAGAATTCCTGTGACAAAATCCCAAGGCTTTTTCATATGTGAGCAACACTGGAGTGAACCTTGCAGCACTTTCTCCAGGTAAGGTAAGTATTCCACCACATCTGTTACGCTTTATTTACCCATCCCACAAGGATTGTTTACATTTGAATATAGATCCATTTTTCATGTGAATTGTTGGCCTGAAGGTACAGGCTGTAGTATGTCAAATGGCCCCCTATAGCCAATACACCTACTGCTTTGTATAAAGATGCTATTCTGTACTAGTCACGCTTTTTTAAATATATTTCATATAGTATTACATTTGTTGTGTACATACTTGTGAGCAGTGGTGGTTGTGGTCTCTTTAGGGGACCGAGCACCACAAGGGACATTTCTTTAACTTCAGAACCCAGAAACTTAAAGCAGAACTTAACTCAGCAGTAGAACACCCCCGACGTCCCTGGCTTCTCTTGGGTGCTGGTCTTTAGCCATCTTGATTGGCCGGTGCAGAATGATGACACTCAGGAGAGCAGTAATCCCAGCACACAAGGACTGGGCTGAGCTTGTGCAGCTCTGTGTCCTTTCTACAGAAGACTATGAACCAGCAGCTAGGATTTATTTATTGCAGAAGGGACATTGTAGGGGTCCTAAATCTTCAGCCCCTCTAAAAGACGCATTTCATCTGCATGACGAACCAGAAGATTGCTGCTTTGGATTGCCCCTGGGGCTGCCATGTGGTTACCGGAATCGGAAGGGATTGGACTCTTGGGGGAGGATGTGAGTGACCTCCCAGAATGAGCCTGAAGGGTGAATTCCGTATATTCTGGAGGGGTTGACTCTTTTGTATCTGCAGTCAGAGAGCCATTGAGTGCTGCGTGGAACCTTGGACACAAGGCATGTGGCACTGGAAGCTCTTGGTGTTAAAGCTGTAGTAAACAAATAAAAAAAAAAAAGAATGGCTGACGTCTCATCTGTGGCACAGAGCTCTGAATGGACAGCACCGGCCATTTGGAGCGCAGTGTGCATGCATTGATGACCTCACTAGCTGCTACTAAAGTAAATATTTACTGTACCTACAGGTAAGCCCTATAACAAAAAAATAAATAAATAGAGATTATATATATATATATATATATATATATATATTTATATATATATATATAAATTATGTCTCTCAATATTTTCTCTCAATAATATAAATATATATATTTTATTTTTTTATTACCGCTTTTAGCCCCTTTCACACAGGCTGGCCGATCAGGTCCTCCTGTCGGTGTTTCAGGCAGACCTCTTCTCTTCTATACTGGATGCTGTCTGCCACCATCAGGCCAATGGCGAGTCCCATTCCTCTATCGGATAAAATGGATACGGACATGCAGTCAATTTCTATCCGATCTCCCCATAGAGGAGAGCGGGACTGTATCCGTGTCTGCTTTGCATAGCGGACACTGACCTGTCATCTGCCTGCTCAGTGGAGAGCTCCCCCCGCTGAGGCTCCTATGTGAAAAGGGGGCCTTTAGGTGTTTTCGCTCTGAATATAAAGAAATGTCCCTTGAGGTTCTCTCTAGTCTCAAGGAAAAAAAGCATAATTACCATTGCTCACACACTATTGCGTGTCATCAGCTCACTTCTAGATTCGGGTGAACGCTAACTACAGCAGCCCTCACTAGGATGACCAGCTACTAATAGTGTAGCAGAATACAGCGTAGCTTCATTTTTGCACAAGTATGAGGACTTTTTCCTATATGTGAATATTTGCTGATCACAAATACATTATTATTATAATTTTTTTTCATGTATTGTGGCCCTTGGAAGTCAGGGGACTTCTTCTTGTGAAATCGGTCTCAAAATTGAGATGCTATTAATGGAATGTGTTCTCCAGGGCCCATAGTACATTGTCCCATCTCCTGCTGTGATGTCACAGGGTGCCCCCTCTTTTCCCACAGCTGTTTGAACATGCAAGGAGATGGAGGCTTTGACACTTGGTGCTTTTTTCTTTTCCATCTCCAAGCGCTTGCCTGGAACACAGTCGATGACTCAATCCCTCACATTCTTTGCGGGGTGCTTGACTCAATCAATTTCTTGGGCATAGAAAAACATGCGGTCTCCTTGCTGGCTGTGTTGTTGGACAGCCATTGGGGGGGAGGGGCACCCTGTCGGACAGCACAGCCAGCAAGGAGACGGCCCTTTCCTCTGTCTCCAAGCCTTGGACAGCACATAGCCAGACAGGACAAAGTAGTACTACATGCATTCTATTCCCAGGGGACAAAGTACAATTTTTAAAATGTATCATGAACTGCCGCCTTTGTAAATGCCACTTTATATTTTATGTTTACAAGTGATGGTAAATCATAAGTGTGCTTTCAGTGCGGACTTATGGCCTTGTCCCTGGGATGGTTTAGTTGGAGGGAAGTGATCTGTTCCCATGTATCAGTCTCCTGCTGTCAGACTACAGATGGGAGAAGGTCTTCCTATTCAGCCTTGTAGCGCCCCTTAGTGGTGGCCAAACGATACTATTCCATTACATGAGCAGGCTGTACACAGGTGTGTAAAAGGCTGCAGCTCAAATACTAGAAGTGTATGTAGGGCTATTATTACACATGCAATGTTACTGAAGTCCTAAGATCTCCTGTAAAAAACAAGTTATAATTTAAATATTTTTTGAGTGGCTGAAATATATAATTTTTTTTTTTTAATGTAAATTGCTGTGGGTTCGTGAACAGTTGTCAAAGCCTGAAAACCATTGTTTGCCTGCAAATTTTATTACAAAATTGCTGTTTAAACGCTGCATTGTAATAAAAGATAAACCAATTCATTGCAGGTTTTTTTCCTTTTTGTTCACCATGCTTGGCGTAGCAGCAAAGATGTATTCTTAGGTAAACCAACAACATGCATTTCATGGTGTAGTTATCATGGCCCCCCCCCACAGGCTGGCAGCAGTCTGTTCCTACTGGCTTTTCTAATGAACTGGTCAGGACAAATACACTCACCGGCCACTTTATTAGGTACATCTTGCTAGTACCGGGTTGGACCCCTTTTGCCTTCAGAACTGCCTTAATTCTTCGTGGTGGTATAGATTCTACAAAGTGTTGGAAACATTCCTCAGATTTTGGTCCATAGTGACATGATAGTATCACACAGTTTCTGCAGATTTGTCGGCTGCACATCCATGATGCTAATCTACGTTTCCACCACATCCCAAAGGTGCTCTATTGGATGAGCTCTGGTGACTGTGGAGGCCATTGGAGTCCAGTGACCTCATTATCATGTTCAAGAAACCAGTGGTGAGATGATTTGATCTTTGTGACTTGGTGCATTATCCTGCTGGAAGGAGCCATCAGAAGATGGGGACACTAGTCATAAAGGGATGGACATGGTCAGCAACAATACTCAGGTAGGACGTGACATTTAAACGATGCTCAATTGGTACTAAGGGGCCCAAGAAAATACCCACCACACCATTACACCACCAGCCTGAATGTTGATACGAGGCAGGATGGATCCATGGCTTTCATGTTATTTATGCCAAATTCTGAGCCGACCATCTGAATGTCGCAGCTGAAATCGGGACTCATCAGATGCGGCTCTTTGCAGTACTACAGTGACCAGGCAAACTTATCCCTGCACCCGCTGTCATAATTTAACCACTTCATTACCGCGCTATAGTCATATGACGCCCACAAGGTGGATCTACCATCCTGGGTGGGCGTCATATGACGTCCTCGCATTCCCGGCCGCCTGGGGGGCGCGCGCGCGCGCCATCGCTCGGGACACGGTGCGAGTGCCCGGCGGCCGCGATGTCCGCCGGGCACCCGCGATTGCCCGTTAAAACAACGGGACCGTGCGGGACCGTGGAGCTGTGTGTGTAAACACACAGCTCCACGTCCTGTCAGTGCAGAGGAGACCGATCATGTGATCCCAGTACGGAGGAACACATGATCGGTCTCCTCCCCTTGAGTCCCCTCCCCCCACAGTTAGAATCACTTCTATTAGGGAACATGTTAACCCCTCCAGCGCCCCCTAGAGTTAACCCCTTCCCTGCCAGTCACATTTACACAGTAATCATTGCAATTTTATAGCAACGATCGCTGTGTAAATGTGAATGGTTCCAAAAATGTGTCAAAAGTGTCCGAAGTGTCCGCCGCAATGTCGCAGTCACGAAAAAAAAAAAAATCGCAGATCGCTGCCATTACTAGTAAAAAAAAAAAAAAAAAAAAAAAAATTCAATAAATCTATCCCCTATTTTGTAGACGCTATAACTTTTGCGCAAACCGATCAATATACGCCTATTGCGATTTTTTTTTTACCAAAAATATGTAGAAGAATACGTATCGGCCTAAACTGAGGAAAAAAATATTTTTTTTTAAAAAAAATGGGATATTTATTATAGCAAAAAGTAAAAAATATTGTGTTTTTTTTTCAAAATTGCCGCACTTCTTTTGTTTATAGCGCAAAAAATAAAAACCGCAGAGGTGATCAAATACCACCAAAAGAAAGCTCTATTTGTGGGAAAAAAAGGACGTCAATTTTGTTTGGGTGTAACGTCGCACGACCGCGCAATTGTTAGTTAAAGCGACGCAGTGCCGAATCGCAAAAAGTGCTCTGGTAAGGAAGGGTGTTTAAAAGCCCTGTATTGAAGCGGTTAAAAACAGCGTGGTCGTGCAGGACTACGGCCACATCATTGATTCATTTTCCTGTGAATGAACAAAACAAAACCATTTTCATCCTCTGTGGCTGACGGGTGTAGTTCTGAATGAACTGTGAGGGCTTTGATGAGCGATCTCTTAGTTCATTCACAAGCCCTGCAGCTTTCAAACTGGACAGCCTGTATGCAGCTATAGGCTAAAAGCTGCAGGAGCCTGACATTACACCCCTGATCAATGCACTGATTGGGTGTGCAATGCTTTCATGCTCCTGCAAGAATTATTATTTTTTCTTAAAAGGTCAACGTATCCTTTAAGATTTCCTGTGTCCTTCTATGCATTAAAAAAAAAAAAAAAAAAATTAAATTCAGATAAGTCCAATCATAACCCACTCTTTAAGTTTAACAAGAAACTTTTTTTTTTTTTCTTTGAGACGTAACTTTATACAAATTACGAAAGGAAAAAAAGCTTGTATAGAGAAATTCAATATTTATTAAAAACATAGACAACAATCTTCACATATTTACACTGAAGTAAATTTTAATAGAAATCTGAAAATAATTCCACACCCCAAGGATACAAAAGTTTTTAAAGGATAACTGAACCTTTACTAAACTTGGCCCCAACTGGCCCCCTTACCTTCATTGGCTTAGGGCCGATGTTTCATTTTTTCCTTTTTTTTTTTTTAATGTGGGTCCGCAGGCGACAGCATGTGCAGCTTTTCAGCATATGGGTGAGAGCCCATCTTCCTGCCAGTTTATTATACTTGATGGAGGAAAAGCAAGCCCAGCTCCCTTTAGGAATCATATATGATCTGACTAGGGGGGTGAGTGGAATTGTGAAATTTCAACATAAATCGGAAGATTTGCGCTAAATGCATTGGAATTTGACATTAAAGCGGAAGGCGGAAGCAACCCATCAATTTTTTTTTTTTTTTTTTTACACTGGTTTTCCAAAATGGTTACATTCAAGATAGGCCATGAATGAGAACGGTCACTGGTGCCAGGGCAGGTGTCATAAGTGGGCACATGTGCAGCACAGGGAAGTTGCAGATGAAACGGAGAGGAAGATGGCAGCTTCCTTGCCTGTAAAGGATAGGAGGGTTTAGTTTCACTTTAGGGTTCAGTGCAGTTTAAGAGCCAGTTCACATAGGGGCGACTTAGCCGCCTGACAAGTCGCGCTCCATTCTGTACAATGGGACCGTTCTAATAGGAGCGACTCAAGTCGCTCCGACTTAGAAAAAGGTTCCTGTGCTACTTTGGGGGCGACTTGCATTGACTTCTTTATAGAAGTCGTTTCGCAAGTCGCCGCTGAAGTCGTGTGCAGGTCACCTCACAGAGTCGGCCTGCAAGTCGTGTCGCCCCTGTGTGAACTGGCCCTACATGGCTCCTGGAGGATTACAGAAGCTCCCCCTCCCCCTACTATTCTGGACCTGTTGTGCCAAATCAGCAGACCCCTAACTTTATTTTTCTCAAATGAAAAAAGTTGTGCAAAAGAGTACACAATGATCAAATACAAGCAATAGTAAGGGCCTGTAGTATACAAACGCACTACTGCACTGTAGTGGCATTCAGTGAAAATGCAACAGTTGATCTGTTATGGCACATTAAAAGCTGCCTAAATGCATCACAACAGACTGTCCTCAAATGCATCTATCCCCTGTACCAGTGGTTCTCAACCTCAGTACTCAAGTACCCCCAACAGGCCATGTTTTGGGAATCTCTCAGATAAAATAGCTGTCCAAAATACCAAGCCACTGACTCTGAGCACCTGTGCAAGAAAAGGAAAATCTGCAAACATGGCCTGTAGGGGGTATTTGAGGACCGAGTTTGAAAACCACTACTCTATACCAGTGGTCTCCGAACTGCAGCCCTTTGCTTGCCTTTAGTTGGCCCTTGGGGCACCATGCCTCCAACAAATACCAATGATGGGGCACCATGCCTCCAACAAATACCAAGGATGGGGCACCATGCCTCCAACAAATACCAATGATGGGGCACTATTCATCCTCCTATCGACAACAGACGCTTTGCAATTGTTTTATTCCCACTGACCACCAAGCTTGAGGCATGGTTTACTTCCATCAATGCTGGGAAGTTTTCTTCTCCTACTGGCCAGTCTGGTCCCCCTAAAGTCTGAAGGACTAAACCGGCCCTTTGTTTAGAAAGGCTGAAGACTCCTAAACTACGTCTACACCTCCAAACTCTGAAAAAAATCGGACATTTTGATAGCGAGGGTGAGGAGTCAGTTGGGGGTGAAGGTTTTTTTTATTTTTTATTAAAGTATATTTATTCTTTAAGAATTGCAATACACACATCATAGTGTTTTGGTACAAAAATGTAAGTTTTATATAAACACTTTGTTACATCTTGTTAAAGGCACAACGTAGAGTCCGATAACTGAACATAGAAAAAGCCAATATACAGGAGCTGGAATATAATACATTATCTAACCAATCACATATACAGAATCCTAGAAAATGGCGCAGTGCAAAAATACTGTTCTGAAGTAGTTAAAAGGGGTTGTAAACCTTCGTGTTTTTTTTTTTTTTTTTTTTTCACCCTTGGGCCCCTTTCACACTTGTGTGACTTTAAAGTTGCACGTTTTTTCCTGCGATTTCAAGGAATGCCTGTGTAAGTGGCATCAAAATCGGACCAAAGTAGTGCAGGGACTACTTTGAAGCCGGAACGACTTGAAGTCGTACTAATATGAATGGCTGTCATTGGAAATCATGGGACAAGTTGTATAAGTGTGTGAAAGGGGCCTAATCAATCCTAATGCATTAAGGTGAAAAAACACCTGGCAGTCACCAGCCCCCCGTGTTTTACTTACCCGAGCCCCTTCATCTCCTGGCTCTTGATTGGATAGATTGCTAGCAGTGCAGCCATTGGCTCCTGCTGCTCTCAATCAAATCCAATGATTCGGGGCCGAGTCTGGCATTCGTGTCTGGATGCAAATGCTGGATTCGGGAGCGTGCCCCCAAGGTAACCCCCTCGGGAGAGTGCTTCTCCTAGGGGGGGCTATCTGATGTGGGGGAGGAGCCACCGGGGGGACCCCAGAAGAGGATGTTTGGGGCCACTTTGTGCAAAACAAGCTGCACAGTGGAGGTAAGTATGATATGTTTGTTATTTTTATTTTATTTTTTAAACGATCCTTTACAATCACTTTAACCATTATTTAACTAGAAACTTCTCTTATTCATAACAGTACATAAAAATAAAAAAATGCATAGTATAATAATATGGCAGTTTAGTAGGCGCTATGTTCTGGGCAGGCAGCTACAAAGGAAACAACAACAACAACATAGCTTAAACAATAAGTTAAGAGTTTAAATATAATACATTCTTAATGTTATAGTGGGAATTACACAATACATTTGGCTGCTGCCAACAAAAGAGCGGTGATGTCAGATGGTGATTTCCCACTGAAATGAACTATTACGTTTAAAGGGAAACTCCACTTTTATGAACAAGCATGGGGGGGGGGGGGAGGGATGGGGGGGATGGGGGGTGGAGAGGGAGGGGGGGATGGGGGGGGAGGGAGGGGGGGATGGGGGATGGGGGGTGGAGAGGGAGGGGGGGATGGGGGGTGGAGAGGGAGGGGGGGGATGGGGGGTGGAGAGGGGGGATGGGGTGGAGAGGGAGGGGGGGATGGGGGGTGGAGAGGGAGGGGGGGATAGGGGGGTTGTAGTAAATTGTACAACCCGCACACCTATTTTTAAAGAACAGTTTCACCTTGCCACATAACTAGCAGACTATAAAGCCGGATTCACACCGATGCATTTTTAGTGCTTTTTGCCAATTTGCACTACAGTCCATTTAACATGGTTTCCTATGGAACACGTTCTGTAGAGCAAAATGCACTAAACATGCCACAGGTGTGAATCCAGCCTAATGCATGTGTTTTAATAAATAAGACATATGATGAACCAAATGTATTGTTCTCTGCAGCTTTGTAAAGCTAAACCCCCCAGGTTTCCTCTTTTGGGCCCACTGGAATATATATATATATTATTTTTTTTTAAGGATCACAACTACAAAAAAAGTGTATTCTGATAACTATGGCCAGCATAACAAATATGACATTTCCAGGGGAGTTCAGCAAAGTCCTGCTCTTTTCACTGTTAGATGTCCGGCAATTACAGTACAAAAAAAGACGAGCCGCAAAGCGGTCTGTGAATTAATCCAAAGTAGGAAGCAGAGGCTGCATATCTAATGAGCAAAGATGGCTGCCTCTATGTACAGTTTATATTTACAAAAAAAGTTCTCTACCCCAACATAGCACTTTATTATTAAGGTTATGTACATAAAGGTGACCACATTCAGACACTATAGTATTATAGTGACCACATTCACATAGACACTAAAAGTATTGGGACAGCTGCCTTTAATGACGTCTTAGTCTGTAGGGTTCAATATTGAGTTGGCCCACCCTTTGCAGCTATAACAGCTTCAACTCTTCTGGGAAGGCCGTCCACAAAGCAAGGTCCATAAAGACATGAATGAGTGAGTTTGGGGTGAAGGAACTTGACTGGCCTGCACAGAGTCCTGACCTCAACCCGATAGAACACCTTTGGGATGAATTAGAGCAGAGACTGTGAGCCAGGCCTTCTCTCCAACATCAGTGCCTGACCTCACAAATATGCTTCTGGAAGAATGGTCTAACATTCCCATAGACACACTCCTAAACCTTGTGGACAGCCTTCCCAGAAGAGTTGAAGCTGTTATAGCTGCAAAGGGTGGGCCAACTCAATATTGAACCCTACAGACTAAGACGCCATTAAAGTTCATGTGCGTGTAAAGGCGGGTGTCCCAATACTTTTGACAATATAGCGCGTGCGTGTGTATATATAAAATAAATGATTATAGTTTCCCTTTAAGCTAATAGTCCCTCTAAACCGAACCCTAGGCACACCTGATTATTGAACGCAGAGGTCATATCAAAGCTACCAGAATTTTTTATTTTTTTTCCCCCATCCATGCCAACTACCCGAGTTCTCCAGATGCAAGGATGCCCGTTACATGTCAGTACATTCAGGTCACCCGCCCAGCACTATGACACAAACACAGTACAAGGAGATCTTTATGGGAAGTGACAGAATCCAGAAAGCAGAGAACCTTCACCTTGTCACAGCAGAATGTCAGGAATGGGATTGGCCAACTATTTATATAGTAATAAAACATTTGTGAATAGGAGGAATCTATTTTCTATTGAGTGCAAACAAGAAGCTGTGGAGGATCTGATTGGTCTCTTCTGTGAGCCAAATCTTCATGGGATCTGTTTTTTGTAGTAAAATACATTGCAATCTATATTCTTAGAGATATTAAAGCTGAACTCCAGCCAGATTACATTTCTTTAATATATATATATATATTTATATATATATATATATAATGCAGCTCTGTATTTATCATCATTCTCTGGGGAAAGTGGAGATCGTGATACCATTCCCCTCTCTGTGATCTGTGTACATTGCAGGGATTTTATCAAACTTTGTTGCAGATTCCTACCTTTTGTTATTCTGAAGAAGTAGCTATTTGTTTATATTTGTCCCTCTGCAGAGTGAGTCTAATGGGAGTGATGTCATAATTATCAACCAGCTGCTGCACCCGCAGGGCCCTAATGAGGAAAGTGGCAGGGTGTGGATTTCCTATTAGGAGTAGCTCACCAAAAACCACCATTTTTGTTGCAGGGGATCCCTAAAACCCACCTTGTATCTTATGCCTCGTACACACGAGCGGAATTTCAGTCCGAAAAATCTTGGATGTTTTTTCTGACGGAATTCCGCTCAAGCTTGTCTTGCATACACACGGTCACACAAAAGTTCTCTGATCTTTCGACCGTCAAGAACGCGGTGATGTACAACACTACGACAAGCCAAGAACATTAAGTTCAGCGCTTCCGAACATGTGCCAAATATTTTCCGATCATGCGTGATTTTTTTTTTTTTTGCGCGTTCGAATTGCATACAGACGATCGCATTTTCGGATAGGAACTTTTCCCGACTGATAAATAGAGAACCTGCTCTCAATATTTTGCTGGAATTCCACCAGCAAAAGACCGATGGAGCATACACACAGTCGCAATTTCTGACAAAAAGCTCTCATCTGCGTTTTTGCTGGTGGCATTTCTGATCGTGTGTATGGGGCGTTAGGCTCCATTCACACTAGCGCGTTTTTTGATGCATTTTGCAGAAATGCAGGGAAATTTTTAACATGGGTTCCTATGGAACATGTTCACATCAATGCATTTTTGTGCCTCTGCGTTTTTGGAAAGGGTCTGGGACTTTTTTTCATGCAAAATGCAGCGTTTTGCATGTAATAGAAGTCAATGGACCCGCATCCAAAACGCAAGTACCGTGATTTGCGTTTTTTTTTTTTTTTTACACTGTATATAGCTGGTTGCAAAAAAAAAAAAATGTAAAAAAAAAAAAAAAAACGCAAAATCGCGGTAAAAACGCATGTCCAAAAACGCAGCAAGCACCGCAAAAACGCTCAAAAGCAAAATGCATAGATGTGAATCGAGCCTTAGTGCAGACTGCTGGGGAAATCAATAAGCCAATCACAGAAACAAGAAATGACATATGGGGGGGGGGGGGGGGTGGGTGGGGTTCTGTATTACAGGTACTACCTCCTGTATACAGGGCGCCTCCAGGTAGCCATATAGCATTTTGCTGAAAATTACAGCAGCTGCAGATTGAAAAGGAAAGGTCATTTTTGATAGCATTTAATTTCTATATGACTTGTGTTGCAAATGTATACGCTATTATTTTATTTATTTTTTTTCCCCTACAAAAGTGGAGTTACCTTTTAAAAGGCGACACGCTGGACCAATCTAAGTAGGCAACTCGGACCAGGCACAATTATTTTTAAGATTTTTTTTTTTTTCATACTTTTGCATTAAAATAATCTTTACAGAAAAAAAAAAAAAATGTATATAAGAAAACATAAATATGTATATGGAAAAGGTGGAGTCTAGTAAAAGATATATCTGCATGGATCTGATTTACATTCTTTGTAGTAGCTCGGACCTGAAATCCCAGCTCTGTGCATTTACAGATAAGATCTACATACGTCTCTGGAAGAAGCAGCTAAAGTTGTTACTTTTGCACAGGGTACAATGGATACCGCAAGAGCCTGCGCAAAAAGTCATAGAAATAATAAATACTATGTACAGAATTAAAGAGAAACTTTGCCCAAAATCCATTTCTCAGTTTTGGGAGAAGTGATGGGGGGGGGGGGGGGGGGGGGGGGGGTGAAAGTCCAATCGACGAATACTCAGTTAAAACCAGCTAAATCCATTTCAGGTACTTTAAGTCAAAAAGGTGTGCAAAGTCTAATGCGGCGTACACACGGTCGGAATTTCCGATGGAAACAGTCCGATGGGAGCTTTTCATCGGATTTTCCGGCCGTGTGTATGCCCACCCAGGTCTTTTTCTGTCGGAATTTCTGACGGACTTTGGATTGAGAACCTGTTCTTAATTTTTCCCGATGGAAAACGTTTCTATCGGATTTCCCGATCGTGTGTATGCAATTCCGACACGCAAAATTTGACGCATGCTCGGAAGCATTAAACTTCCCTTTTATAGTGCTGTTGAACGTGTTGTATGTCGTGGTGTTATTGACCGTCGGAATTTGGTGTGACCGTGTGTAAGCAAGACAGTTTGAGTGAAATTCCGTCAGAATTTCAAAGGGAAAACCATCAGAGCTTTTTCCAACAAGAATTCCAACCGTGTGAACGCGGCATTTGACACCGAGGCGCTTTACAGGCGCTATAGCGCTAAAAATAGCGTCCCTCCCATCGCTCCAATGTGAAAGCCTGAGTGCTTTCACACTGGAGCAGTAAAAAAAGTCCTACAATCGGCAGCTTTGAAGCCCATTGCAGTCGCTGCTCATTGATTTCAAAGTGCAGCTTTTCAGGCACTTTTACCCCTTTTTCGGCCACTAGCGGGGGTTAAAAGCGCCCTGCTAGTGGCTGTAAAGCACAGCTAAAAATAGTGGCGTTTTGCCCCCAATGCCCCAGTGTGAAAGGGCTCTTACCATTTGTTTCCTTAGCCGAAGTAAAAAGCCTGTCCCCTGCCAGCATTGTGTGGAGAAGGACCCTTGCTCTGTGTGTCAAGTGGTGTCTCTGCAGAGGTCAAACACACCCCCTGCTGAGACTTGTAGCACTGCAATGAGCACAGATCATGCTACGTGCTGCAGGACCCCTTGGCACTGGCCATACACATATATGTGCCCCTGTATATACAATTTACCGTTCTGGGAGTGTGCAGGAATCAGTAAGCCCCAGATGATACTTGCGATCGGGAGCTTTCCGATCATGTGACCACTGACAGCCAATCACAGTGGTTACATGACCCGAATGCCCGCCTCCTGGTTCCTCTACAGCATGCTGACAGGGGACAGGCTTTTCTACTCAGACTGTGGCTACTTTCTAAAGAAAACAAACTGTAAGGACCATAGTTCAGACCACCCGCACAGTAAAACAGGGCATTTTACCATCCTGTTAGCTGCCAGTGTGAGCTCCTAGCTTCATTTCTCCGCACAGGAGTGGGGTGCATTGTGCCGACATGCAGTGCCATCCAGTGTGCTATGGAAAATCATAGACATGCCTTGTTTTTCCACACTGCACCACACATCATTCCAGCATTGTGGGGTGCATGAGGGACATAGAAAACAATCGTTTTCCATGTAACCTAGTGGTGACCTGTGTTTATCCAGTGTTGGGAAATGGGCAGTCACCGCATAGTGTGAACGGGCCCCAAGAATCTGCACCCGAAATGTATTCAGCGGATTTAAAATATAAATTAAGCTAAACTTTAATCTGGATCTGGTAAGTCATCCTGTCCAGGACCCCACGACAACAATCCCCCCTCCCCCACCCACCCCCAATACAGTGGGAGATTGCGGGATGACGGCACTCTGGTGGATGGTGAAACCTCTTGTTTGTTAGAAAAGTGCCAAGGCACTGGCTACCTATATAGTACCAGGTTTGTTTTTGGCTTGATGAACTATATACATAATCCAAAAAAATAAATAAATTGTTATTAGACTCCACAAGTTCTATGAAGCACATGCTGGGCATTCGGACTCAATGGGGCCGACTTATTGAAGAAGTAAAGGCTGTTCACATCGCAAAGTAAGTAAATAAGGGGAACCTCTCAATACCCAATCATATGCTAGCAAAAATCTGTCAGGGCGGGCAAACATCCAAAAAGGTCTGCAGGGTCTTTATAGCACCCTGCGGATAACGACACGCATTGCACCGCGATTGGGTGAGCGCCCAAGCAGAATCCAGGGCCTAAGAAACATTAACAAGAAATACCTGCGCTTCGTATCCCAGTGACTAAGGAGACGGCTGCAACCCAATAGATCAGAATACGAGATATGGCCAAATAATATAAACCAAGAAAGGTGCGCGATCTCTAAAATATCAACACTCATGAAAATTGCTCATGTGCAATAAAGTCATAAAATATTACGACAATGCAGTTTTATGCGATTACTTATGATTGTGTGCGAGTACCCTCTATTTTAATAAATCCCGCTATGTGGAAGATTTTGGGCCATGCTTTGTTGTTTGTTCTTTTGCTGAGTGATGCAAGTATTCCTTTAGTGGTGACATATTAGGAGCCATAAGGTGTATGGAGTGCCATCCATTGGAGAGCCCATGGGGTGTTTGTGTTATATTAACCTCTTATAATCTGGAGGTAAACGCCTTTGGTAAGTTCTTTGCACCGATCAAGGTGGTGGCACACAAGGAGGTGGCACACAAGGAGGTACAAGATCATATTAAAGTAGAACTATAGGCAAAACTTTATTTAATTTTTTCCATTTTGGATAGAGTAAGGGAGGGTTATAACTAGTGGAGCACCGAAAAATATTGTTCGAAAACTGTCTTTTTGGCATGCGTCCGAAAGAAGAGGTGCCAAAAAGGGGCATGGTCCACCGCTGGGTGCTCTCCTGGCAGCTCAAGGTCCCTCCCTCCTCCTCTACTCGCAAAGCAGCGTTCTCCCTGTGTCACAGAGCTGAATTCTTCGTAGTAACAAGGTCCCGCCTTCTCTGATAGACGGCACACTGATCCAATGCCGGGACATTGTTACTGATCCTGGGAAATTCATGGCGAGGCCGCATTCGATGGACACTGGCGAGGCCGCATTTGATGGACACTGGCGAGGCCGCATTTGATGGACACTGGCGAGGCCGCATTTGATGGACACTGGCGAGGCGACACTGGCGAG
The DNA here is from genome assembly GCA_028564925.1 of Lithobates sylvaticus. Classification (NCBI taxonomy): domain Eukaryota; kingdom Metazoa; phylum Chordata; class Amphibia; order Anura; family Ranidae; genus Lithobates; species Lithobates sylvaticus. The sequence goes on from CM053028.1 coordinate 60,016,671, forward strand.
GCCGCATTTGATGGACACTGGCGAGGCTGCGTTGATCTCTTGTATCGTGTCTGCTAGAGGTGCAGCAAATGGAGATTTTTCTAATACTATTAGCAGTGTGTTTAAGTAATGCCCTGTACACACAATAGTATTTTCCGACAACAAAATCCATGGGATTTTTTTTCCCGACGGATGTTGGCTCAAACTTGTCTTGCATACACACAGTCACAGTTGGTCAGAAATTCCGAACGTCAAGAACGCGGTGACGTACAACGCGTATGACAAGCCGAGAAAAATGAAGTTCAATAGCCAGTGCTGCTCTTCTGCTTGATTCCGAGCATACGTGGCACTTTGTGTGTCGGAATTGTGTACACACGATCGGAATTTACAACAACGGATTTTGTTGTCGGAAAATTTGAGAATCAGATCTCAAATTTTGTGATGGAAATTCCTATGGAATATGTGTGATGGAGCCTACACACAGTTGGAATTTCCGACAACAAGGTCCTATCACACATTTTCCATCGGAAAATCCTATTGTGTGTACGGGGCATTAGAAGTGGCAGACATGATACAAGAGATGGTTAGAGACTGCATTTTTCTTGAGCTTCTCTTGCACTAAAAGGTGCCAATAAAAAAAAACTCATATTAATTTAAAATTGATGATATATTAAAGTCAAATATTATACAATTATATATATATTATATTTTTTGAAATAAATTGTCATTTTCGGCACTAAAATTTCCACTCTTTGCACCCCTCGTTATAACCCCTGTCAGTTTATTATTTTACCATCTGTGTCAGATTGGGGAGATAAAACTTCACTTCCTGTCCCATAGCCAAAACAGGGAGTGAGTGGAAATCCCTGCAAATTAAGGGAATCCCTTGGGGACCCCCCAGGTCACCAGAACTCGTGTCCCCATTGGAAGATTTCCCCTATACTACTTTTCTGGGGACAGCCCAACATTTGGGGTTTTCTTTTACTTCCAATGGTAAACGGGACAAATAGAGATGGTAAATCTTCCTAACAGGGACACAGACAGCAATAAATACTGACAGGGCTTCTAATCCCCCTCCACTCCATCCAAAGCTAAAAAAAAAAATACTTGCCTTTAATTATACTTTAAAAGTTCATGGCATCAGTCCGCTGCAGCAGCTTATGGATTTTGGATGGACTTTTATTTGTATCAGTATACGAAACGTTCTTATAAAGATAAATTGTATGGTAAATTAAAATGGCTGGGAAAATAAGGTGGAAAGTGTAAGACTCTATATAATTAAAAAAAAAAAAAAGGGGATATATGGTAGTCATAAAGAGTCACAAGGCTACAAGTTCAATGACAATCACTGAAAATGTTGTATAAATTACAAAAAGTTGTCTGCAGTGGCCTCGTAAAGTGTTGGATTCACTTAGTATCTGAAAAAATAACGAGCAACAAGGAGCGCCGCCAACTAAGTGTAGATATGTCAATGTCCTTTATTGAAATAGGTACACTTAGTTGGCGGCGCTACTTCTTTTTTTTTTTTTGTTCTTTTAACATAAATTCAATTGTTTTTGTGCACATCAGTTTTTTATTCTGTATGAATTTAGAGCTATTAATTGCACCCAAAGCAACATTACAGGCCATACTGCCATGCCGTGGTGCCCAGGTACAGCTCCCAAGGTTTTACTGAAAGTGCATCGATCTGGATGAACAGCTTCCATTGTTGTATTAGAAGATAATGAAGAGGGGATTGAAGAATCAAAAGGAAAATAATAAACTATTATAATAAAATAGGTAAACCAAGCATGAGAGAGAAGAGGTCCATCACCTAAGGACACTAGCAAAAAACGGAAGTCTCATGGAGTTGGGTACGAAAACAGGGAAACGCCCAGGGGCGTGTCCTCAAAAGTTTCCCAGTGTCCAATCACCTGAAGGTAGCAGCCAATAGCCCAGGGTCTATGAATACCTAGCGTGTGTCCTGTACAGCACAATTAAGATGTCCCATTTTTCATTTTAATCTCTCTAACACCTGATTGGGTATTTCAAGGTTCACCATATTTACCAACACTCACTTTGTACATGAACAGCAATGCAAATGAACCAAGATGTATCTAGATGACTGTTCTAAATAAGGTGCCTGTTATATATACATTTTTAAGAGTTTGACCTTTATATGTCTAGAAACAAAATCTATACCCAAATATAAAAGGTTTATCAAGAAATTAAAAAAAAATTAAATTCTGCAATACAAACAAAATGTTTTTTGTTTTTTCCTATCCCCACCTATCTTATCAATGTGTGTGTTTTTTTTTTAATATGTTTTATTGCTTTAAAATATAAAAGTGAGAATTTTGATTTAAACGCTCAAAAAAAAAAAAAAAAAACAAGGCAGCATTTTACAGCATAGAGTGTGGTTCAGTGTACTGTTCACCTTTTTACATAAATACAGAAAAATAACTTATTAAAAAAAAAAAAAATAAGATAAAAAGTTGCCTTCTGCATGAGAGGTTTGAACTCTTGGAAGGATGTTTCCACCTGGGACTTCTCCAAGATGTTTGAAGGATACAAAAAAAAAAAATAGGGATAAAATTTAAATGAGTCTTGAGCTTTCAAGGAACTGGATGAGCACTTGATAGACAAAGTTGTACTGTGCGATGGTCTGGATCATGAACATTCTTTGTTCCCGGAGATAATTTAGCATCACTGGGATTTCAATTTTCTGTTGGAGAAAAAAATAAATAAATAACCAGAGCAGTCAGACACAAGGATCCATTAGAAAATCTGCTACTTGGTTTGCAATCTGCATAAGGGTTAACATTACAATGCAATACAAACTTAAGCCCCGTACACATGGGCCGAATATCGGGAGATAACGGCCAGTTAAAAAAAATAAAAATAAATAAAACATCCGACACTCAGCCCGTGCGTACGTGGGTCTGTCCAACAGAAGCCGGCTTATGTCAGATGTGCATGCTGGAAAACCAGCATCCGACCCTCGATCAGAGCTCTCAGTCAATGGCAGAGAGCGCTGATCGGAGTGTGTGGGGGAGTTTGGTGTCCTGTCTAGTGTGTACCCAGCTTTACTATGGGTGCGACCAATCAGCTGTTATTTGCAGCATCAGAGCAAAGAGAATTTCCACATTCAGTGCTGTAATGGTGCTGAATTACAGGTTTGGCTTTTTTTCCCTCAGTTACATTGTTCCAGCTTGGACCAATGTGGGTATGCCTATGCCGTACCTGTGGGAGGTGGCAATCTCTGTAGTAGTCACCGCTACTACCATGATGTCCGCCACCCTCTCCCGACAGGACCGCGGCCCTCTCCCGAAAGGACCGCGGCCCTCTCCCGACAGGACCGCCGCCCCCTCCCGACAGGACCGCCGCCCCCTCCCGACAGGACCGCCGCCCCCTCCCGACAGGACCGCCGCCCCCTCCCGACAGGACCGCCGCCCCCTCCCGACAGGACCGCCGCCCCCTCCCGACAGGACCGCCGCCCCCTCCCGACAGGACCGCCGCCCTCTCCCGACAGGACCGCCGCCCTCTCCCGACAGGACCGCCGCCCTCTACCGACAGGATCACCGCCCTCTCCCAAATCCTGTGCCAAGCAGCTTCCCTGCTACATAGTGATGTGAACACAGGGGTTGCATGACTGGCAGGGGCATTCACAGAACCCCTTGCATTCTTCTCAATGAATGGAAGGTGTTTTTCCTTATTGGACAAGATGGCGATCGTGATGTAATCTCCATCCCTCTACATCTCGTCCAATGAAAAAAATGCAAGGTGTTCTATGAATAGCACTTGTGCTAAGTGACTGATCCCTTGTGTTTACTAGGCAACAAGAGTTGCTCAGCCCGGGACACAGAAGATAGCAGCAACAAGCACTGTGGTAGCAGTGACTGCTACAGCGATTGTCTCCTTCAACAGGGATCGCACGGATATGTCATATGCATACTTACATTGGTCCAAGCTGGACTATTGCAACTGCAAAAAATAAAAACATTTGGCATTTGTCTTTAGTTTTGGATAAATGGGGAGAGGTTACAGTGGAAGTAAACCCTGTTCTTGAACTTATACCTACAGGAAATCCTATAAGACGACTTACCTGTAGGTAAAGTGAATATCTCCTAAACCTGCATGGTTTAGAAGATATTCACACAGCGTGAAGTCACTGGTGCATGCACTCTGAAGGGACGGCATACCGTGCCGCCCCTTCAGAGCTCAGTGCCGTGGTCGCATTGTAGTGATGTCATCATGGCTCGGCCAATCAGAAGGCAGAGGACACGAACCCGGAAGGAAGAAGACTCTGTGAAGATGGAAGCCCTGTCAGCTAGAGGGCTTCGTTCTAAGGTAAGCATTTCATAATGTGCTAGTATGCAATGCATAATAGCACATTATGCCTTTACCTTGCAGATTAAAAAAAAAAAAATATTTTTACTTTTTTTAGTTTTGGATAGTTTTGGATAGTGTAGGGAAGAGTCAGTCCCCATGTCAAGATTTTTTTTTACTGTCCTCATCCCCCCAATGTCCTCATTGGGGGGATTCATCCTTTTGTCCTGGTGACCATTGTCATTGAGACAAAAAGTGAGGAGGAAGTGCTAAATTTTAGTGTTGTCTTTAGAACAAAAGGTGAGGAGAAATGTTCCAATGGGGACACCTGTTCTGTTGAGAACTGTGTTGGAGCATTTCCTTTACTTTAAAGACATTTCCTCTCATATCCTGTTCCATTCTGTCACATCAATTGATCAAAGTGTTCATGTACCAGCATGTGACCAATCAGAATCACTGATCCATCCCAAAAGTCCTAAGGAGAGAAGTAGAAAATTTCTGGGCTGCTGCACTGGCTGTGTTGAGGTAAGTGCAGCGAGGACTGGGTGTAGATTGAGGGTGTTCGTTCGCCTTTTCATTTTTTGTGAAAAGACAAAATAATACTTTAATTTGGCAGGTAAATTGCAGCGCTAAATTATTAGGCCTCATGCACACTGGACTTTATAATAACGTTATAAAAATACCAGTAGCTTTGCAGTGAGTTTTTCAACTTTTTGCAATAGCATTTTAGCGTTTTTTTTTTTCAATGGATCAAAAACACTGGTGGGCGTTTTTGAGCGTTTATCAATGTTTATCAGTGTTAGAGCATTTTTACAGCTGAAAAACGTCTCTCAGAACCCACTAGTTTTGTTTTTGTTTTTTTACTGCTCAAAAACGTCACTGCCCAAAACTGCTGATAACATCCTATGTGTGCATGGACACATATGATAACATGGAGAGTTTAATGACTGTAGAAAAAAAGTCTACAGCCAAAAACAGTTGCTGTAAAAACATCAAAAAACGTCCAGTGTGCACGAGGCCGCAATGTCTATTTTAACTTGCCAACACTGGGGCAGGAAGTGAGGGAAAATCTCTACTTTAGCAACAAAATAGGATTTTTTGCACTCACCAGAAGATCTTTTTTTGGGAGTCTATAGAGCAGGGGTGCTCAACCTGTGGCCCTCGGAGCCCTCTAATGTGGCCCACAACCTTAAACCAGGGAAACGCATGCCCATTCTCTAAGATGGTGGGTTGGCAAGCCCATATTGCAATCAAGGTGTTGCCAATCCACCATCCCAGAGCATCAGTGTGCATGGGGCCGACACAGGCAGGCGACAGAAGCAGGCACCACATTAGCGGATGCGTCCTCTGTAGTGCCGGCTTCTGTCCCAAGCAGAGTGATACCGAGTGCACTTTGCGCGGGACCTTTCTAGCAGCCTGCAAAGCGATGCCAGCAGAAGCTGAAAGAGGAAAAGTAGGTCAGCGTATTAATCGTCACATATATTGCACTTTTGCAATGGGATTACCACTTATAATTATCACTTTAAAAAAAAAGGGTTATTAGGCGGCTTTCACATCGATCTGCAGGTGCAGCACAGTGCGCCAGCGGCTTTTCTGCGGGTTAGCTGCACTGAGCCATAGACTTCTATTATATCCTGCAGGTTTGGTGTGCTTTCAGAAAGTGTACTACACCCACAAAATGTAATAAAAGTCAATGGCTCAGTGCAGCTGACCCGCAGGTGCACTGTGCCATACCTGCAATGCAGGAAAACCGCAGTGCATCAGTGTAAAAGCAGCCTTATAGGGGCTCAGGAAAGTAAGAGCTGGTTTACATTTGCATTTTGGGGGCGGTTAAAGTTCATTGTGGCTCAAGACCAGTTACCAAATCATTTAACTGGCCTTCGCTCTTCAAAAAGGATGAGCACCCATGTTATAGAGAGCAATGCAGGAAGCCTAAAATTTTATACTGCTCCCTCTGTGGACTGCCTGCAGTTGAAAGAGCCACCTGAAGGACCTTACGCTTGAACCTGGCATCAGATAAGGCAGTAGCATCCACCTGGTAGAACTTGGAGAACAGGGAAACAGAAGAGCAGGTTGCAGCCTTGCAAATTTGGGAAACAGTTGCTTGATGCTGAAAAGCCTAAGAAGCGCTCACAGTACCAGGGAAGCTTGTCTTGACAAGAAAGGGTGGAACCTTACTGTTGAGACCATAAGCTAGAGATAGTGGAATGAGGAGCTGGAGCATCCCTCCGGGGTCAAAAATAAGAGAAACAGTTTTTCTTAAAGGAGCCGTAGCTGACAGATAGTCTCCAACAGCCTGAAACACAATTGAAATTTCCTTTGGGTGAACTGCTGGACAGAGGGATGGAAGAATTCTGTTCCAATTACAGTGAAAGGCAGAAACCACCTTATCTCTATGCATAACCAGAAAGAGTTCCTTGCAGGATAAAGTAGCAAGATTAGACCCTTCTGAGCACAAAGGAGATGTCCACAGGGAATGCCACCTTCACACTAATGGGTTTTAAAAAAATACCAGTTTCTGATACATGGACAGAACAAAATTCAAATCCTGTGGAGAAAGAACAGTGGGAGCTACACGGGAGAGCAGCATGTACAAATATCTCCGGAACAGCAGAGAAAGAGCAGAAACCTGGCCCTTGTTAGTGCTGAAGGTAAAACGCTGGTCCAGACCAAGCTGCGGGAAGGTGAGGATTTGTCCCACAGAGAAACTCCTTGAGGCTCGCACTAAGTGAAGTAAGCCCCTCCATATCTGATGATAGACTCTGCAGGAAGTAGCCTTTCTAGCTTTTAGGATTGTAGCAATCACAGATTTAGACAAGTCCTTGTCCCTCAGAACCTGGGCTTCAACATCCATATCATGAATTTAGAGGTCCATGTCTGCCTTCAAATTGTCTTTATACTTTATACTGGTGATTTCATGGTGGACAAGGCTAGAAAGTAATTTCTGTGCAGAACAGGATCCAATTTACCTCTCGGGCCCCAGGGTGATTTCTGGTTCCTCCCTGATGATTGATGCAAGCTACCTGCTGTCTGCCTGAACCTGAAATAGATGACCCTCCAGCAAGACAGTCCAACACTGCAGAGACAGCAAAAGTCTCCATAAATCCAAGATGTTGATCGGAAGGCAAGTTTCCTCTGAAGGCCAAGCTCAATGCACTGACAGGGTGCTTAGGACTCCTCTCTAGTCCTGGCATTTGTCACGAGCATCCTTCAAAAAGGTGGGAAGGAATGACATCCCCAATTCCAGAGCTGGATTCATGAGCTACCAAGCCTTGTAGCGAATTGGTCTTTCCAGAGACCGGACTGATTTCCACGATGTCCCACAATGTTGTCTTGTAGTGGTCTTGACTGTAGTGGCAACTGTATTGCCACTGCAGCAGAGATCCAGTCCAAGACTATGATGTCTGACAGGTGTTCTTGGATCACATAACTGGCTGAACAGAATTAAAAAAACCTTTGGCAGGTAAGACAGGCCACAAATACATAATTTCACTGTGTGTTTAGATGCTTTCCTAGAGTTCAGCTTTAAAGTGATGGTTATTTAAAAAACAAAAGGTTTACAAACTTATCATACTTGCCTCCACTGTGCAGTTCGTTTTGCACACTGTGGCCCCGAACCTCGACGTCTGGGGTCCCCCGGTGGCACTCAAGGCTCCTTCTCACATCGGTAAACCCCCTGGGAGAAGCGCTATCCCTGGGGGTTACCTTGCGGGGGTGCTCCCGAGTCATGCATTTGCGTCCATAGACACAGAATGCCGCCCACGTCATTGGATTTGATTGGCAGCAACGGGAGCCAATGGCTGTGCTTCTATCAATCTAGCTAATCCAGAGCCAAGAACCCCGGGCAGAGAAGGTAAGTGCGTCTCCGCCGAGGGAACGAATGGGCTCAGGTGAGTAAAAATGGGGGGCTGGGGGGCTGGTCAGTGTCAGAAGTTTTTTCACCATAATGCAAAAAAACATGAGGGTTTACAACCTCTTTAAGGGGTCCACTGTGATAATTCAGAAAAACTGTGAGGAATCGAGGTAGAACTGGGGGTTGGGATAGATCTTGTTGCCAGACCCTCGCACTCAACTGTTGCTATAAGCATTCTTGACATGAATACATACCTTCATTTTACATGGAATGCATAGTGTGGTTTTAATGAATTGAAGGGCCTACTTACCGCATTGTTTTCCAAACACCGCATCATCAGCTCGGTCAGGATAACCACTCCAGTTCTTCCAACACCAGCACTACAATGAACCAATACTGGAGGATTGCAGTGGCTGCTACTGTCCAGCATGCTGTTTGCGTGGCGACGGACTGACTGGATCTCTTCTAGATACGCTATAGAATGCGAGAATAAATTACTAAAACAGTAAAAACAAGGCTGTAAAAAAATGCCAATAGTTGTTTATTAAATCTTACATAAAAATCCTTGGACCTCTTCAGGACAGCCATGATCTGGCCAGTCAGTAAACTGTAAATGCCACACAGTTCTCTCTTGCCCAGACATAAGGTGTTTGATCTTTAACCCAGTCGTTGCATAGCAGCCGGAATCAGTGCGAAAGTTGGTGGTCACTTTGAATTTTCCATATGTAGCCGAGTTATGCCTGGATCCCAACTTAGGCCAGTAACGGTGACTCTTGGCTCTTCCCTCCTCCTGTAGAGTACATTAATATTGGTCACCAACCAAAAATACCCAATCAATAAAATAATTATTGTGTATCAAAAGCCAAAACACATTTGTTGATTTGGATAGAGTAGAGAAGGGCAAAGCCCTTTGTCAAGGTTTTATTGCTGTTTATGTTTGTACTGGGGAGATTTGCCCTCTATTTGTCCTGGTGACCATCACCAGGTGGGAAAATCTGAAATTTTTAGTTGTCACCAGCACAGGAAGAGAGGAAAATCTTTCAACAGGGACACTGGTTCTTGTCACAATTGTGTACTTTGAAGAAAATTCCTACAAGTTCTTGTGTCTCTTGACGAGAAAGTGAAGATACCGCCCCAAACTCGCTTATCCATGTCTTTATGGACCTTGCTTTGTGCACTGGTGCGCAGTCATGTTGGAACATGACTCATGTTGGAACAAAATGTTCCCACAAAGTTGGGTGCATGAAATTGTCCAAAATGTCTTGGTATGCTGACGCCTTAAGTGTAAGGGGCCAAACCCAACGCCTGAAAACCAACCTGCCATTCATCCTTTCACAAAGGTCTGCTTTATCAAGTGCGGCTCGCGGATATTTTTTCTGCCACAAGAGATTTTTATCGTTTAGTTTCGTAGGAAACCATGGGGTTCAACCCTTTGTCAATTTTTTATTGCCATGTCTCAGTTGGGAGAGATTTACCCTCTATTTGACCTGGTGACCACTGTTGGGAGGAATACCCAAAAATTGAGTTGGCACCAGAGCAAGAGGTGGTGAAAAAACCCCACCTATTTATGAGCTCTTTGAGATAGGGATTCTAACTTTGGAGAGATTTCCCATTGCATCTCAAAGACAGGAAGTTAAGGGAACCCCCCTGTGGGACACGGGCAGCAAAAAAAAAAATTACACAATAGGGGTTTTAACCACTTCCTATTCTATCTAAAAAGTTTTGGCTTTACATGCAATATCAGCATTATGAAAAAGCATACTTGCTAGTACAAAAGAACAATAAAATATACTGTATATGAAGCTATAGACACAAGAGACTTTTCACGATGGTAGCCCTGCTATGAATCCCGAGAGGCTGGTGACTTAAAGACCACGGTACTGGTACAACAATTCCTGTAGACCCCATCCCAAGCTGCATGGAAAGCACTCCCTGTTTAACTTGGCACTCCATGAAAGAAGCGGTGAGTGCCGTGGTATCGTCACAGCTGATAAGGGTTGTGAAATGGGATGCCGACCACCACCAGCCGGCACCGTGACACAAGTGACATAACTGCAGCAGGAAACACAGCTTGGGGTCGGAGTAGAGATAGGATTGTTGTGTTTGGACATCACCCTCTGTAATGTCAAGAAGAATTCCACAAAAAACGTATAAGATTAGAACCTTTGAAGCTGAAAAGAAAAGCGTCTGCGCATATAACCTTAAAGCCCAACGCAAGCCAAAAATAACATAAAAATAATAATATAATATAATTAAAAAGATAAAAAAATAAAACCAGCTTTGATGCTTTATTCAGGGTTTTACCCCGCTTAGTATTTTTTTCTGCAACTAGATGTCCTCATTCTGATGCCCAGCACCATTTAACCCTCTCCCTTTGAGCGCAAGTCATCCTGGACCCTCTCCAGTCTGATTGACCTGTGAAAGAAGAAGCAGCACAGTGATGAGCTCATATGTCACTTTGCTCTCTCCTCCGAGCTGCATGAACCTGACAGCACATGAACTGATTAGCTCCTTGTGCTGCTTCTTCCTCTCACACTCCAGCTCTGCTTTACAGGGACTGCATCCCAGCTGAATCCAGCTTTCTGTAAGGGATATGTAAATATTTTTATGAAAACATCCCTTGTAATAGGAACAGGGCATGACAGGTCCTCTTTTTATAAAGTAGATATTTGCCAGCACACCAAGGATCGGCACAAAGTGGAGTCCAAACGGGTAGTTTATTGCATGATCACAACACAAGAAAGGTGCAACGTTTCAGAGTCATGCAGGACCCCTTCGTCAGGCATGTGATAAGATCACACGCCTGATGAAGGGGTCCTGCGTGACACCGAAACATTGCACCTGTCTTGTGTTGTGATCATGCAATAAACTAACCGTTTGGACGCCACTTTGTGCCGATCCTTGGTGTGCTGGCAAATATCTACATTGTGACTTGAACCAGTTTCCAGCTGGTTGTTGTTGCTGCAGCACCCAAATCTTGAGAGCTTATACCAGGAACGTGTGCGATGGGAATATGAAGTATTACTCTTTTTCTTTAAGACCCCACATCTATGCTGAAAAGCCTGGAGATTAAAAAAAAATGGCAGTGTTTACATCTGACGGCGCCGAAAGTGATGTCATAACGTCGCTTCCAGCCACCGAGGGTCATAGGGATGGCCGGGGACCATCTGGTCCGTGGTCAGCTCTACGATAAACCGCCGCTGGATTCATTCTCCAGCTCCCTGATAGCATGGGCAATCCAGGAGAAGCGCCGGAGGGCAGTGGGGGGATGTAGCTGCTATTATTATTCAGGATTTATATAGCGCCAACAGTTTGCGCAGCGCTTTAAAACATGAGGGCAGACAGTACACTTACAATACAAATCAATACAGGGGGGGATCAGAGGGCCCTGCTCATTATAGCTTACAATGCTATGATGGCTTCTACTTTGCAGGGAATCACCTGCTGAAAAAAAAAGATATCTGAATGATGCCTGCAGTCCAGGACGTCATATGATGTCCTACGGGCGGGAAGTGGTTAAATTCATATTAATATAGATATATATATTTTTTTTAAACTGTAATTTTGTAAGTACATCCTGAATTTTTGGCTTTGGCACCAACATTTCCCTTCGTTGCACCTTTACTGGAAATGATGTCACATGACTGCATTGCTAAAACAAAATGTTGCTCACACAGAAGAAAAAAAAAATGTATTACACCTAAAGATAAGACAAAAGCACTTACATCTTCAGCAGTCACCATGGCGATTACATTCACTCCCTGCTCCCACACCATCTGCCAGAAATCATGGAAGGTTTGAGGTAGAGGACCCTGGGTGGCGATGTAGTGCCATTCTTTATCACCTACCACCGCCTGTGTAACACAAGACATGGAAATTAGGAGTCTGCACAGCGTTTGTCACATCTCAAGAATAAAATGTGTTACGTTTTAGATGAGTTCCACAGATACAAAACCTTTTAGGTCCAACTTCAGCCAAAATATAATTTTATTCTGGATAGAGCCTCTGTCAGGTTTTTATTGCCCGTTACAACCCTACTGGATAGAACTCCCTTCACTTCCTGACTTCTTTCCCTAAATAACAGTGAAAACAGGCAGGGGTTCTACTATTTCCCAACTCTATCCAAAACTATAAATATCTTTGGTTGGAATTACCAAGTGAATTTTAATACTGATGTAACAGTTTGCAGTCTGCACCATTTTCCCATTACCCCCTGCACAGGTGAGTCAGACTGAGTATTGAAGGTTTCTAATACGAGTCAAACTGGCTCATCTGAACCGTATAATGTTGCACATTTAACATGCTTTATATGTTGGGTGCTGCCAGGGGGAGTTCAGCCAGCTTGCAGGAGAAATAGAATGAAGGAGAAACATTCCAGGAAAGAAAGGGCACAGGGAGCTGTGAAACTGGATACCTCGTATCCTTATGGTGTATAGCAGGGGTCTCCAAACTATAGCCCTCCAGTTGTTCAGGAACTACAATTCCCATCATGCCTAGTCACGTCTGTGAATGACAAAGTTTTACAATGCCTCATGGGATGTGTAGTTCCGCAACAGCTGGAGGGCCGTAGCTTGGAGATCTCTGGTGTATAGCATGGCATGTTCTTCACAAGAGCAGTGTGGTAAAAGATGGCATTTTGGCAGATAAAACATACCACATATATAGGCCATTGCCTTGAACTCCATTTTATTGGCTTTAACCCCTTTCCACTCACAATCCACCCTGTAACCTTCCTCAGTACGATCCTGTGCGCTGAGGATATCATACCAATCATCCTGCCTTTGACAGCCACCAGCTGACACCGTGCGTGGCTGGTGGCTATCAATCCTGGCCATCACTAACAGCTTTGCTACCTACTGATAAGGAACCAAATCACAGATGGGATCATTATGTCAGCTATGATATAGGAGGTCATATGCATATGTCCTTCATTCAGAAAATGTATTAACTACTTGCCTACAGGGCACTTTTACCCCCTCCCTGCCCAGACCAATTTTCAGCGCTCTCACACGTTGAATGACAATTGCTCCGGTCATGCAACGCTATACCGAAATGACATTTTTAGGACTTTTTTCACAAAAATAGAGCTTTTTTTTAATGGTATTTAATCATCACTGGGTTTTCAATTTTTGCCAATAAAAAAAAAAAAAAAAAAAAAATAACAAAAAAGACCGAAAAAAATAAATAAATAAAATGTTATAATATTTTGCAGACAGGTAATTTTTCTCCTTCAGTGTGCGCTGATGGGGCTGCACTGATGGGTACCGATAGGTGGCACCGATAGGTGACACTAATGAGTAGGAACTGATTGGCAGCACTGGTGGGGACTGCACTGATAATTAGTGCCCCGATTATCAGTGTAGATGTTCCTTTAACAGAAGCTCATCAGTCACAGAGCGAGCCACAGCGGGTGCACGGGCAGAACGATCACAGGAGAAAATCATAAGACGGCCTCCCGGCAAAGCCAGCGCGTGCTGTAGCCGTCATTCGGCTATAGTGTGGGCCAGAAGTGGTTAAAGAAGAATTCCAGCTATGGTACATTTTTACATAGTTAAGTTGGTCCAGTATGGACCAATGTAATTATCTCAATACCATACCTGGCCAATGCCTCTAGGGACTGGAAATCACTGAAATACCACTACGCTAGTGATCTCCACTTGCTTCAAAGTCCCATGATGAGTGGCCAGGCTGATGCATTGAGAATACATAGGGTCGGCCTCTCAGCACAGGGAACCATTCAGAGAATGCTTTGCATTTTCTGAATGAATGCCTATTGTTCTCTAACTGGATGAAGTGGAGAGCATGACATCACTGCTCTCCCTTTCCACCTTGTCCAATCAGAAAACCAGACCTGGAATTCATCTTTAACCTTCTAAAGTCCAAAAGCAATCCAGCTATGACACAGCAAACCAACATTAACAGACCTCCTAAAACACTGTAGAGGCCACTGCTGCCTAAAGATAGTATTGTATCTTTCTTTAATAATGTAATTGCCTGATACAAATATAGCATTAAAAAAAAAAAAAAAAAAACATATTAAAGACTTATTTTGGCATTATATTTCAGTCTGGAAGGTACCACACCATCCAGATACTTCAGAGGAGATTCTTTTAGCTCACTGGAAGCAGCAGCAGAGTACTGTGTTAGCCATCAACAAAGTGGAAGTTTGCGTTTAGGGTGATCTCTTATTGGCTGAAGAAGATTCCAAGAGCCAATAAATGTCAACACCCTAAATCCCAACGTCTACTCATTCCATTCAGAATAGGACTGCCTGTGAATTTATGCAGCACTGGGGTAGATTTACTAAAACCGGAGAGTGTACAATCTGGTGCAGCTGTTCATGGCAGTCAATCAGCTTCTAAATTCAGCTTGTTCAATAAAGCTTAAACAAAAAACATGGAAGCTGATTGGTTTCTATGCAGAGCTGCAGCAGATTTTGCACTGTCCAGTTTTAGTAAGTCAACCCCACGGAGTCAGCTGATACACACATCCACATCAAATATACCTTATGTTACCTTTATATGTGATGCATTGATGTAGCCGGTGTGGTTTTCTTTGGTGGGAACAAGCTCTACACGGTTTTCCTCATAAGGAAGAACTTCACGTACTCTGTTGCGTTCTACATTTTCAGGTAATGCAGCTGTGGTGAAAACGCCATCCGCCTTTCTCTTTGGAATCTGTTCATATTCTGTAAACACCATCCCCTCCTCCAGCTTCCTCCTCAAGGCCTTACACTGCAAAGAAAAAAACCACAAAGCACGATGATTCAGATGGTAAGAATGACACAGCTTATCCAGTTAAAAGATAAAATGCTGTATAGAGTCCTTGAGGAATAATACAATAACTAGGAGTCCATGACATTGCTGAGGTACCTCAAGTCCTAATGGGCGACGTAACTCATACACAAACAGTCTGAGACCTCACTGTAGTACTTTACAAGCATGCACGTTAAAAGTGTACTAAACCCCCCCTCCCCCTTCCAAAAAAAACTAATATATTGTAGCTCACCAGCCCTTAGATGTGGTGGCCGTATTCGTTTTCAACATCAACATCTCTGCCCTTAACTTTTTTCCCCTGATGAAGTCATGTGACCCATGACGTAACGCGTAGGGCAGAGCCCAAGGATCATGGACAGGAAGTAAGGTTGTATTACACACATTGAGACATCTCTGTACTCTATACAGAGATGATTTTACCTATATGTTAGTATGGTTTTTACATAAAGTGGTTTTATCAAAATACTACTACACTATTGGAGGCAACTTTCTCCCCTTTCTTTAAATGTCCCTGTTAACTTATCTTATCTTAAAGGGACCAATACCAATCATTATACAGTGTTCTGTGAATGAATTGACTACAAACGACCGACAGTCGGCTTGTAGTTCTCAATAAACTTCCACGGTTCTGTTGAGCGCTCTGGTAGTTCATTGATTCTTCCTGGCCGTGTGAAAAAAATAAAAAACGAAAAAAAGACTGCAAAGTTTGGAAAAAAAAAAAAAACAAGTTCTTTCTATTATAGAATTTTCCAATAAAATAATTGTTTAATAAATTTGGGCCAAAATTAATTCTGCTACATTTCTTTGGTGAAAATAACCCAAACCAGTGTATATTATTTAGCCTGCATTAAAGTTATAGAGTCCACAAACTATGGTATACATCTGAAAATCGATCAATCCTGATGTACTGACGATCTCATTTCTTGAGGCCCGAAAATGCCAGGACAGTACAAATACCTCCAAATGACTCCTTTTTGGAAAAGTAGCCAGTCCAAGGTATTTAGTAAGAGGCATGGCGGGTTTTTTCAAGTTGTAATTTTTGGTCATAATTTTCTGGAAAATTAAGCAAATACCACCAGTGCAGTACAAGTACAGCATCATCATATAACTGGTGTGGCGGTGGTGATCAAGGACACTGACTGGTGACAGTACGAAAAAAAATGTATAATCTTTTTTTTTTAACATTACAATTTTTTTTACACTGTGATCAGAGCAATACAATGTTACCATAGTAACATTGTACTACTCTGGGGAAGTGATCAGGATTTATTTATTTTTTTGTTTACACAAATTGCTTATAGCAGTGAATTTCATTGCTATAAGCAAGCATTTTACTGAATCAAACTGATTCAGGTTTGTTTTGTTGCGATTACCTGCGATTGGCTAGAGCTAATCACATGGTATAGATGGGTTGTGATTGGACCTGTCTGTACCATGTAATCACATTGATCAATCATAGCTAGCAACACAATTGTACATAATGGATGGCATGAAAGGAAGCCATCTATTGTTTACAACTGCCATGTGATCTGCTGCGATTGGTCACATGGTACTGGCAGCAAACTGGTACACTGATCCGGTGGACACAGCCCGTGACAGATCGCGCCGCTGTGTGGGGCCTTTATGTCACATGACGTCCACTCAGAAGGAGGAATTTATTAAGCTTTGACAAAAAAAAATAAGAACCTGAAAGCTGGATTTTTTTTCTATGCAGATGCACCAGATTTTGCACTCTCCAGTTCTAGTAAATCATCCTCATAGTGCAGGTGTTATATAGAAGAGCGGTTTGGCGTGTCAACATCAAATTCCAGCATTTTTGAGTGCAGCATCCAGCCCCACTGCCAGCAGCCTGTCATCTAAATCAATGACAGACTGAAATACGAGGCAGCTGGATGCTGTACTGAGTGGTACTTGCGTCTAGGGCTGTATGCGTTTAGAGATGCATGCCCTGAATGCAGGAATTCTGTGCTTGGGACAGAAGTCCCTGAAACGTACATAGCCCAAAATGCGAGAACCGCTTGGTGCAACGTCCAGGCACCATGTATTTCAGTCTATGAGAGGCCTCTCAGGTGCCCAAAAAAAACGCCAGAATTGGATGCCAACGAGCCAAAACACTTACGTGCTTGAGGCCTAAAGCTACTGAACGGGGAGATGCTTTTTTTATTTTAACTTTCCAACGCATGCGAGTCGGGTTGAGCTGCCCAACAATCAGCACACAAACAAGGTGAACGTTCAGAGTCAGGAGGTTAAATTCACACACATTTCCCTTTGTATTCAGAGCAGACAGACAAAGCTGAAGAGAAAACAGTCTTACCCTCTCATCGACTGGCACCATCACAGTGTCATTCTGCCTGTCCTCGGGCAAAGGAATTCTGGAAACAGACAGTCCATTCAGCGCTGCCAACATCAAGGGTCTCTTCTGAGTTTCCAAGGCTGCCATCTCCTGCTTTTGTAAATTCTTTTGGCAAGAAAAGACATGTTTTCATCTTTTATCAGCCGTGCCAGCAAATATTGGAATGTTTCTAATCCTAAAATCAACAAAACGCCAAGCCAAGTAGTGCTGGCGCAGACGATCCAAAGCAGAACACTTAGAAAATGATATGAAACTTATTTACAACTTCCTTTTAGAATAATATTTTCACACACACAAAAAAAAAATAAAAAAAAATAAAAAAATAAAAAAGGAGCTCAGGAAGGGCTAGGAAGCCTAAAGTAAAAAACTTGATTGAATTAGAAAAAAAATTAAGTGTATAAATATAACAGATATAATGTGAAGGGTGGCAAATTATCAAGGTACCTTTATAGATCTGGGGCCAATCATCCTCTGGGAACTTTTTAAAAAAATGTTTTTTTTGGCAAGTTTGACTTTCCCGACAGTTTGCCTTGTTCCCAGGGGCATAAAGGGTGGCAGATTGTTCCCATTTATGGACTGCCTATACACCATTCAGGTGATATGAGATTTTGTGGTTTGCACCTGACATTAAAGCAGTAATAAACCAAAAGCAAACATTTATTATACTGCAGCTTACCAATCTCTAGATGTGATGGCTGCATTCGTTTTCTTTGTTAGGCTTTTTTTCCTTTATTTTCATCTGGTGATCAAGCCAGTAAGTCTGTTATTTTTCAACAGAACAAGCTCTCTGTAAATGTAGCAGTTAGAGCGTAGAGACAAACCATTTACCACTGACAGGGGTTCTTACAATGATCACCTTTTATTTATTCATTTAAAACCTTTATCCCGAAAAAAAAGGGTTTGCTGTAACTGCTTTAAAGTGGTTGTAAAGCCTCACAGTTTTTTCAGCTTAAAGTGGGGTTGCACAAAAAAAAAAAAAAAATCATTAAAATTCCTAAATATAAAAAAATAAACATCTGGAATTTTTTTTTTTTTTTAACTCGCCTCTAAATGCCTGTTGCTAGGGGGTCCCTCGTAGTCTGCCACCTTCAGTGCCCGGGTTGGTGACATCACTTCCCATCGGCACAGGAAGGGCTCAGCTCTGTCCCCTCCCTCCTGTCAGTCATCTGGGACATGTGACAAGTCCCAGATGACTGCGCAGCCATGGGCAGTGGGTGCCCGGCTGTGTCTTCACAGCCAGCCACACACTGCCCATGTGCAAGCGGCGCCATGATTGGCGGCGCAGTCATCTAGGACTTGTCACGTGCCCACAGTTACAATGCCGGCGCCGCCAAGCAGAAAGGGGGATGAGCGGGGCTTCGTTCCCCGACATCGCTGGACCCTGGGACAGGTAAGTGTCCGATTATTAAAAGTCAGCAGCTGCAGTATTTGTAGCTGCTGACTTAAATTTTTATTTTTATTTTTTAATGGAAACTCCTCTTTAATGTATTCTATGTATTAAGGTGAAAAACCTGTGATGCAGCTGCCCCCCAGGCCCCCCTTTTTTCTTAACTGAGCCCGATCCAACGATGTGCACGAGCAGAGGAGCACCAGCGGCTGTCACTCTCCTCTTTAGACAGATTGATAGCAGCAGAATCCATTGGCTCCCGCTGCTGTCAATCAAATCATGTGACATGGGAGTGGGGGGCAGGGCTGCTGTCTGTGTCAATGGATACAGTAGTGGGGCTCGTGAGCGAGCTTGCATGGGTGCCCCCAGGGAAAGTTGTTTTCTGTGGGGGCACCCGATGAAGAGGAGGGGCCTGGAGCGCCGGCGGGGCACCCCAGAAGAAGAGCATCAGGGCAGCTCTGTGCTAAACGCACATAGCAGGTAAGTATAGGCATGTTTTTTTTATTTTATTTTATTTTTTTTAATAAAGATAACAAACACACCAAAAACAAAGGTTTACAACCTCTTTATAGTGCAAGTTTGAATCTGGCTTCAATTTGTTAGTATATTTAAGTTTGCTAGTACAGCTAACATTCTCCTCCCCCAAAACTGGCAATGCTGCTGTCTGCTGTGCCCCCTTGTGCTCCTTCATCCAGAGTTGGGGGCACTCTAATACAGGTGGTGTGTTACTGTCCAGATCCCCAGGTGAAAACAGCCAAAAAAAGAAAACCAATGCAGCCATTACATCGAACAATTGGAAAGCCGAAACTCTTTTCTTAGTTATAATAGAATGGTAAAAAAAATCCCATCGCCAGACCATTTATTTAAAGATGAATTACAATTCTGCATATTTTTACATGGTTGCATTGGTCCCGCTTCAAGCAAATGTAAGTAGTATGAATTACAATTCTGCATATTTTTACATGGTTGCATTGGTCCCGCTTCAAACAAATGTAAGTACAGTATGCATGTGCCATCCCTGGAAGATCCACGTGGAATCTGGAGCACAGGAACACGTTGCATTCTCTCAATGAATGCAAGGCATTCTCTGATTGGACAAGGTGAAGATCTTGACATCACCACCCCACCTCATCCAATCATAGAATGCTTTGCATTCAAAATGCAAAGCGTTCTATGATGGCACCCATGCTGAGCAAGTAACCTCCTGTGTCCACTGAGCAGCAGGACAGTTGCTTGGCACAGGACCCATAAGATAGCAGCGATCATTGTAGTAACAGTGACCACTACAGTGATTTCCAGCTTCCGCAGGGATCTTCCAGGTATGACATGCGCAGACTTTCATTTTGGCCAAGCTATACCAATGGAACTATGCAAATATACGCATACCTGGAATTTGGCTTTAAACAAAAATCTTCCCATAAACTTATATCTGCATTCAATGTAGTGTATGAATGTTATTTACCTGTAAAATTTGCACTGGTGAAAACATTCAAAAACCCTGAGACTGCTGCTGAGTGCCGCCATCTTAGATGTGATGTCAGCAGGTGCAGAAGACTCAGCACCGTCACTCAAGTGACACTCTATAGCAGGGGTCTCCAAACTTTCTAAACAATGGGCCAGTTTGCTGTCCCTTGGACTTTAGATTTGTGCCCCATCGTTGGGGGTCACCGGGAGGATTTGTGCCCCATCGTTGGGGGGTCACCGGGAGGATTTGTGCCCCATCGTTGGGGGGTCACCGGGAGGATTTGTGCCCCATCGTTGGGGGGTCACCGGGAGGATTTGTGCCCCATCGTTGGGGGTCACCGGGAGGATTTGTGCCCCATCGTTGGGGGTCACTGGGAGGATTTGTGCCCCATCGTTGGGGTCACTGGGAGGATTTGTGCCCCATCGTTGGGGGTCACTGGGAGGATTTGTGCCCCATCGTTGGGGGTCACGGGGAGGATTTGTGCCCCATCGTTGGGGGTCACCGGGAGGATTTGTGCCCCATCGTTGGGGGTCACCGGGAGGATTTGTGCCCCATCGTTGGGGGTCACCGGGAGGATTTGTGCCCCATCGTTGGGGGTCACCGGGAGGATTTGTGCCCCATCGTTGGGGGGTCACCGGGAGGATTTGTGCCCCATCGTTGGGGGGTCACCGGGAGGATTTGTGCCCCATCGTTGGGGGTCACTGGGAGGATTTGTGCCCCATCGTTGGGGGTCACTGGGAGGATTTGTGCCCCATCGTTGGGGGTCACTGGGAGGATTTGTGCCCCATCGTTGGGGGGTCACTGGGAGGATTTGTGCCCCATCGTTGGGGGCCACTGGGAGGATTTGTGCCCCATCGTTGGGGGGGCACTGGGAGGATTTGTGCCCCATCGTTGGGGGGGCCACTGGGAGGATTTGTGCCCCATCGTTGGGGGGGCCACTGGGAGGATTTGTGCCCCATCGTTGGGGGGGCCACTGGGAGGATTTGTGCCCCATCGTTGGGGGGGTCACTGGGAGGATTTGTGCCCCATCGTTGGGGGGTCACTGGGAGGATTTGTGCCCCATCGATGGGGTCACTGGCAGGAATTGTGCCCCCCATCGTTGGGGTCACTGGCAGGAATTGTGCCCCCCCATCGTTGGGGTGACTGGCAGGAATTGTGCCCCCCATCGTTGGGATCACTGGCAGGAATTGTGCCCCCCATCGTTGGGATCACTGGCAGGAATTGTGCCCCCCATCGTTGGGATCACTGGCAGGAATTGTGCCCCCCATCGTTGGGATCACTGGCAGGAATTGTGCCCCCCATCGTTGGGATCACTGGCAGGAATTGTGCCCCCCATCGTTGGGATCACTGGCAGGAATTGTGCCCCATCGTTGGGGGGGTCACTGGGAGGATTTGTGCCCCATCGTTGGGGGGGTCACTGGGAGGATTTGTGCCCCATCGTTGGGGGGGTCACTGGGAGGATTTGTGCCCCATCGTTGGGGGGTCACTGGGAGGATTTGTGCCCCATCGTTGGGGGGGTCACTGGGAGGATTTGTGCCCCATCGTTGGGGGGGTCACTGGGAGGATTTGTGCCCCATCGTTGGGGGGGTCACTGGGAGGATTTGTGCCCCATTGATGGGGTCACTGGCAGGAATTGTGCCCCCCATCGTTGGGGTCACTGGCAGGAATTGTGCCCCCCCATCGTTGGGGTGACTGGCAGGAATTGTGCCCCCCATCGTTGGGATCACTGGCAGGAATTGTGCCCCCCATCGTTGGGATCACTGGCAGGAATTGTGCCCCCCATCGTTGGGATCACTGGCAGGAATTGTGCCCCCCATCGTTGGGATCACTGGCAGGAATTGTGCCCCCCATCGTTGGGATCACTGGCAGGAATTGTGCCCCCCATCGTTGGGATCACTGGCAGGAATTGTGCCCCCCATCGTTGGGATCACTGGCAGGAATTGTGCCCCCCATCGTTGGGATCACTGGCAGGAATTGTGCCCCCCATCGTTGGGATCACTGGCAGGAATTGTGCCCCCCATCGTTGGGATCACTGGCAGGAATTGTGCCCCCCATCGTTGGGATCACTGGCAGGAATTGTGCCCCCCATCGTTGGGATCACTGGCAGGAATTGTGCCCCCCATCGTTGGGGTCACTGGCAGGAATTGTGCCCCCCATCGTTGGGGTCACTGGCAGGAATTGTGCCCCCCATCGTTGGGGTCATTGGGCCCCACTGTTGATGTCATTGGGTGTAATTGTGTCCCATAGCTGGTGTCATTGGGAAGGAATGGTGCCCCATCGCTGGCATCCTTGGGAGGAATCCTGTCCCTTCAATGGTGTCAGTGGGGGGAATTATGCCCCAAAAAATAATAACCCCATTGTTTGCGTTAGTGTATTTGTGCCCCATTATTGGTTTCATTGGGAGGAATTGTGCCCCATGGTTGGTGTCACTGGGAGGAATTGTGCCCCATGGTTGGGCCCCATTGTTGGTGTCAATGGGAGAAATCGTGCCCCACAGCTGGTGTCATTGGGGAGGAATAGTGTCCCATCGTTGGCATCATTGGGAGGAATTGTGTCCCTTCAATGGTGTCAGTGGGGGAAATTATGCCCCATTGTTGGCATCAGTGGATGAAACAGTACCCCAAGGGCCAGCTAAAATCAAGCAAACAGGTCACATCTGGCCCCCGGGATGCAGCTTGGAGACCACTGCTCTAGAATATTCCTTTTGGCTATATAAAAGGTTGTGTAGGTGAAGGGTGGGGTGAAGGAGCTGAGCCAGCACAGAGTATTTAGACCCACCCAGAAGAGGAGGGAGCCATGACATGGAGGAAGGAGGGGGTGTGCTTGGTAACCGACTCTCCTATAATAGTCAAATTTCCTAGCAAGTTGAAAGGCGCATTGGAAGTAAATAAGTAATTTATGGAAACGAAAACCACTTTAGAATATAAAATGCTTGATTGTGCCTTTACCTGCAATTTCTTAATTTGGTGACAGAGTCTCTAAGAATTATCAGATTTGTTATTTTTTTTACTGTCCGAAAGAGTAGATTTTCCTACATTTCCTGCTCCAGAGACACAACAGGTCAAGTATGAGAAAATCGCTCAAAGTGCGGCGATATGCCCTCATAGCCATTTGTCCCTGGAACAGGTTTCCCCATTGGAAAATTTCCCCTTCTCTCCTGTTCCTGTGGCAACTGTAAAATTTTAGATTTTCCATCACTGTCTGATCCAAAGACGAGAGTCATCGGGGGCAACAGAAAAGGTGAATCTCCCACCAAACAGGAGGAGGGGACACAAACAGGAGGAGGGGACACAAACAGGAGGAGGGGACACAAACAGGAGGAGGGGACACAAACAGGAGGAGGGGACACAAACAGGAGGAGGGGACACAAACAGGAGGAGGGGACACAAACAGGAGGAGGGGACACAAACAGGAGGAGGGGACACAAACAGGAGGAGGGGACACAAACAGGAGGAGGGGACACAAACAGGAATATTAATACTTCCTCCTTCTATACAAAACTAAAAAAAAAGCTGCTCTTCCCAATGCACTCCTATTAGTCAGCTGATCCCTTGAAAACAATGCACTCCCTGTGTAGTAGTTATATTTTCTCAACAGTTGTAGACAGACAAGAGAGAGAAAGTTTAAGCGATTAAGCATTTCCTTTAGCTCTCAATGCCGAACTCATGGGTGCCCAACCTGTGGCCCTCCAGCTGTTGCGAAACTACAAGTCCCATGAGGCACTGCTAGGCTGAAAGTTACAAGCATAACTCCCACAGGAATGATGGGACTTGTAGCTCTGCAGCAGCTGGAGGGCTACAGGTTAAGCACCCATGCACAATGGACCTATGGTGGACACTTTGGCAGCGGGAGCTGAAGGGCAACATAAACTAAAAGGACACAGAGCAGAATATCAAAATGGTGGATCAAATGGAGGAAAAATACTAAATCTGCTTTAAACCAGGTCCCATCATCTAAGCCCATTTGAGAATTTTGATTTAGCGAGTAATCATTAAGATTTTGTTACATACCCTCATCATGATCTCCCTTTCAACTATGGCATCCTCTGCAGAAAACATCTCCGAGACTGGCCGCTCCTTCACCGGCTCTTTCTTGACCCTCTCCTTTACACTGCTGAGATCAGGCTCTGAAAGTGATGGCCCCAGAGAGGTCCCATTGATTGGCCCCGGCTCATTTCTGGACATACACACAGTCTGTGATTGCCGGGGGCTCATGGCCCTGGCCCGTGCTATGGCAGCCGATATAGTAGATTGGTCATTTCTCAGTGCTCCATTGCTGACACTTTTTCTTGGACCTGGATATTCAGGTGGTGGCTTATTTGGTATTCGAGCCAGGGCAGCCTGGAGCTGGGCACTGTATGAAATGAAGGAAGTGTGAGGCACAGATTTGTGCAGATCATCTTCCTCTTCACTGTCGCTGCTGTGGATCAACATGGTGGCATCCGAGACGTTCTTTTTGTGGTGGTACACTGGCATCTGCTGTACTTCATGAGCCTTTTGCACGGGTTCCTCTGTTTGCAACTGCTCTCTTAAGGTATTCCTACGTGGCAATGGTGCATTCAATGACTTTAAAGCCATCGCTTCCATCCCTCTCACCATGTGGCTCATAACTTCAAAACTGTGACGTTTGTTTATGACCGGATGGTGTTTATGAGGTTTTAAGGGCTCGCTGACCTCTTGAAGAGACTGGCGGACCACTGGAGAACTGTCTTCTTGGAAAGTTTTTACAGACTGCTGGACTTTTCTGGCCACCAGGTCTGGGCTACTGGCACTAACACGCTTGTGGCGGTGACTTGCCAGGTCAGGAGTACTGCTAGCTGGTCTAGGTGGTGGGTAGGGAGGAGGAGGTCGAGATAAAAAGTTTCTGAACAAGTGGGCTGCACTGAACGTTTGAGGCGGTACATTGGCAAGTTCGGGTGTGCTGACGGTATGAGAAATCGACTTGGCTTTAGCAGGATGTGAAGTTTGGTTCACTGGCATTTGTTCAGGCGGGTTGATGGGCTTGTTTCCAAAATGAGACTGATGTCCATAAGAGGCCATGTAATGAGGTCTTTCCTGCATCTCAGGCTGGCTATAAACCAAATTCTCCCGATGCCTATAAGCATGTGTATTTCCAATATTAAGGTTTCGTAGGGACTGACTCTGGCTATCAGGTGGATGAACACTCCGGTTCATTTGCCTCATTACAGTGTCATAGTCTGGCGTTTGCCGATAAGAAGGCAAGATAATGGCGCTGTGCCTGCACTTAGGGATGTAGTCAGACCTCATGATGTCATTTCCGGTGATGCTAAGGTTAGAGGACATAGGGGAGGCCTGGACGAAGGTCTGTGAATGGTTCAGCGAGTTCATGCTATGGGCACTGGAAACACTACCGTTTGGCACAGTACCATTCATAAAATTGAGTTCCATGTATCTATCCAGACTGTTCTGAGACCTGAAATTATAGGTTTCCTCGTTCATGTGGAATATGCTGTCTGCAAGGAGAAAAATAGGTCAGCACTGATAATATGAGGTATGGCAAAAGGATATAAGGATATAGCAAGTGGAGACCTAGAAAATCAGTGGAAGTAATGCAAAGGAGCTAAAAGACAAAAATAGTAACACAAGGGAAGTTGGTGGACACCTGACCATCACTACTATGTGGGCATGTATGATATCATGGGCATTATTATCCACTTCCAGGTCATGCCTTTTCTGGCACTTTTTATATACATGTAACAATCAGAACCCCCAGACATTATACAGGCATACCCCACTTATGTACACAATGGGGTTTATTTACTAAAGCTGGAAAGTGAAAAATCAGGCTCACTTCTGCATAGAAACCAATGAGCTTCTAACCCCAGCTTGTTCAATTAAGCTTTGGTAATAAAACCCCCAAACATTATATTTATAAATAAACCCTATTGTGTACTTAAAAGTGGGGTATGCCTGTATATTTTTAAAGTAAAGGCCCTAGAGAATAAATGTGTTTGTTCTGCAATTTATTACGTCACGCTGTATTTGAGAAGCAGTTATTTTTTGGGAAAAAATACACTTTTTTGAATTTTAATTGAAAAAAAATACAATACATAATCCCATTTTTTGTAAAATATAAAAGATGATGTTACACAGAGTAAATAAATACCAAACATTTCACACTTTAAAATTGCGTACGCCCGTGCAATGGTGACAAGTAATGTAAATTTTACTATCCATTAACGACACTTTAAAGAGAAAGTAAACTTCCTTTACTGACTTTTACCTATAGGCTTTCCTAGTGTAAATATCACTTAAACATGCACCGTTTAGGAGAAACTTACATTACATGCAGCCAGTGACATCACTGGTGCAGGCGCTCTGAAGGAACGGCCACCCATGCTGTGCCTTCAGAGCCCTGTGCCATGAACAGTGGCTCCGGCACGCATGTGTGGGAGTAATGTCTTCGTGGCTCCGGCCAGTTACAGAGCCGGAGCCCGTGAACCTGGAAGCAAGATGGGTGAACATTGAAGCACCTGCAGCGCTGACATTGTGGCGCTGGAACAGCTATGTTTTAAGGCAAGTTTCACATAATCTGCTAGTATGCGATGCATACTAGCAGATTATGACTTTACCATCCAGCGGTATATCTTAAAAGTGTGCCACAGCGATCCCGACCCCTTACCACGTGATCAGCTGTCAGCCAATGACAGCTGATCATGTGATGTAAACAGAGCCAGTAATCGGCTATTTTGTTCTCCTCACGCTGATAGCGTGAGAAAAAAAACAAAAACTTTCACTAGTGGCTGTCAGAGGGACAATGGTCCCGATCAAGGAGAGCAGCTGGAGTCATCTGTGCCCACCAGCGCCACCTATCAGTGCCCACAGTGCTACCTATCAATGTCACCAATCAGTGTCTCTTCACCAGTGCTGCCCATCAGTGCCACCTATTAGTAATTTTTTTGTATAATGTCAAAGGTGATGTTACGTTGAGTAAATAGATACCCAACATGTCACGCTTTAAAATTGTGCAAGCTCGTGGAATGGCGAAAGAATAAATCTCCATAGGCAATTTTTTGATCTTTCGAGATATCTATCTATCTATATATCTATCTATCTATCTATCTATCTATCTATCACACACAGCCTGGACCGGAAGTGATGTCATGATGTCACCCCAGTCCTCCAAGGCCACGGGAGTTGATTAATGCATATTATATATATATATATATATATATATAGTTGTAGTGCTTCCACTGGGTTTGCACACCAAATTTGGGGTTCCTAGCACCAAGTGACCCCGAGATACGGGGCCCCAAAGTCGGTCAACTGTGTCCATCTGCAGCAATGTCATTTCGGGACCCTTCGGGTCCAGAAACCCCAAATTATGGTGCAGCTAGGGGGCATTTAAAAACCCCTAACTATCAAGTTTGAAGTTCGGGGGATCTACGGATGCAAATGGGCACAGTGAGGCTGCAAATGGGCATTGTTGACCCCTCTTTTCCACTTACAGTAGCTGCGCATTTCTCACCCTAGGCTTATACTCGAGTCAATAAGTTTTCCCAGTTTTTTTGTAGTAAAATTAGTATAGTATATACGGTAATACAAATAAATACATTTTGTCAATAAATACACTTGAAATTTTGTATGATTGGTTTAAACATTCACATTTACATCTCAAATTTGACACATGGAAGATCCCATATAGCAAGCAATTATGCTGCAAGTTTGAAAATGCCTTGCTAAGCTTCACAAGTCCGTTGCACATTTGCAGCAAGTCCGCACATTGCAGGACTCCAGATAAATTTTCTTTGCAAACATTCTGCAGGGCTGCTGCATGCTCTGGTTCAGTTTTGTGCAATAATTCATCCCACCACAGGGGGTCACTGTGGCTGAATTTTCATGCTCTATAGCAGTGGTCCCCAACCTTTTTGGCACCGGGGACCGGTGTTGTTTAAGAAAATTGTGCCAAGGCCCGGGGCGGTGTATGCAGCTTTTTGCGGGCAATTTATCTGGGAAATGGCTGGTGTTGACGCTTCAATCATCCCGGCACCATCATTGATATGATGTCAGGATGATTGAAGCGCATTATTTCTATTATTACATTGTAATATACAATGAAATAGTTCAACTCACCATAATGCAGAATGTGCCAGAGTGTCACTTGCCACGTGGCCTGTCACCAGATGCAGATCGTCACTTGCCACGTCACCTGCCACCAAATGTGGATTGTCACTTGCCATGTCGCTTGTCACCAGAAGCAATTTGTCCCTTGCCACGTCCCCTGCCACCAGATGCGGATTGTCACTTGCCACGTCGCCCGCCTTCAGATGCAGCTTGTCACTTGCCATGTCGCTTGTCACCAGATGCAATTTGTCCCTTGCCACATCCCCTGCCACCAGATGCTTTTTTGTCCCTTGCCACATCCCCTGCCACCAGATGCTTTTTTGTCCCTTGCCACGTCACCTGCCACCAGATGCAGATTGTCACTTGCCACGTCACCTGCCTTCATATGCAGCTTGTCACTTGCCACGTTGCCTGCCACCAGATGCATTTTGTCCCTTGCCACTTCACCTGCCACCAGATTTGGATTGTCACTTGCCATCAGATGCAGCTTGTCATTTGCCACGTCGCCTGCCACCACATGAAGATTGTCACTGCAGTGGTGGCAGCACAGGTGTAGGCATTAGTTCAGAGGCAAGCCTGGAGTAGTGGGTAGTGAGGGAGAACAGCGGTAATGGGGGGGGGGGGGGGGGGCGGGTATTGAGAGATGATCTCATCTCTCTGCTCCCCTGCCTCACCTCCAGCAGTGAATTGGTATTCTGCCGCACTGTCAGCGGAGGAGCAGTGATGCGGGCTGTCAGCGAGAGATGATCTCATCTCTCTGCTCCCCGCCTCACCTCCAGCATTATAGCAGTCTCGCTGTGAGCGTGGAAAAGCGGGGAAGCAGGCGGCGGTGAGAGATGATGTCATCTCTCTGCTCACTGGCCTCAGTAAAGCAGCCCCGCTGTGAGCACAGAACATCGATGATGCGGGCGGGCGGGCACTGAGAGATGATGTCATCTCTCTGCTCGCTTGTCAGACAGTGCAGCCTTCGCGGCCCGGCTGCAAACAGGCCACGGCCCGGAGGTGGGCCGCGGCCCGGTGGTTGATGACCCCTGCTCTATAGACTCGCAGAGCTCTTGCTGTAGACTCACCACTGCAACTTTGCTCTTGCTAGATAGACACTCGCCACGCAAATTTGCTACAAATTGGAAAAGTGTCAACTAGAACTTGTGCTTCAAGGGCTCTGCAAGGGTACAACTTGCCAGTGAAAATGTGCAGCAAGTTAACAAGACTTACAATTCAACACTGCCACAAATTTGTGGCACGTTATCCTTGCTATCTGGGATATAGAGAAATGGGACCCCAGTGATCTGGAACAACGATGCAATGTA
The DNA here is from genome assembly GCA_028564925.1 of Lithobates sylvaticus. Classification (NCBI taxonomy): domain Eukaryota; kingdom Metazoa; phylum Chordata; class Amphibia; order Anura; family Ranidae; genus Lithobates; species Lithobates sylvaticus. Next base: position 60,046,186 of record CM053028.1, read on the forward strand.
AAGAAATACACACTATGTAATACGGAAACTTACCACGGGGAACAGCATGCCCTCCAGGAGGAAGTCCTGTGTCTCAAACAGATTGGAATCTTTAAGCTCCACTACAAGACAGAACACATCCCCATTCATTACCAGAAACATCAAAACATTTGCAAATAAAAAGCTGCAGTGTTAGTCCTATAGAGAATATTAGACTTTTAGATGAGGAGTTGGTGTGCGGGTGGGGACCTTCCAACACTCCAGCTGCCAAAGAGATGATGAGCCGTATTGGGTATAATGGGCATGCAGGTATTTGTGATTTCTTAGCAGTCTCTTTCTCAAACTTTTCAACGCAAAGAAACCCTTGAAAATAACTTTCCGGTCTCAGGGAACCCCCTACTACTAATTACTATATATATATATATATATCTATATCTCATATATATATATATACACATCTCATTATACATTAGTGGGAAGAATGCTTCTAACACCTATGGCGATTGAGAATACTGTATATACTCGAGTATAAGCCGAGTTTTTCAGCACATTTTTTTGTGCTAAAAATGCCCCCCTCGGCTTATACTGGAGTCAAGCACTTTTCTGCAGCAGAGAATGACATTTTCCGGCCCGATTTTGGGGCCCCGTATATCAGGGCCACTTGGTGCTAGGGACCCCACATTTGGTGTGCAAACCCAGTGGAATTAGCACTACAGCATATACAATTTGGGGTTCCTAGCACCAAGTGGCCCCGAGATACAGGGCCCCAAATTCGGTCAACTGTGTCCACTTGCAGCAATGTCATTTCAGGACCCTTTGGGTCCAGAAACCCCAAATTTTGCCTGCAGCTAGGGGGCGTCTAGGAACCCTTAACTACCAAGTTTGAAGTTTCGGGGGACCTATGGCTGCAAATAGGGCACAGTGAGGCTGCAAATGGGCATTGTTGACCCTCTTTTCCACTTACAGTAGCTGCACATTTCTCACCCTTGGCTTATACTCGAGTCAATAAGTTTTCCCAGTTTTGCGTGGTAAAATTAGGTGCCTCAGCTTATATTGGGGTTCGGCTTATACTCGAGTATATACGGTAATTACCCCCTTACAGATAGCTAAAAAGATCAATGTGTCAGTGGGAACTTATCGGAGAGGCACAAGTGCCTCAAGGAACCCCTAGCAACATCTGGAGGAACCCTAAGCTTCCATGGAACCCTGGTTGAGAAACCCTGGGTTAGAGGGTCATTGTCTGCCCATGAGTCACCAAAAAGCTTAATAACTTCCCAATGTCACCAATATTGATCAGGGATAAGGGTTAAAATTTAGACATTGACTACATGGTTGACTACAAGCATTTGGTCAATAGTTTGCCAAAGAAAATGCACAAAATTGCAACATTTCAGACATTTTCTGTCAACTGGAGGGGAATTTTGCAAAATTAACACAAGTTTTAACGTCCATCCCTAATCCTGATTTCAAAACATTATTACCGTTTATACTTGAGTATAAGCCGAGTTTTTCAGCACATTTTTTTGTGCTTTAAGTGCCCCCTCGGCTTATACTCGAGTCAAGCACTTTTCTACAGCAGAGAATGACATTTTCCGACCCAACTTTGGGACCTTGTATCTCAGGACCACTTGGTGCTAGGAACCCCAGTGGAACTAGCACTACAACATATCCAAATGTGGGGTTCCTAGCACCAAGTGGCCCCGAGATACGGGGCCCCAAAATCGGTCAACTGTGTCCATCTGCAGCAATGTTATTTCGGGACCCTTTGGGTCCAGAGACCCCAAATTTTGGCTGCAGCTAGGGGGCATCTAGGAACCCTTAACTACCAAGTTTGAAGTTCGGGGGACCTATGGCTGCAAATGGGCACCGTGAGGCTGCGAATGGGCATTTTTGACCCGCTTTTACACATTAATGCCGCGTACACACGGTCGGAATTTCCGATGGAAACAGTCCGATGGGAGCTTTTCAACGGATTTTCCGACCGTGTGTATGCCCATCGGTCTTTTTCTGTCGGAATTTCCAACGGACTTTGGATTAAGAACCTGTTCTCAATTTTTCCGACGGAAAACCTTTCTATCGGATTTTCCGATCATGTGTATGCAATTCCAACACGCAAAATTCCGACGCATGCTCGGAAACAATTCGACGCATGCTCGGAAGCATTAAACTTCCCTTTTATAGAGCCGTCAAACGTGTTTTATGCCGCTGTGTTATTGACCGTCGGAATTTGGTGTGACCGTGTGTAGGCAAGACAGTTTGAGCGAAATTCTGTCGGAATTCCGACGGGAAAACCATCAGAGCTTTGTCCGACGAGAATTCCGACCGTGTGTACGCGGCATTACAGTAGCTGCGCATTTCTCAACCTAGGCTTATACTCGAGTCAATAAGTTTTCCCATTTTTTTGTGGCAAAATTAGGTGCCTCGGCTTATATTCGGGCCGGCTTATACTCGAGTATATACGGTACCTTATATAAAAAAAAAAAAAAGACTAAGTATCTGGAAATCATGGCTCGTTCAATGATCATGGTTGAATATTTGCATTTCCAAAAGAAAAAATGCAATTCAAACCATCACTTTCGCAGAGCTTTCCTGCGGTATAATGTTATTAATTATATTAAGAGTTTTAGCCAATTGTGAATACTTCAACCAAGAAACCAACAATTGTGGTCTGCCGTTTACAGGAACCTGTGCACACCAGCGTAAGTTTTTTGAAAGGAGTTGATCAATAAAGAGAACCTGTCATTATAGAACTTATGAGGTTGCCACTGTCGACCTCTTTTTACAAAAAACATGCAATTTGCCTGGCTATCATTCTGATGCTTTGCCTACAATGAGTCACGAACCCAGAACAAGTCAGCAGTTAAGGATTTCAAGCTCTTCTATGACTATCATTAGGATGCTGGCTATAGGTCTGTGACTCAAAATGAAAACATTTAGACCGGGCCAGTGGGATTTTCAGTAGGATGTTTGCAATAGCAGCCAACCTTTTTTTTCATAACAGAGTCAGACCACCAAAGGCTGGTAATTTGTTTTTTGTAAGAGATATTTTAGAGTTAAAAGATAAAGAATATGTAAACCCAACACTTCCTATTCCTGATATGTGGCTGCTGTACCATGTACTTATATGAAAACTGTCCTGTTCTCTTTGTATTTCTTCCTTTGTGTGAAATCCCTGGTGTTCCTGCCAGTCCCTCTGCTTTCCTATTAAAACCTGACCACACTAAGCAGAATAGCACAGCGTGGTCAGTTCTCTGGCTGTGCTGGGAACTCAGTGTGCTCTCCTCCAATGAATCAGACTTGTCCTGACACGCCCACCATACAAACACATTCACTGTGAAGATCAGTCCTCTGCCTGTCTCCGCCCCCCAGCTATAATGCAGCTGAGAACAGAGGGAATATGATCAAACATTATGAATATATTTCCCCCTTTTTTTTTATATGTACAGTATACACAAATGTTTTGACTTTCATTTCCATTTTAAAAACTGAATGGGCTGTTTTACAAGGTGAACCTTTACAATCACTTTAAAAATCACCCATCAACTTAAAGACCAAAAGTTCCCTACAACAAATAATCTCATCACCAATGTGTCCCATCATCACCCCTCTGTTGCAATGTTGCAGCTGCCATCACTTTTAGCATTTGGCACTTCCGGTCTGTGTCCCATCCCATGTGCAGTGGTTCCCCTATATCACTGCCAAATCCCGTAGTGACGCAAGGGAACCACCGCAGTAAGGCTATAAGGTGGGCAAGAACAGTAATGGCAACTTTGGTGAGGGTCTCGCTGCTGAGCAGTGGTGTAGCGTGGGTTGTCAGCGCCCGGGGCAGGGGGACTAATTTGTGCCCCCTAACCCATGGACTTGTAGCAGTCCCGTCTACTAGTACAGTAGTATTGACCTACCAGACCACTACACTGACCTGATTACTATACTGACCTACCTGATTACTATACTGACACCTACACTGACCTGATTACTATACTGACACCTACACTGACCTGATTACTATACTGACACCTACACTGACCTGATTATTATACTGACACCGACACTGACCTACCTGACCCCTACATAGGCCTACCCGATTACTATACTGATACCTACACTGACCTACCTGACCACTACACTGACCTGTTAACTATACTGACACCTACACAGACCTACCTGACCCCTACACAGACCTACCTGATTACTATACTGAAACCTACACTGACCTACCTGACCCCTACACAGACCTACCTGATTACTATACTGACACCTACACTGACCTACCTGATCACTATACTGACCTACCTGACCCCTACACTGACCTGATTACTATACTGACACCTACACAGACCTACCTGACCCCTACACTGACACCTAAACTGACCTACCTGACACCTACACAGACCTACCTGATTACTATACTGACACCTAAACTGACCTACCTGATCCCTACACAGACCTACCCAATTACTGTACTGACACCTACACTGACCTACCTGATCACTACACTGACACCTACACAGACCTACCTGATTACTATACTGATACCTACACTGACCTACCTGATTACTATACCGATACCTACACAGACCTACCTGACCACTACACTGACACCTACACAGACCTACCTGATTACTATACCAACACCTTCACAGACCTACCCGATTACTATACTGATACCTACACCGACCTACCTGACCCCTACACAGACCTACCCGTTTACTATACTGCTACCTACACTGACCTACCTGATCACTATACTGACACCTACACTGACCTACCAGATTACTATATTGATACCTACACTGATCTACCTGATTACTATACTGATACCTACCTGATCCTTACACAAACCTACCTGATTACTAAACTGACACCCACAGTGACCTATCTGACTCCTACACAGACCTACCTGACCACTACACTGACACCTACACAGACCTACCTGATTACTATACCGACACCTACACTTTCCTACCTTACCCCTACACAGACCTACCTGATTACTAAACTGACACCCAGTGACCTACCTGACCCCTACACAGACCTACCTGACCACTACACTGACCCACCCGATTCCGAAACTGACCTATCTCTCCCCCCTGCCCCGACCATGTCCACATCCCTTGGCCCAGCAACAGGTCACTCACCTCTTCTGTCTCCCGAGTCCCATCTGCCATTCACAGGGCACCAATGTCCGCCGCTTGTCCATCACAGAGTTGCGGTCGCAGAACACAGTCCAAGTGGGGGAAAGTGGTCCGGCCACCGGACGGGACAGTGTAGATAAAGAAAAGTGCACAGAGTGACTTTCTGGATGGTGGGCACGGGATGCACCCCCCCCCCCTCAATGTTGTGCCCGGGGCCACCGTCCCTCTGCGCCCCCAGCCCCTTAACTACGCTACGCCACTGAGATCCCCAACCAATATAACAAACCCCTTCAAGTCTACACTTTGCCAGCTTTAAGAATGACAGAAGCAAACATGACCACAATAATGTATCATTTAAGGACAATAATGATGATAAAAAAGCATTACCTTGAATGGCCAGGGCAGCTAGTCGGATGTACTGCTCCACAGTACAGTGCACTTGTGCATCATAGACATTCTTTCTTAACTGGAGGTAATACTGGTACCTGTAAGAGAAGTGTTTTATCAGTATTCAGTCAGAGGGTACAGGTGAGCTCACTATAATATTTGTGATCCCCAACAGTGTGATATTTCCAAAAAGAAGAACGTGATCAAGATAGATAGAGAGACAAAACAGTCCTTCTCAACCAATGTGCCACTGCACCCAGGAGTGCCATCTGGGCCCTGCAGGGATGCCATGGCAAAAAGCTAAAAATTGTACCAATAAAGGCAGGCAGGTGGATCCAGTAGCTTTATTCAAGCCTGCGTTATTTTAAGAAAGAGCCACAAGTTGTAAATACAAGCCCTGACTCTGTGCAGGGCAGTCCGCCCACGTTCTACTAAATGATGACACAAAGGGTTGCCAAGGAGCACATCAGGTCACCGCGCAGCATCAACATTTCCCCTCACTTGCTTCTATAAGGCCCCTTTCACACTGGGGCGTTTTTCAGGCGGTACAGCGCTAAAAATAGCACCTGTACACCGCCTGAAAAAACCGGCCCCATTCACTCCAGCCCGGCGGGCTTTCACACTGGAGCGGTGCGCTAGCAGGACGATCAAAAAAAGTCCTGCTAGCAGCATCTTTGGAGCGGTGTATTCACCGCTCCTACCCATTGATTTCAATGGGACACCGCGGTAATACAGCGGCAATACCGCCGCAAAGCGCCGCTACAGCGGCGCTTTGCGGGGGATTTTAACCCTTTTTCGCCCGCTCGCGGGGGGTGGAACCGCCCCCCCCCCCCCTAGCGGCAGAATACCGCGGCTAAAACGATGGTAAAGCAGCGCTAAATATAGTGCTGCTTTACCGTCGTCGCGGCTCCCGCCCCAGTGTGAAAGGGGCCTAACTGTCAATAGGGAATCGTGGAACTTTAATAAGAAAACGAAAGTGTCACTAAACCCACATCATAAAAAACAATAAACAAATGGTGTATTACATGCTGTACATAGTCACTATAAGGCCCCTTACACACTGGGGCGGGAGCCGCGGCGACGGTAAAGCAGCGCTGCTTTACCGTTGTTTTAGCCGCGGGATTCGCCCGCTAGCGGTGCGGTTTTAACCTCGCTAGCGGCCGAAAAAAGGGTTAAAATCCCCCGCAAAGCGCCGCCGTAGCAGCGCTTTGCGGCGGTATTGCCGCGGTTTTACGCGGTGTCCCATTGAAATCAATGGGTAGGAGTGGTATAGGAGCGGTAAATACACCGCTCCTATACCGCTCCAAAGATGCTGCTAGCAGGACTTTTTTGAACGTCCTGCTAGCGCACCGCTCCAGTGTGAAAGCCCGCCGGCTTTTCACACTGGAGTGAATGGGGCCGGAATTTTTACGGCGCTGTACAGGCGCTATTTTTAGCGCTGTACCGCCTGAAAAACGCCCCCCAGTGTGAAAGGGGCCTAAGAATTGTTTTCTGCAAAAGAAAAACCTAGTTGATCCTGCGGCTCTCTACCTTCCCCTTCTGTCCAGGACCCCAATTCAGATAGGGATTTTGCAGCAGTGTTGGCAGCTCTGCACATGCTCAATTTTCTGTGAGTTTCTATGCTGAGCATTTCCTCCCCATCAAATCTAAGCAGTTTATTTATTCCAAAGGCTGTTTTTTTTTTTTTTGAACATGTGACCAGCAGCAGAGGACAAGAATCTCCCTGCAAACAGGCTGGGGAAGTACTGGGTCATGTGACAGCTGTATATCGATTAGGGAAAAAAATACTTAGAGGTTTTTTTTATTAAAATAATTACAGTGCATCATCCACATACAGAACAAGGGGCAACTTAATTAAAGTGTGTTTAGTATCACTTTAAAGTGTTACTAAACCCAGGAGCCTGCATTCACTATATCTGGTCTCCCACAGTACACAGAACATGAAAATATCAAATGCTAAAATACCTTTTCTCATCAGCAGTATATAGCAGTCTTGTGACTTCTATCAGTGTCTGGTTAAAGCTTTCATTCTCCTCTGACTGTCCTATGAGGCTGCAGGACCCCTGACCATCTGTCCGGATAGTGATGATTGGTAATCATGCATAAAAAACGCACCAGAACGCGAATGCAGAACGGATCTGGAGTGCTTTTTTGTCATTTGAACCAGCCCTTCAGGTTTTTTCACAAGGATAAGTGAATAGCGAGACGACTCACACGCAGACGAACACGCAGAACGTGCCAATAGAAGCATTTTTGGCGCGCTGCAATCGACTTCAAGGCTGCAGCAAACCCTGGAGAACGTGGCATGCCCTAAAATTCTTGATGTGATGCTCACGTGCCGCTGTGTACTCTCCCATCTATCTGCCATTGTTTTAGGCCTCATGTGCACTGGACTGCCCCTGCCCTGTTAGACAAGACTGTTCTGCATGGCAAAGCGGTGTAAATCTCAGTGCTGGATGGACATACTCCTGGGCAGGTAAAAGAGCTCTTGTATGTATTTTATCTGAGTATTTTGTGATTTACATGGAGTTCAGTATTACAGAACCGAATACTTTTTTTTCTAGTTTTTGTACTGGAAGAGAAAGGATTGAGCCCGTCTGTTATTACTGATACTATTCTGCCCCATGTTACTATATTTTTAATGTCTTGCATTATACTGCATGAGGTTATAATTTTTTTGTAGCATGCTGACATCTAGTGGTAGTTTTGGGCCACAGCAACTAGTTTACTAATGTGATTTTGGTATCTTCCTCTGCCTCCCACTCTTGCTTTGTGCTGGTTAATTTAAAGAGGAACTGCAGTCTGCTCACATAATTTGTAATAAAAACAAACATCTTTGCCACTCTGAAGCTTCCCTCCAACCACTTTGCATATTATTTTATATATACTGCGATTCTGAACTTGCCAAATATGCTGCAGAAATCTCTTTCCACTAAGTCTGGCTGCAGCCATTATAACTGTGGGCAGCTGAAGCCGCTGTCTGTTCACTTCCTGGATTTAGAGAGGCACACCTCCAGCTCTCATTGGCCCTCTTATGGACTCATCCCCCCTCCCTTCTTGGCACACTCTCACAAGAGTGAGAGAGAGCTGTGTATGATGTCATAAGCCTTTTACCAGACAAGAAACATGAAGTGGACTGTATAAGGTATTTACTGGCAGAAAAAAAAAATATGTTTTACTATCCAAAGTTTAAACAACAGGGGCAGAAGATTTAATAGATGGAAAGGTGAAAAAAAAAATGTCTGAAGTTCCGCTTTAAGCCGGCAATACATGGGTCGAACTCAGTTACGATTTTCGAAAGAAAATTCTTTCAAAGAATTTGTTCCAATTTCGCACCATTAGTGGGTTACAGCAACGGCAGATTTTCGTGAGGCCATCGAATAGGAGTGATCGGGCATGTTGGAAATTCTTTGAAAAACGATTTTCGAATCAATGATGGGAGAATCATGCGAGAAATATAATTTTTTTTAAAATGCACATGCGTGCAAGAAAAGAAAACTCCCGGGCAGAGAAGATTACCAGCCACGAAAATTCTTTACCATAGCAAAATATGAGGTGAAATTGAAGGCTTGGTTGGTCGAATTTTGAAATCAATGGTGACACCATCTGATCACAAAACGCACGAAATTTCAGGTTTTCGAAAGAAAATTTGTTTGGAATTCGACCAATGTATGGCCTGCATTAGTCCTTGTTAGACCCTCCCCATTTCCTCAATGTGCCCTCAGTCAGTGTTAGTTATTGACAGAGAGGGGGCTTAGGAAAGTCATTGTCTTCTTACACTTCAAAAGACTGGAAAAAAAACATCCTCTGTTCTGCAATTAGTTCAAGTAAAATTGTGTTGGATTCTTCAACTTCTGTGTCTTTTCCACTTGAAGACCAGGCCTTTTCTGGCACTTTTTTGTGACAATCAGTATTTTTTAGGGCTGTTACTGATTAAAATTTTCATGTTCGATTAATCGATTTTTTTTTTTTTTTTAATGGATTAATAGACTAATTTCGATTAATTATAAAACGCACATACAGATCCAACTACTTTTAGCTGATCCCCTTGCATTGCAACTCTGCATTTGTCAGTGGTAAATGTGGTATACACTATATACAATCACCCGACACTAGTTCGTTTCCACAATCCATGACTTAACTTCACAGTTCACACAAATACGTTTTAAATTAAAACTGTAGCACTGATGTAAGTAATTATTTTTTCCCACAGTAGCGTGACAATCCCTCCACCTCCGGTCTAACTAATCACTCTCACCTTATGGCATGGACCCCTGTGCAAACAGGTGGTCATGAAAGTGGGTATCAAAAGGTTTAACACGGACCATAAACTTCTCTCACGTCTCCTTAGATCTCAGCAAGGACGCCAGGTCATGGGTAGAAAGAAAAGATCTAAGTGCTCCCCGCTTAAGTATAAGTTAAAATTTTTGTTTTCAAACACAAACTACTCACATAAAAATGATAAAAACACAGCATGTAAAGCCGACAATCGTGTTAGTTCCGTAGTGCTGCACCGGGTGACGCCATCCATAGCGCCATCCCCCTACGCGTTACGTTCAATCAAAACTTCAACGTCACTGACTCCTCCCCCCTTCCCTTCGTTAGCAGACGGAGGCACTTGGGGAAGGGAGGAGAAGTCCGACGGAACTCCCTGAAGCCGGCGTAGAGGCGAGTACCGATCAAAATAATTTTAAATCGATCAAAAAAAATGAACGATTAATCGAGGAATTAATCTTTAATTTCCACAGCCCTAGTATTTTTTTGCTAGAAAATATCTTAGAGACCCCAAACATTAAATATTTTTTAAACCAAAGTCCCTAGAGAATAAAATGGGTGGGTTTTGCAATTTTTTTACATCACACAGTATTTGTGCAGTAATTTATCAAACGCAATTTTTTGTGGAAAGAATACTTTTTTTATTTTGCATTAATATTCGAAAACCACATTACATAACCCAATTTTTTAGTAAAGTATAAAAGATGATGTTACGCTGAGCAAATAGATACCAAACATGTCTCGCTTTAAAATTGCACACGCCCGTGCAACGGCAACAATCAACGGAAATTTTACTATCCATAGGCGGCGCTTTAAATGCCTTTACAGCAGGGATATGCAATTAGCAGACCTCCAGCTGTTGCAGAACTACAAGTCCCATGAGGCATAGCAAGAATGACAGCCACAAGCATGACACCCAGAGGCAGAGGCATGATGGGACTTGTTTTGCAACAGCTGGAGGTCCGCTAATTGCATATCCCTGCTTTACTAGTTACCACTTTAGATTTACAGAGGAGGTCTGGTCTAGAATTACTGCCCATGATCTTAAGCTCACAATGATACCACCCATGTGTGGGACGATCGCGGTTTGCCTTTAAATGCAAGCACAGGGGGAAGAGGGCACTTTACATTTTTACCCAAATTTATTAATTTTTTTACACTGTCGCTTTAATAAATTTATCTTTTTTTATCACTTTTATTGCTGTCACAAGGAATTTGAACATCCCTTGTGACAGCAATAGGCATGTGACAGGTACTCTTTATGGAGAGATCTGGAGTCTATAAGACCCTAGATCCCTCTTCTGCCATAAAAGCTTTCGATCACACCAAGATTTTTAAAAATCAAAAGCATTTGATCTTACTAATGTCGCCGTTTGCATTTGGGTAACCCGGAAGTGATGTGACGTCATCACTTCAGGGTTACTATATCATAGAGCTCAACAAAGCCAATTGGGTCCTTGCTGGGCTCTATGATCAGCTGGCAGAAGCAACTAACAGTGGGACAGGAGATCCTGGTACAGCCGCGTCCCCTCTTGCTGCTGGTAAAAGCAATCCAGCGGCTGGTTAGCTGGTAGGATTGCTTTTAAAAGACAGCCGACCGCCAGATCTAAAAAAACAAAAAACAAAAAAAAAACAAACAACAACAGTACTGGGATGATCTCTGCAGCTGCAGGCATCATCCCGGTAAAACTGCACAAACTCCAGCGACGGCTGATGTGGTTATTGAAGAGTGAAGCTGCCTATGGATGGTGCCAAGTCAGCAGGTGACTATACTGTCTGGACAGCCTGGATCTAAGGAGGTACGTCAATGCATAAAGTGGCATTTGAAAACCGAACAGATACCCATTACCCCTGCCCCATGTTTGCCCTGGTGACTAGTTTGGCAGAATATCCCTACTTTTACAGGTTATCAATATAACAGAATAGAACATTTTCCAATAAGGACACAAGAACTGTATACCTGTGGGACTTCATCTAACTTCCTGTTGTGTTAAGACAGGAAGTTAGGAGAATCTCCCCAAGGGGGACACAGCCAATAAAAAGCTGCAACTATTCCCCACTAAAAAATGTTAAAAAAAAAAAAAAAGGGGATAAAATGCACCGTATATATATATATATATATATATATATATATATATTTTAGTTCTTTTAGATGGGAAATTTCCTGTACACTACAGCTTCTGGATTAACCCCGAACCCGGTCTAGCAGAAAGGCTCATTTCCTCCCTGTGAATCAATAACCAATTTACATCTGTAGCCCAATCTGTGGTGACACCTCTGCAATTGGGGACCACCAGGGCCGTATTCAGACATCACAACGTCCTTTGCACTGATGAAGAAGGAAGACATATTTGTACAGGCTCCTCCTCCTCCTCCTCCATCATGGGGTTATTTTGGCAAAACCTAAAAGAAGAAAGTGCCATTGATGGCGGCATTTTGTCTGGTTTATATAATAAGCATTTATTAAACTGTTCAGGCTGCCAGGCAAGAGCAGAGAATGGTGTCATTGTGTCTCTTCTATAGGGTCTTGTGACTCCTCTGCACTGTTCCTGCACCCTCCTCTTTGCAGCTCTTCATCGGGCACTAAACTATATTCTGCGGGAATGATCCTTACATATCCACTACCTGATGGCCCTGTAATCTATTTTTCATTCAATTGTTTCTTGCGGTTTTCTTTTGCCTCCTTGCAATGCCCTCTGTGAGCTCCTAAACCTCACATTCTCCATTTCACTTTTGTTTGGAATGAGAAGGGTACACTAGTTGTGGTCATGTACATTGTTCTCATACACATACTGTACCATAGTCCAGTGTTTTTCAACTGGGATGACACAGCACCCTGGGGTGATGCCAGGAGTCCTCTGGGGTGCCGTGGCAACAGCCCAATGTTGGCAATCCGGTGTATAGAGCGGAGGCAGAGAGCTCTGCCCGCACATCCTTCCAGCTCTCTCCTCCTCTCTGTACTATTGCTGGCAACACAGAAAGCTGTGCTTTCACCAACAATGTGGCACCATTTATACCAATGATGGGGCACTATACCTCCCACTTACACCAACAATGGGACAATATTCCTCCCAGTAACACCAATGATGGGCACCCTTCCACCTACTGACACCAATAATGGGGGCACTATTCCTCCTACCGATAACAGTGATGAGAATCCTTCCACCTACTGACACCAATGATGGGGCACTATTCCTCCCACCGATACAAGTGATGGGCACCCTTCCACCCACTGAAACCAATGATGGGGGAACTATTCCTCCCACCGATACCAATGATGGAGCACCCTTCCACCTACTGACACCAATGATGGAGCACTATTCCTTCCACTAAAGATGTGGCGGTATTTACTCCCACTGGCCACAGTTTGCCCCCCCTAAAGTCTGAAGGAAGTAAACTGGCCCTTTGTTTAGAAAGTTTGGAGACTCCTGCTGTTGAGGGAAGAGGTCTATCCTTGCCTAGTCTCTGGTCTGGTCATGTTATCGGCTCCCAAACAAGGCATGTAATGAAAACGTAAAAGGTTTTATTTAGCAATTTCATTAGTACTTTGAAGGGGGTAGAAAAGGAGGAACCAGGGAAAGCAACATGCAGTGCCTTGAAAAGGTATTCATACCCCTTGAAAAATGTCCACATTTTACATGTTATAACCAAAAACATAAATGTATTCTATTGGAATTTTATGTGATGGACCAACACAAAGTGACACATAATTGTGAAGTGGAAGGAAAATGATAAATGTTTTTTAAAATTTTTCACAAATAATCTGAAGTGTGGAGTGCATTTGTATTCAGTCCCCTTTACTCTGATACCCCTAACCAAAATCTAGTGGAACCTAATGCCTTCAGAAGTCACCCAATTAGTAACTACAGTAAAAATACAGCTGTTCTGTGAAGCCCTCAGGAGGTTTTAGAAAACCTTAGTGAACAAATAGCATCATGATGGCCAAGGAACACACCAGACTGGTCAGGGATAAAGTTGTAGAGAAGTTCAAAGCAGGTGTAGGTTATAAAAAAAAAAAAAATATATATATATATATATATATATATATATATATATATATATATATATATAAATATATATTTATATATATATATATATAATATATATATATATATACCAAGCTTTGAACAGCAAGGAAAACATTAATCAAAGAAGCAGCCAAGAGGCCCATGGTAACTCCGGAGGAGCTGCAGAGATCCACAGCTCAGGTGGGAGAATCTGTCCACAGGACAACTATTAGTCGTGCTCTCCACAAATCTGGCCTTTATGGAAGAGTGGCAAGAAGAAAGCCATAAAAAAAGGCCCTTTTGCAGTTTGCGAGAAGCCACGTAGGGGACACAGCAAACGTGGAAGAAGGTGCTCTAGTCAGAAGAAATTGAACTTTTTGGCCTAAAAGCAAAACACTATGTGTGGTAGAAAACGAACACTGCACATCACCCTGAACACACCATCCCCACTGTGAAACATGGTGGTGGCAGCATCATGCTGTGGGGAAGCCTTTCTTCAGCAAGGACAGGGAAGCTGGTCAGAGTTGATATGAAGCTGGATGGAGCCAAATACAGGGCAATCTTAGAAGAAAACCTGTTAGAGTCTGCAAAAGACTTAAGACTGGGGCGGAGGTTCACCTTCCAGCAGGACAACGACCCTAAACATACAGCCAGAGCTACAATGGAATGGCTTAGATCAGTGGTTCTCAACCCTGTCCTCAAATACCCCCAACAGGCCATGTTTTGGGAATTTCTCTTAGATAAAATAGCTGTTCAAAATACCAAGACATTGACTCTGATTTAAAGCACCTGTGCAAGGTAAAGGAAAACCTGCAAACATGGCCTGTTGGAGGTACTTGAGCTTAGCTCCCAACTGTCCCCGATTTCAAAGGACGGTCCCCGATTTGGAATAATTTCCCTCTGTCCCTCATTTTGGTCTGATCTATATAGATGTATATAAAATTCACTTTTCATCTATCAAAAAGTGTTTCCCAGAGCTAAACCTTTCATCTGATTTCTAAATTGCTGCATTTGTAAAATCCAAAAGCCAATATAAAAGGAATAGTAGTGGTAAAAAAAGCACTTAAGGGTTTAACCCAGCCATCAAAGTTTGCACTCGCCTGCTCGCATTTTTCAAGTGCATTTTGAGGGCTGGCGAGCCTGTGCAGAATGGGAGTCCTTCTCCCAGGAGATCGTGGAGGGGAAGAGAGAGAGAGAGAGAGAGCCACCCGGATGTTCACAGCGCAGTGCGGGGAACACAGTGATAACAGCTTTCCTTTTCATTTCTGTGTTCCCCGATGCTCGCCGTCATATACAGCCCCGCCCCCTGGTCCCGGGACTTTGATAGACAGATCACACATCCAATCCTGGTGACGGGTGATCTCTCAATCAAAGTTCCCCGGCCAGGGGGCGGGGCTGTATACGACGTTGAGCGGCGGGAACACAGAAATTAAAATGAAAGCTGTTATCACTGTGTTCCCCGCCCTGCGAACATCCGGGGTGGCTCTCCTGTTCCTCTCCTCCCCTGCACAGGTGGGCACGGGCTGCATGGTGGTCACAAGCTGCATGGTGGGCACAAGCTGCATGGTGGGCATGGGCTGCGCAATGGATGGTGGGACCAGGCTGCATGGTGGATGGTGGGCACAGGCTGCATTGGTGGGCACACGCAGCTTGCATTGGGCACAGGCAGGCTGCAATTGGTGGGCACGGATAAAGTTGTTGTTAATATTTATTTTTATAACTTAATTCTGCATAAAACATTTAAGTGTCATTTAATGAGATAATCTATGAGGGCGTGTTTAGGGTGGTGTTGGGTGGGGCAACTGGTGGCAAGTAACCCTTGAGGCCTGGCTAGTAGCTCAGGACTTGAAATTTTGAGCCCTGGTTTAACCAATCTTGTTTTTTTTTTTGTACGATTCTCCTTTAAGGAAGGCATGGTAAGGAGTGTGTCCTGTGCCTGCATACTTTTGCAGATAGGTGTCCCTCATTCCCATCTCAAAAGTTATGGGAGGTATGACTTGAGGACAGGGTTGAGAACCACTGGTTTAGATCAAAGCATATTCATGTGTTAGAATGGCCAGTCAAAGTCCAGACCTAAATCCAATCTGACAGAGCTTGAGCTATTTTTCAAAGAAGAATGGGCAAAAATGTCACTCTCTAGATGTTCAAAGCTGGTAGAGACATCCCCAAAAAGACTTGCAGCTGTAATTGCAGTAAAGGTGGTTCTACAAAGTATTGACTCAGGGGGGCTGAATACAAATGCACCCCACACTTTTCACATTTTTATTTGTAAAAAAATTTTGAAAACCATTTATCATTTTCCTTCCACTTCACAATGATGTGCCACTTTGTGTTGTCCTATCCCCTAAAATCCCAATAAAAAACATTTACGTTTTTGGTTGTAACATGACAAAATGTGGAACATTTCAAGGGGTATGAATACTTTTTCAAGGCACTGGATAAGCAGATTAATCTTCAGCTTTAAGAGCAAGGCACTCATGTCTGGGTATCTTCCAAAAGCTCAGTTCAGCACTGCGTTCTCCATTCGTGTCTCTGGCCTGCTCAGCCAAGTCTTGCCAAGGCATGCAGGCATTTTTTAACACGCTTCTCTGTGCCGATCCTGCCTTCCCTACAGCCGTCTGCTTGTATTCCAGAATAAACAAAGACTATTTCCAGCAGTCAGGCTGGAATCTTACTGTTTGCCTTTGCAGAGAGGGACGGAGCATTTTTCTTTTTTTTTTTTCACCCTAAAAGGCCACTATTTGTTAAAAAATAAACCTTCCACGTGAACTATGTGAGGAGAAGCCAGTAGCAGCACGCTCGCAGGAGACAGCAAGCTCCAACCTGAAGCTAACTTTCTGCCCTCCAACCTCCGCATTCATTAGAGCAAATTACAGGGAGAGGATCGGCAGCACAAGGCATTCCCTCATCGCAACCTATAATTTCATCAGAGCTAATCTGTAGTACGCGGCGAGGAAAGAATCGCCACCATCCGCGCTGGGACTGATTTGCATGGCTTCAATGGGGATTGTTCAGTTTGCGGTTTGTAGGGAACACAATACACAAGGATAATCTCATTCAAAATGCTTGTAAAGACCCGAATTCACCAACCCCGGGTAAAGCTGCATTCCTCTCAACAGTTCCAAAATTTAAAAGGAAGCTATAAAGTATTTCAATATTGCTTATAAAGTGCTGCATACATTGGGGGTGCTACAGTATACAAGTACCTGTAATAGGTAAATAAATAAATCCATAAAGGCCTTAATCATTGATAGAATCTGCCCAAGAAAAAAGTATACTCCACTTAAAGTGCTTGTAAACCCTGTTACACCACTTGTATAATAAGACTTACCTGTAGGTACTGTAGATATCTCCTAAACTTGCATTGTTTAGGAGATATTTACCATATACGCTTGCGCTGATATCATCGGCAAATGCGCTGTGAAGAAATGTCCCTCTGTGCCGTTTCTTCACAATATGCGCATTCGCATATGCGCAGGAGTGACGTCACGCGACTCCGGCCAGTCACAGAGCCGAAGTCCGCAGGCCAGTAAGGAGGAGGGGCGAAGATGGAAGCGGCCACCAGCGGGGACAACGTGGGCTTCGTTTGCAGGTAAGTGCCACATAATTGGCTAGTATGCGATACATACTAGCCCAATATGCTTTTACTTTGCAGGGGAAAAAAGAGGAAGTAAAACCCATCAGAGTTAAAAGGTTCGGCGGCGCTGCCCATTGATTGCAATGGGTAAGGTTTAGGAGATATCTACAGTACCTACAGGTAAACCCCTGCCCATTGACTGAGATACCCCATATACCCATAACCTGACCTTGGGTTGCCCTTCTCATATCTAGTACTAACAAGTACCCAGCCACCTAGTGGTAGAAGAGAAAAATGCAACAAGGCCAAACTTAGGGAGAAAACAATAGATCTCTATCGATATAAAAAAGGTATGTGGCGCTACCTTGTAAAATTAATAAGTAAAATACTAAAAAAATATGAATCGCATGGAATAAGGGTAAAATCGTAAAAAAGTGGCATGAAAATTAATATGCCTGGTATGCATAAAACTTCATGTGCCAGTGAATACTTCAAATCTAATACATAAAATGTAAAAAGTAATGATATTGCATGTGAATTGATGTGCAAAGAAATCCTCATGTGCAAATAAGTGCAAATATTTCCACAAAAATATGTGTAAAAAATCTGAAATGACTGAAATATCTAAGTGGAAAGGATTATTCCCCAACAGTATTCAAATATATAAATAGTGTGCAATTCCTCTCCAGCATAATGTGCCAATCAATAAATAATGCATATATATCAATGCAATAAATATGTAATAACGGTAATGAATAAATATAAAGTGCAAGTGCCAAAATAAAAATATAAAATTAATTAGTGACTTCCACTCCAAAAAAAAATAAAAACAACACAAATAATGTGAAGCAGGTGCACTATGATAGTCCTCAATAGTAAACCATCCAGGAACTGTCTATAAACAAATATAAATGGTGATATTCTGTGCATCCATCCATCCAGTGAATTCTGTGTCATTCAGGGTGCTCCCCACTGTTTTCCCCAGCCTCTCACCTCCAGCAGCGGCCTCCACAGGCCTAGCAGCGCTGTATGTGTAATATCACTTTGGGCAGGTCGATCTCCCTGTATCCACTCCAACCAGGAACTGCAATACTCCCGATAACCAATTAGTGATAACGAGGGTAATAAAGGAGAGAGGGGGGTCCAATGTGTAGTATGGCAGTATAATTTTATTTAAACAAACATAATAACTTATATTAAAAACTTGTCACAGACGATGAAGACAAAGGACGCTTCCGGTCTCGGCCGTGACCAGAAGCAAAACACTGGACACCTGGTTCCTTCCCTCACGCGTATCGTCACTGAGCACGTGACTTTTTCAAAGGATCAAGGAATCAGGTGTCTGTCAGTCTTTATATATGCCTCTATTGTTAACACAGCAGTGGCGCTGCTCCTCTGATTAATTCCATTTGATAGATTTAATTATTTCTAAATGTCAGTATGGAGCCTTCATTTTATAACTTTTAATAATCCTCTATTTATACAAATAAACTTAAATAAAACAGATACATATATATATATATATATATATATAAACGGCGCTAATTATCAGTACTCCACAGTAACATGAGATGTGT
Organism: Lithobates sylvaticus; assembly: GCA_028564925.1. Taxonomy (NCBI): domain Eukaryota; kingdom Metazoa; phylum Chordata; class Amphibia; order Anura; family Ranidae; genus Lithobates; species Lithobates sylvaticus. The sequence continues at coordinate 60,065,123 of CM053028.1, forward strand.
CCAGTTCCAAATATTAAATTTAACCACTGGAGGGCGCCTGATAATTAGCGCCGTTTTTATATATATAATATATCGGTTTTTTATAAATAGGTAATATAAGTTGTTATGTTTGTTTAAATAAAATTATACTGCCATACTACACATTGGACCCCCCTCTCTCCTTTATTACCCTCGTTATCACTAATTAGTTATCGGGAGTATTGCAGTTCCTGGTTGGAGTGGATACAGGGAGATCGACCTGCCCAAAGTGATACACATACAGCGCTGCTAGGCCTGTGGAGGCCGATGCTGGAGGTGAGAGGCTGGGGGAAACAGTGGGGAGCACCCTGGATGACACAGAATTCACCGGATGGATGGATGGATGCACAAAATATCACCATTTATATTTGTTTATAGACAGTTCCTGGATGGTTTACTATTGAGGACTATCATAGTGGACCTGCTTCACATTATTTATGTTGTTTTTTTTTTTTTTTTGAGTCACTTGGAGTGGAAGTCACTAATTCATTTTATATTTTTATTTTGGCACTTGCACTTTATATTTATTCATTACCGTTATTATATATTTATTGCATTGATATATATTCATTATTTATTGTTTGGCACATTATGCTGGAGAGGAATTGCACACTATTTATATATTTGAATACTGTTGGGGAATAATCCTTTCCCCTTAGTAATTTCAGTCATTTCAGATTTTTTACACATATTTTTGTGGAAATATTTGCACATGAGGATTTCTTTGCACATCAATTCACATGCGATATTTTTTACATTTTATGTATTAGATTTGAAGTATTCACTGGCACATGAAGTTTTATGCATACCAGGCATATTCATTTTCATGCAACTTTTTTGCGACTTTTATGCGATTTTACCCTTATTCCATGCGATTCATATTTTTTAGTATTTTATTTATTTATTAATTTTACAAGGTAGCGCCACATACCTTTTATATCAATACCTATACTGTGCGAGATCACATTTATATTGGCAGCTTCCTAGTTTAGTTGGTTACAAAGTGAGGTTGTGCGCACTAGTTACACCCATTCTTCAATAGATCTCTATCAATCCACCAAGATAACTACTCTTGGCAAGTAAATTTGTGAGAAGCTCCCTGACTAAACTCCAGGGTGCTACATAAACATACAGCCAGAGCTACAATGGAATGGTTTAGATCAAAGCAAATTCATGTGTGAGAATGGGCCAGTCAAAGTCCAGACCTAAATCCAATTGAGAATCTGTGGCATAACTTGAAAATTGCTGTTCACAGACGCTCTCCATCCAATCTGACAGAGCTTGAGCTATTTTGCAAAGAAGAATGGGCAAAAATGTCACTCTCTAGATGTGCAAAGCTGGTAGAGACATCCCCAAAAAGACTTGCAGATGTAATTGCAGTGAAAGGTGGTTCTACAAAGTATTGACTCAGGGGGGCTGAATACAAATGTACACCACACTTTTCACATTTATTTGTAAAGAATTTTGAAAATCATTCATCATTTTCCTTCCACTTCACAACCACTTTGTGTTGGCCAATTACATAAAATCCCAATAAAATACAATTATATTTTTGGTTGTAACATGACAAAATGTGGAAATTTTTAAGGGGTGTGAATACTTTTTCAAGGCACTGTAGTAGAGGTGCTACTTCTACTATGTCTTGTATGTAAGCCAGAGAAGAAATATAGGACATACAGAAGATTAAAAACTGGGCTCCATTTTCTTCCTTTTTGTTTGGATGATTGAGAGGCTGACAGGAGCCTGCACAAGCAGCGGCATCCCCTTCGGATGAAGCACAGTATGTGGATTGAGGGGGAAAAGCGCTTCTTGTTCCTTCTGCTTGACTTGTTTGCTGTTCCAAATTTTGACTACAGCATTTTGTATGAAGATTTATAATCGCTCCCTCTACAGGTCGCCTGTAGATCAGGGAATGCAATTACACCCTCGCCCAATGACTGTTGAGATAAGCTTTGTTTTTGTCAGTTGTGACGGACATGACTGGCAACACCCCCAAAGGGCTATTAAAGTGTTACTAAACCCAGGACCCTGCATTCACTATATCTGGTCTCCCACAGTACACAGAACATGGAAATACAAATCGTTTTAGTACTTATAAACTCATGAGCAGTATATAGCAGTCTTGTGACTTCGATCAGTGTCTGGTTAAAGCTTGTTGGAGAATTTTTTATTCTCCTCCGACTGTCCTATGAGGCTGCAGGACCCCTGACCCTCTGTCTGGACAGTGCTGATTGGCCCTGTGCCGATCACATGCCCCCATCCATGGAAAAAAAAAAAACCTTTCTAGCCATACACACCAAACTGAACATGTGCAGAGTGCCTCCACGGCTCTGTACTATCAGAAGATGGATTGGGGACAGTAACAGAAGGGGAGGATCAGAAAAGATGGGATCAAACAGCATTTTTACACAATGTGCAGGATTAGCCCCTTAGGTTCACAATGAGTATGACAAGCATGCTTAACTGCATATACAGACTGATTTTACAGTCGTGGGTTTAGTAACACTTAAAGAGGAGTATCCACAAAAAAAAATAATTAAAAGTCAGCAGCTAAAAATACTGCAGCTGCTGACTTTTAATAATAAATCGGATACTTACCTGTTCCAGGGTCCAGCTCCGCTCTTCCCCCGATCTGCTCGGTGGCGCCGGCATTGTAACTGTGGGCACCCGGCTGTGGCTTCACAGCCGGGCACCCACTGCGCATGCGCGAGCAGCGCCGCAATTGGTCGCGCAGTCATCTGTGACCTGTCACGTGTCCCAGATGACTGACAGGAGGGAAGGAGCCCTTCCTGCGCCGAGGGGAAGTGATGGCACTGAAGGAGGCAGACTACGAGGGACCCCCTAGCAACAGGTATTTAGAGGGAAGTTAAAAAACAAAACAAAAATCCAAATATTTTTTTTTATGAATTTTAAGCATTTTTTTTTTTTTGGGGGGGGGGTGCAACACCACTTTAAGAAGATCTGCATATGTAATGCACAAACTATGGCTGTCCCATGTCTTTGCAGAAAAATAAACCTATCCATACACACACAGAACTAGACTATCATTAAAAATACATTACAATGCATATAATTATTCCACAAGCCATTCTGCAATTAGAGGTTATTCCTTCCCAGAAATCTGTTGAGAGCGTGAAATGAAATAATAGCCCTTCCCTTACAAAGGAAGCTTCGTCTTTGCTGAAATGCTTTCCAAGACTCTTGTCGTGGATCAGTGAGAATGCCAAACAAAGGATTTGTTTACTGCTAGAGCTGACCTTAGTGTAAGGGACAGGGATTAGGGGGATATAGTGTAAAGCGGGAATCAGCGATCAATCGATCTGAGCCATATAACGGGTAGATCGCACCCTGCTCTGCTGCCAACTCCTGAGCCAATCTACTGCCTTTAGGATCAGAGTGGCAATAGGCATTGCAGGATCGAGAGCGAAGTCCTAGGCTGCTCATCAGCTCTTACATGCGATATGACACCGCTGAGAGGAGGCCGGGTTGGACCTCCATCACTCTGCTGGGTGTCACTGCATCAGAGGTCTGGTGAGTGAATTATACAGCGGGAGGGGAATATATGTGCCCGGAGTGATTTTAGCTTAGCAGGGAGGATTTTTGTACGTGGGGGTGGGGGGGATTTGTATTTTCTGCTTATAGGAGGGATATGTGTTATGTACTACTGACCCTTGCACTCTGTGCTACTGACCACTGACCCCTGACATCTGCGCTACTGACCCCTGAACCCTGACATCTGCGCTACTGACCCCTGAACCCTGACATCTGCGCTACTGACCCCTGAACCCTGACATCTGCGCTACTGACCCCTGAACCCTACACTCTGCGCTACTGACCCCTGAACCCTACACTCTGCGCTACTGACCCCTGCGCTGCTCGCCACCCATCCCTGCACTACTCACTACTGAACTTTATACACTACGATACTTACCACGACCCCTGCACTCTGCCCTACTTACCACTGATCCCTGCATTCTGAACAACTTACTACTGACCCCTGAACCCTGCATTCTGGGCTACTCACCACCGACCCCTACAGTCTGATATTTACTACTGACCCCTGCACAAGTTACCACTGATTCCTGACCTCCGCGCCACTTACTACGGACCCCTGATTAGCGCTACTTACCACTGATCCCCAAACTCTGCGCTACTTACTACCGGGCCATGCATTAGTGTTACTTACCACTGACCCCTGCACTACTTACCACTGATCCTTCCACTCACCGATACTTACCAATGACCCCTGCACTTTGCACTACTTACTACTGACCCCTGCACTACTTGCCATTGACCATTACACTCTGGGATACTTACCACTGACCTCTTCAAATCTTCTTTACTTTTTACTGGGGCCTTGCTAGGTTAACAGAAAATAAAAATGCAACCATTTTTAAACGGTTTTCCATGTTTTAGTTAAATCTCCACCTCTCTTGGGTTACCCACAGTGCAAGGAAGGGTTACAACTCCTGTTTATTATCTGCTGACAAAAATCCCCCTCTCCATTGGTCCTGGAGACCAATGTAACTATGTATGAAATCCTTACCTGGAATTCATTTTACTGTACATTATCCATGTCCTTGTACCACATGATGTAACTGATTATCTACTCTGGAGATGGAAATGCATGCACAGACGATTGGGAATATGGAACCACAGTCAAACATTCGTAATGCAAATTTATATTTTTGCAAGTTCAAAATTTTTATATATTTTTAATAAAGACAGACAGGAGTAAAATAACCGTAAAGTTCCTCCGAATATGAAATCTCACCTACCTGGTGACACTCTGGTTTAGACAAGAAACGCTCGGCACATAGAACATAACGCCAAAGTACAGCATGGGATCCACCGAGAACTTGTCTAGCTGTTTCCTCAACGGTTTCTCCAGCTCCACCCATCGTGCTTGCTGGTTCTTCCCGACAAACCAGAGGCCAAAGAAATGGGTCTGAAAAAGAAAAAAAGGGAGGAGATCAAGGTCAAGATTGGGCTCAGTGTAAACTGATCATTTGTGGTGCTGGTCAAGAGGCTGAAGCCCTGCATAGAAGCAGTCTGAAAAGCCTGCTGAACCTGACAGCTTTGGACAATATCTAAAATAAAGTCCAAACAGACTTTTCCGTTTTGCATGGAATGAGGAAAGTTTAAAACTTTAGCAGGTCATTTTATAATGTCAAGATTTTTAAAACTGCAGATTTTATGAAAATAGTTCCTGGTGATCCTGCCATGAAGGCCCTTGTCCAGACACTTCCTGTTATAGGGTGACAACACTCCGTACCTGTCTGCTGCATTGTCACCCTGTCACAGGGGCTTCCGATGGCTACAAGTGGCAGTTTCAACGCACATTACACAAGCATCCTCCTCTGTTGTCAGTGTAATGCCGCGTACACACGTTCGGACTTTGTCCGCCGGACCTAGTCCGGCGGGACTTTCCCACACACGCCCGGACTTCTCCGGCGGACAATCCGCTGGAAAAAGTCAGCGGGAATGACGGGACTTTCTGATAAGCGGCAAGTCCGTTCATTTCAAAAGTCCGGCGGACTAGCCTACTAACGGCGGGATTGTCCGCCGGACTGCCAAGTCCAGCGGACAATTTTAAAACAAAACTTAAAACCTAGTCCGCCGGACTTTTGGTGCCAAAAAGTCCGCCGGCGCCCACACACGAGGGGATTGTCCGGTGGACTTGAGTCCAGCGGACAATCCCGCGGGATAGTCCCTTCGTGTGTACGCGGCATTAGAAATCCTGCCCAGATAAATTCCATACAGCCATCGCTGGAGTGCATTGTAGACAGAAAGTGGCCGATTAGCAGCACTGAGATGTAACAAAGGATGAAAACTGTATTTTAATTATAAAAAAAAAAAAAGAAAAAAAAAAAAAGGTAAAATTAGGGTAATGATATCCAGTGCGCTAACAAACAAAAATGTCATTCAGTTAGGGTTTACATCTACTTTAAATCTGGAACCCGTCACTTGCCCTTGCAGCTGAACCTAGAGGAGATCTGGCTACCCTCTGCCGATCTGTCTGCAGTCTCTGTAGCCTGTCTGCAGTCTCTGGCCGTGCCTCTGTAGCCTGTCTGCAGTCTCTGGCCGTGCCTCTGTAGCCTGTCTGCAGTCTCTGGCCGTGCCTCTGTAGCCTGTCTGCAGTCTCTGGCCGTGCCTCTGTAGCCTGTCTGCAGTCTCTGGCCGTGCCTCTGTAGCCTGTCTGCAGTCTCTGGCCATCCCTCTGTAGCCTGTCTGCAGTCTCTGGCCATCCCTCTGTAGCCTGTCTGCAGTCTCTGGCCATCCCTCTGTAGCCTGTCTGCAGTCTCTGGCCATCCCTCTGTAGCCTGTCTGCAGTCTCTGGCCATCCCTCTGTAGCCTGTCTGCAGTCTCTGGCCATCCCTCTGTAGCCTGTCTGCAGTCTCTGGCCATCCCTCTGTAGCCTGTCTGCAGTCTCTGGCCATCCCTCTGTAGCCTGTCTGCAGTCTCTGGCCGTGCCTCTGTAGCCTGTCTGCAGTCTCTGGCCATGCCTCTGTAGCCTGTCTGCAGTCTCTGGCCATGCCTCTGTAGCCTGTCTGCAGTCTCTGACCATGCATCTGTAGCCTGTCTGCAGTCCCTGGCCATGCATCTGTAGCCTGTCTGCAGTCCCTGGCCATGCATCTGTAGCCTGTCTGCAGTCTATGACCATCCTCTGTAGCCTGTCTGCAGTCTATGACCATCCTCTGTAGCCTGTCTGCAGTCTCTGACCATCCCTCTGTAGCATGCCTGCAGTCTCTGGCCATCCCTCTGTAGCATGCCTGCAGTCTCTGGCCATCCTCTGTAGCCTGCCTGCAGTCTGACCATCCCTCTGTAGCATGCCTGCAGTCTCTGACCATCCCTCTGTAGCCTGTCTGCAGTCTCTGGCCATCCCTCTGTAGCCTGTCTGCAGTCTCTGGCCATCCCTCTGTAGCCTGTCTGCAGTCTCTGGCCATCCCTCTGTAGCCTGTCTGCAGTCTCTGGCCATCCCTCTGTAGCCTGTCTGCAGTCTCTGCCCATCCCTCTGTAGCCTGTCTGCAGTCTCTGGCCATCCCTCTGTAGCCTGTCTGCAGTCTCTGGCCATCCCTCTGTAGCCTGTCTGCAGTCTCTGGCCGTGCCTCTGTAGCCTGTCTGCAGTATCTGGCCATCCCTCTGTAGCCTGTCTGCAGTATCTGGCCATCCCTCTGTAGCCTGTCTGCAGTCTCTGGCCATCCCTCTGTAGCCTGTCTGCAGTCTCTGGCCATCCCTCTGTAGCCTGTCTGCAGTCTCTGGCCATCCCTCTGTAGCCTGTCTGCAGTCTCTGGCCATCCCTCTGTAGCCTGTCTGCAGTCTCTGGCCATCCCTCTGTAGCCTGTCTGCAGTCTCTGGCCATCCCTCTGTAACTCGTTTCCACTGGTAACATCTAGAGCTGCACGATCAATCGTTAAAAAAAATTGTAATCTCGATTCAACCCCCCTCACTATCTCTATGCAGAATTTCCCGATTCATTCATATAGGAAGTGTAGAGAGTTCTCTGCTCACTCAGCTGTCAAAAGAAAAAAAAAAAAAAAACAGGCAGTCTGCCAAGTTTGGGTGCAGGTAGGGAACTATAAACATTGTAACTTTTTGTTCTTAGATCAAAGGAATTAACTTTGGTCTGACATGAGGGAAGTTTAACCACTTAAAGCGAAGTTCCACCAAAACATTTTTTTTTTAAAGTCAGTAGCTACAAATACTGCAGCTGCTGACTTTTAAAATATGGACACTTACCTGTCCAGGGTGCCCACAATGTCCTCACCTGAAGCCGATCTGTCCCTTGGCTCTCAGGTGGAGGCGCCGCCATCTTTGGTAAGGGAATCAGGAAGTGAAGCCTTGCGGCTTCACAGCCTGGTTCCCTACTGCACATGCAAGTCACTCTGCGTGTCCTCACTGGTCCCTGCTGTCTTCTGGGACCTGTGCGTCTCCCAGAAGACAGCAGGGGGGACGGAGGAGGGGCCGAACATGGCGTAGATCACAGAGGAGCCAGCGGTGATCTATGCCCAGAAGTGGAAATACCTGAATTAGACAGGTATCTGCTCCCCCCTCCTCCCTGAAAGGTGCCAAATGTGACACCGGAGGGGGGGGGGGGGGGAATCCGAAAAGAGGAAGTTCCATTTGTGGGTTGAACTCAGCTTCAAAGTCGAAACCTTTTTCTGTCACTTGTTTCTTACAAAGTTAAAATCAGTATTTAGGAAATTTACTTGGAACCCCCAAAACACGCATTTATATATATATATATATATATATATATATATATATATATATATATATATATATATACATATACACACAGGGGGTCCCCGACTTACGAACGCCCGACCTACGAACATCCCCTACTTACGAACGAGGCGCTGCGGGGACCCTCCGCCATTTTCCGCCGTGTTCCGCCGTGTTTTGGCCGTTCTGCGCATGCGCGGCCATTCGGAGCCTCGGAAAACTTCGGAAATGTCCGTAATTTGACGCGCATGCGCAGAACGGCATTGGACGGAACATCGAAAATGGTCGTATTTGTCGGTCTGCGCATGCGCGGCCGACTTACGAACATTTCCGACTTAAGTACAGGCGGGCAGTCCCTAACGAGTTCGTAACTCGGGGACCCCCTGTATGTATATATATATATATATATATATATATATATATATATATATATATATATATATATATATATATATATATATATATATATATATATATATATACACACACATACATATATACATATATACACACACACACACACACACACACACACACACACACACTTTATTTTTTTAGCAGAGACCCTAGAGAATAAAATAATGGTTGTTGCAATATTTTATGTCACAAGGTATTTGCACAGCAGCCTTTCAAACACAATTTTTGGGGAAAAAATACACTTCAATGAATTAAAAAAAAACGAAAGTAAACCCAATTTTTTTTTTTTGTGTAATGTGAAAGATGATGTTACGCCGCGAGAATTGTGATCTTTATTCTAAGCAAAGAAATTGTGTTTTTCATGTTAGCCAGAATAGTGGAGCTCTAGTAACACCTGACTACTCACTGACTAGGCTCCCTCCCCGTCTCCTCCAGCTCCCAGTGCCTGAAAACCAACACCATACAATGCAGTTGCGGCACAGAACCTCGCACTCACACACGGATTTCTGCTGTGCAATCGTACAATAGGAACTGTAGCAAGATAACAAAAACAGATTTCTGCCAGTCATGCCAGGGAGATGTAAAAATCAATTTCATATTAATCTATAATGGTGTAGGTGTACATTTCTCTAGAGATGTGCTTCATGCGAGTTTTGGGAATATCTACAACAGAAAACATTAAATGGTGTTGCTAGGAAAGTTATCTGCCATGATTTCCCTGGAGCCAGATTAACTTCAGCAGCCGGCCAAGGAATGCAAACTGTCAAATATCCTGTCTAGTGTTCTAGATTAATGGGCATTCATCTCCATTGCCAGCAATAGGACATGCATAGCCGGCATTTCTGAAGAACAGGACCAGTACAGCTCCCAGAAAAACACACAATCATCGGGTTCTAGGGCACTGCCCGTCTTCTAATCAGATGGATTCACAAGTGACCTGAAAAATGTATATTGTTTAAAATGATCATTATTTCAATGGGATCATCTATTCTGGCTTCTGAAATAGGAAAAAAAAAAAAAAACGAAACAAGAGTAACCATCACATTTCTATGTGCACGCTCGCCTCTCTGTAGCTCTGGTAGTGACATATTGCATAAATCGATAAATGATTGGTACACAAAAGGTCCAGAATTCAGGCATGTGTCAGGATATAGGCTGGGGCTTCATGGGAGATTTTTATCAATTATAAAGAAATGTAACTTGTTTCTGAATGCTTCAATTGTAACTTAATACATTTTCCTTGAAGTAGGTAATAACATTGAACTCTGGGATAAGCTTATCTAGTCATGTGTATTTTTGCCTAAATTTTGGTGTGGTTTGCGCATTTCTTCTAGCCAGTTACTGACCGCCCTACAACAGATTTACTGCTACAGGGCGGCTCTCCTGTGCAGAATCACACACATACATATACACACACACACACACACACATATACACACATACATACATACATACACACACGATTCTGCACTTCTGTCTGCAGGGGGGGGGGGGCACCAGCGCACCGCCAGCGGGCCACGTCTGCTGTGATTATTTACAGCAGAAGCCAATCGCCGGGCAGAGACAACGAACGAGGCTCCGCCTATGTAAACGGGGGGGGGGGGGTGGATTTTTGTAATAAAATCCATCTCTGCCCTTATTAAAAGCACCTAACACAGTACACAAAAACACTGGCTAGGCACACAGTTAACCCTTTTATTGTCCTAGATGTTTAACTCCTTCCCAGCCACTGTCATTAGTACAGTGACAGTGCATATTTTTAGCACTGATCACTGCATTAATGTCACTGGTTCCCGCAAAAGTGTCAGCGTCAGACTGTCTGCCGCAATAGCTCTGCTATAAGTCGCTGATCGCCGCCATTAATAGCATAAAAATAAAAAAATTCCAGTATAGTTTTAATTATATATATATAATATATATATATATATATATATATATATATATATATATATATATATATATATATATATATATATATATACACACATATACACACACACACACACATATACATATATACACACACACACACACACACACACACATCATAGTTTGCAGGTGCTATAACTTTTGCGCAAACCAATCAATATATGCTTATTGGGATTTTTTTTTTACCAAAAATATGTAGCAGAATACATATTGGCCTAAATTTATGAAGAAATTCGATTTTTTTTTTTTTACATTTTTTAAGTAGATGCGCTTTATAGCAGAAAGTAAAAAATGTCCCGTCCCCCCCCCCAAAAAATTATTTTTTTTTGTTTATAGCACAAAAAATAAAAAAACGCAGAGGTGTTAAAATAACACCAAAAGAAAGCTCTATTTGTGGGGAAAAAAAGACACAAATTTTATTTGGTTACAGCGTTGCAGGACTGTGCAATTATCAATTAAAATAACGCAGTGCCGTATAGCAAAAAAATGGCCTAATCACGAAGGAGGGGTAAATCTTTCGGAGGTCAAGTGGTTAGATCTGTTCAGTAATCCAGTGCGATACTTCCTGCAATAAAGACTGGTCACTACTGCGCTCTCTCCTTGTGCAGGGTGACTGGTCTCGTCTCAGCCCCTCCTGTAGTTTTCTGCAGGAAGCCTGTAGTGGGTGGAGCTGCTGGGTCCCTCCCACAGCTTTGCTCTCTGCACAGGATATGTACAGGACAGTGATGAGGTCCCGCTACTTTTACAAGGCAATATCTAGGTTTGAAAAGCTATCTGGTACTCATAAAATGGATTCATATGTTTGTGGCTATTGAGAAATATATTTAAAATACTTAATTTAAGGATGTCAAGACTTGGGTTCTGCATTGTATGTTAAAGCCTAACTCCAGGTTTACTTTCATTTAAATAGTTCCTTTGGGAAAAGCTGGCCCAAAGCAAACCATTTCTTTTTTAAATTGCGGAAAGTGGGGAAGTGGGGAAAGGGGACCTGTCGGAAACAGGTACCTGTCCCCCCCTCCCCCTTGAATCGTGCCAAATGTGGCACCAGAGGGGGGGGGGGGGGACAGATAAGTGGAAGTTCCACTTTTGAGCGGAACTCCGCTTTAGACTGGTAATTGTTGAACAACACTGTACCCTAACAAAATTCATATTATTTTTTTTGCACACAAATAAAGCTTTCTATTGGTGGTATTTGATCACCACTGGGTTTTTATTTTTTATTATATAAATCGACCAAAAAAAGAAAAAAAAAATTATGTTTTACTGTCTGCTATTAAACATATCCAATAAAAAAAAAAAAAAAAAAATGTCTTCATACATTTTGGCCAAAAAACGGATTCCGCTACATGTCTTTGGTGTTATATATATATATATATATATATATATATATATATATATATATATATATATATATATATATATATATATATATATAGGAATATTTTTTTTTACACTACTAATAGTGGTGATCAGCGACTTATAATGTGACTACAATAGTGCGGCAGGCAATCTGGCACTGATGGATACAGAATGGAAACTTACATCAGTGATAATATTATACACTGTCACTGTACTAACGACACTGGACACTAGACATCTATGGGGATTATAATTTTGGATAGAGTAATGGAGGATTAGAACTCCTGTCAGATTTTTTTTTTTTCGCCATCTGCGTCCCATTGCACAGATTTCCCTTCACTTCCTGTCCCATACGAAAAAGGAAGTGGGAGGAAATCCATGCAAATTAATGGAAATTCCCTGGGGACCCCCAGTTCACCAGAACTTGTGTGCCCACTGGAAGATTTCCCCCCTTACATTTTTTGGGCACAACACAAAATTTGGGGTTTTTCGTTTACTTTCACTTTCAATGATAAAAGGTAAACAGGACAAACAGAGGGTGAATCTCCCTAACAGGGGCACAGACAGCAATACAATAAACTGACAAGTGTTCTAATCTCTCTCCACTCTATCCGAAACTAACAAAAAAGTGTTGCCTTTAGTTATAATTTAACATCTAGGGCAGGGGTGCCCAACCTTTTAAAGAGCGAGGGCCACTTAAGCCACTTGGTAACCAGTCGCGGGACAAAATGAGCGGAGCTTGTGGATGGCATGTCCGTGTCCACTCTGCATTTGGAGAGCGGACACGGACGCAGTCCATGATACTTTTTAGTGGATCGTATTGAAGGTAGAACACAAGTCGGTTTAGGTCTGCCACTACTTAGAGGTGAATGGAGGGTCCAATTGGTCGGACTGTCAGACTGACCGTGTGAAAGGGGTCCAAGGCTGCTTTCACACTGATGTGCTGCGGTTTACCCGCCCCACATGTGCAATGCAGTGTACCTTTGGCTTTCCTGCAGTTTGCAATAGACTGCTATTATATTCTGCAGGCTTGGTGCATTTTCAGAAAGCTCACCAAACTCGCAGGTAATAACAGAAGTCTATGACTCGGTGCAGGTTTGAAAGCAGCCCAGTAACCACTGCACAAAAAATATGCCCATATATACACTGTGATTTTAGTAATAAACTGAACTTTAATAACAGTATTCTTTCTATTCAATCCCAGAGCAGGAGGTCGTGGGCCACATCAAAGGGCTCCGCGGGCCACATGTGGCCCCCGGCCACTGGTTGGGCACCCCTGATCTAGGGTGATCATGGGGTTAAATGTGTGCCTAACAAGTGTTAACATGAGCAATATGTGCTGCTGTTTACTAAAGATCTCCGTTTCTTATCCCTGCATTCCTTTGCAGGGATAAGAAACAGAGAGATGGTTCCCTCTGTACAGATCTTACACAAGGCTCTAGGTTGTGATTGAACACAGCCAATCATCAGCAGGTCCCAGCCATGAATCATTGCCCGGGACCTTCTGACAGACCCTCACCATGTATGAACACAGCAGGTGTCGGCAGAGGGGGAAGCAGGTAGTGACATACCAGTATGTACGGGCCGCCCGACCATGATGAATTCTAGTGGACATCCAGGTGTGCCAAGAGGGACTGTCACTGCTGAGGTTGACTATCCATCCCAAGAGGGGCAAACAAAGTCTGCAGGGTCTGAAGTGTGCGATCACCCTTATTGGCTGTTGGATTGGAGTTCCCCTTTAATATTTCACACATTGATGGATGGTATGAACATCACCGAATGACTGTCGCTGCAAGGCGTGTCATTCCTGCCGATCGGTCACTTCACACAGATTGTCTGAACGTCATCCAGACACGCAGCAGCTTGTCATCCGGGATGTGTAGGCGCGCGGCTTCTAATGAACTTCCACTGCAGCTCGCAGCACGCTGGGGGAAGGGACGTCGGCTCCTCTCACGGTCTGCCGCGCCACACAGCAACGCCTGCCTGCTAATTACATCCTGGAGGAGCCGATCTTACTAGCAGGTGTACAGCGTGTGGCACAAATCTTCCCTAACCAAAATCTGACAATACATTGAAAGTTTCCCCTATTTAATCTGGTGCTAAAAGCTGCACTCTGGGCAGACATAAAAGATACAAATAAATGCAGCTCTGTAATCATTAATACCTCATTACCTAGTATTAGAAGTACATGAATATGACCTGGTTTCAGCCTCCTGCAGTCTGGAGGGTAAGAAGAAACAGCACAAAGAGCCAATCAGTTCATGTGATAACAAGCTTGCTGATAGGAGGAGACTGACAGATGAGCACATCGCTGTGCTGCTTCTCCTTTCACTGTCCAGTCACGAGCACTGCAGAGCGGGGTGACGTATAGACAGAGGGTTCCTCGTTTATAGGGAGGTCTAATGCTCAAGGGCTTGGGGTGTGTTGCTGCAATATATGGATAAGGAGCCACACTTAAGGCTTCGGATGGTGCTATTAGTTAAAACTCACAAACCTTGTTTGGCAACCCGCCATGTATGACGCCTTGTGATCACCAGGCAAATTTAATAGGCAAGTCCCCTTTTTTCTGATATTATCGTGCACTATTGGTGCTTTTGGTGGGCATCTACTGACACCCCCACTGGCAATGCTCCATCCATTTTTCCAAGTTATATGGTGGAACATTTCACATGCAAGACAAAATTATGACTGTGTATACTCTTATTTAATACCCCTGACGAAGGTGCTTGAACCAGAAACGCGTCGGAGACCACTATACAGAGAGTAACCAATCTTTTTGTCATGCAAACCATGTAACCTGTCCTGTTTTTTGTCTTTTCTTTGTTCATTTTCTTGTATATTTGTGTTGTATTTTTTCTATGTCCTTTTAACCATCGGTCATTTTATGATCGAATGATTTTATGTATTAAGCAATAAATTATAATTTCTAATTCATACATGTGTAGTTGTTGCCTACAAAGTCCCAACGAAGGGGGATTCTTTTTTTTTTTGATATACAATTAGGGATGTGGCAACAACACACTGGTCTGACATAGTGAAACCCTCTTTTTTGCTAGTCACAGGCTGGGGGGGCGAGCCAAAATGACCTGAGCTCAGAGGAAGTGGGTTTAATGATGCGGGCCATCAGAATGAGGACATCTAGTGGCAGAAAAAAAAAAAAACACT
The DNA here is from genome assembly GCA_028564925.1 of Lithobates sylvaticus. Taxonomy (NCBI): domain Eukaryota; kingdom Metazoa; phylum Chordata; class Amphibia; order Anura; family Ranidae; genus Lithobates; species Lithobates sylvaticus. Next base: position 60,080,237 of record CM053028.1, read on the forward strand.
GTGGGGTAAAATTGTTGGATTAAAAGGTGACTCTTCGGATCAAAAAGCACAATGTGAACCAAGCCTAATGGCTGCCGAACACACCTGCAACTTCACCGCAATGTTGATGCAATTTTGTCACAATTTTACCATTTGTGGGGTGTTTTTCATAGGTCATGTGACTCAAAAAATGCATTTAAAAAAAAACGCAATAACCGTGTTCTTGTTGCGTTTTCAATGCATTTTCAATGGAAGGTGTGTTTTTGGTGCAGTTTGCCAAATATGCAGGATTTTTAACACTGCTTCAAAATGTGACCAACAATAAATTTCTATGCATTTAAAATTCATGATATTAATCAAAAAGTCAAATAGATTACAATAATTTTTTTTTTTTTAATAAAATATATATATATATATATTTTTTTTTAATAATATATATATATATATATATATATATATATATATATATATATATTTTTTTTTTAATTATATATATATATTTTTTTTTTTTTTTTAATAAAATATATATATATATATATATATATTTTTTTTTTTTTTTTTTTTTTTTTTTTAAACGTCAATTTCCGTTTCAGCCAAGGGCATCCTGAATTTTCGGTTTCGCCACCAGTACTATTTATTTTTAAATTGTACATTTTTGGCAGGATTCTGCTTTAAAGAAAACCTGCGATATCTAAACTTGTGCAAAAAAGAGTGTCATTATTTAGTTCTACATTACTATCTTACTATAACCATCTATCTATCTCGGCTCAGTTGTGGAAAAAATAAAAAAACCTTTTACCCCCTTTTTTAACCATTAATCACTCTGAATCATCAGCTTGAGTCAGGGGTCAAAAGTCATCGGAGTTTTCACAGCTGCTGCCCCGTCATCTACCCAACATGCACTGCGGTTGGTTTACTGAAACTGGAGAGTGCAAAATCAGGTGCAGCTTCTGACTACAGCTTTGTTCAATTAAGCTTTGACAATAGGCTCCATTCCCATCATGTGGCACCCATTCTAATCTATGCGACTTTAAGTCACAGCGACTATGGGCACCGTGGCTGGATGTCCTGGGGCTTGCCCTGGTGGAGCTTATCATGGATAGGGTACTTGGGCTCAATGCTGGTTATCTATGCCCTTCTCGGGAAAACCGGAAACATAAAAAAACAAAAACTAAGAACAACTGCAGGTCACTTGTCGTCAGGTAGTAGTTTTGGTTCTCAGATATGTGATAGATTTATGGAATATGACCACATTATTGTTTTGATGTGATTACCGCGATTTAGGAATGGACATCTGTGGCGGGTGATGATGTAATGTAATGATAGCAATGTAAGATGCTAAATCTTCAATAAAAAAATAAAAAACTGTTGGATTGAAAAAAAAGTCACAGCGACTTTGAAAAAGTTCCTGTGTGACTTTGATGCGACTTGAGTGCCAGAGAGTGTAATAGTTGCATCAAAGTCGCACTCCAACGTCACACTCAAAATCATGCAACTTTAGAGTCAGACTAGTGGGAACGGAGCATAAAACCTGGAAGCGGATTGGTTTCTATGCAGAGCTGCACCAGATTTTGCACTCTCCAGTTTTAGTAAATAAGCCCCATTGTCTCCAAGCACCAGAAATTGCATAATAATGTCAAAAGCTACATTCCACATAAAGTATATCTAAAGCTAAAACTTTGCATTTGTTTTGGCTAGTGTAAACCCTCTAAAAAAAAAAAAAAGCCCTAAAAAAATAAAAATAAAAATTAAAAAAACACTACCCTTGCAATGGCAATCCAGAGATTTCCTCACGTTACATTCATATTTTTTTGTCTTACGGCCAGCATTTAACCCACTTCCTCTGAGCCCAGGTTATTCTGACACCAGCCCAGGCTTTAAAAGAGGTGTATGGTTTTTTTTTTTTTTCTTTTTTTAAGAATCATACCTCTGTCCCCCCCCCCCCCCCAGTGCCTCTAACAATGAGAACCGAGCAATCAAACACTGCCGATCGCTCTGTTCGCACAGCTTCCTGAGCAGAGAGCCAGTGACTGTCAATCACGGCCACTGGCTCTCTGTACCGGTATGTCGTAGGGTTGAAGTGGTTATACTGGGATGAAGCCTGCAGCTACAGGCCTCACCCCAGTATGTTTTCAGCCAGCAATGCCCTTTGTTGTAAAAGCGATTCTAACAGCTAATCTGTTGGATCACTTTTACAGGAGGAGGAGAAGAAAAGGGGTTCCCCCCCACCCTTTCCGCCACCTTCCTGGCCTCTCCTGTCCCACCGGGGAGCCCTGCACTGAAGCCGGTGTTTGGTCAAAAAATGTCGGCCTATCGAATAGTGTCCGCCCCGTACTGCGCAGGCGCAGCACTTGCGCAGTACGGAGCACAAGGAGATTCGGAAAATCTCCGAAGATGAACGGAGCCTGTGCCGTGAGTCCAGATGCAAGCCCCACCATCCAAGTGGACATAGGGCTGCACATAGAGGGCCTCTCACGAGCTCGCTTCGCTCTCAAAACTTCAGGAACGGGCTCACTTCCCTCGGCTCTTTTGGATTCTAACTCTATGTCCACTTGGATGGTGGGGCTTGGACCTGGACTCACGGCGCAGGCGCCGTTCATCTTCGAATATTTTCGGAATCTGCTTGTGCTGTGTACTGCGCGTGCGCAATACACAGCGGACACTATCCGACAGGGGACAGTATTTGACAGGACACCGGCGGTTCCACCAGCTGACCATAGAGATGACCAGGAAATTAAAGGAAATCTTCTCGTTCTGTAGACGCGATATGAAATCTCTCCAAAGTGAGCTAAATCCACTTTTACCTGTACTAGTGTACCCATTGCATGATTTCCACCTTATTCAGGCCTGGCCCACATCTGTGCGGCGCCTTTTAGATGTGTTTTAGGCATGTTACTATTGAACTCTACATAATGTGCATTTTTTTTTTTTTTAACGCACCACACCTAAAGAGCACAGCTACGCACAGAGCCTTATGCTTTGGTGATAGCTAAACATTTGGATTGTCCCTCACTTTCAGTCCCGGTGATAATAGTTAGGGTCCTTTCACACGGGGCGGATCCGTAATGATCCGCCCTGTGAACATCCGCTGCTCAGCGGGGATCGCTCCGCTGAGCCGGCGGATGACAGGGTGGTCCCTGCACAGGGACTGCCCCCGTCAGATCTCCACTCTCCTCTATGGGGGTTTTAGATGAACACGGATGGACGATATCGGTCTGTGGATGTTCATGAATGTGTGCAGGGACCGCCCTGTCAGTTCTGCGTTCTCCCCTATGGGGGATCAGATGAACACGGACCGTCTGTCCGTGTTCATCCGATCCGCTCTGCAGACGGATGGAAAAATAGGGGTTTTCCTCCGTCTGCAGAATCGGAGCATAGCGGAGGCGGACGATATCGGGTGTCAGCGGATGCTCATCTGATGACACCCGCTATCCCATAGGGGTACATGTATGTCCGTTTTTCATCCGAAAACGTGTGAAAGGGGCCTCACAAGGACGCAGAGTAAATCTTTCTAACGAGGATACAGACAGCAATAAAAATCTTACAGAAGTTCTAATCATTCACCACTTCATCAAAAACCAAACCAAATCCAAAAAAATTGGGCTTTATATATATTATAATGCTATGGAATACCACCAAGACATTTTAGAAAACCTGTAACAGTTTGGGGGAAGACCCTCTACAGTTCCAGTATAACTGTGCCCCTATGTGCAAAGCCAGTTCTATAAGAGACACGGTTTGATAAGTTTGGTGTGGAGGAACTCGAGTGGCCTTCACAGAGTCCTAACCTCAACCCTACTGAACACCCTTGGATGAATTGGAACACCAACTGAGTCAGATCTTCTCCTCCAACTTCACAAATTTCCCCCAGACATACTCCAAAATCTTGTGGAAAGTCTCCCCAGAAGAGTGGAGGCCAGGGAGGGGCATCCCCCTATTAAATGTCCATGGTTTTGGAATGGGATGTCCAATAAGCTCATATAAAACGAGATGGTAAGGTGCCCTCAAACTTTTGGCCATAGTGGCCAAGTGTACTAGCATTGGGCAAACCCCGATGTTTCTTTCAGTATAGTTCAAAAAGTTACTGTGTGTCTTTTTTGTTCTTTTTTATAGGGGGATTGTTCCATTTTTTTTCCCAGTAATTGTGAGCAATAGACGTTCTCTAAATACGTATCTGATAGGCAAAAGGCCAAGTTATGTCATAAAATTTTTTACAAGGGCCATTTTAGACAGATGTTAAAATCCTTACAATCCTTTACGATGGCGCTTGTCATCTATCAAAGCCATTTTCCAAACCATTTTGTATTATTTTAGTGTAAACTAGTCGGTTACCATAGGAATGCCACCCTTTACGCTCCCCAGCGTGTGCGACACTCCCATATTTAGACGCTGGAATTAGCCCGAGGCATGAAAAGGGATTAGAACACCATTTCAAGGGGGATTTTTCACAGTGCAAAAATAATTAAAAAACTACCTCAAAAAAAAAAAAAAAAAATAGAAAAGAAAAGATGAACTCTAAAATAAGAAAATTCAATAAAAAACAGTTTAGGGGAAGAAGAAGAGAACTTTAGGCAGTGTAGATAAAAGATGCAATTCTGGGGGAACATGTTCTGCTACACAATAATCCTACAGCCCCTTTCACACTAGCGGACTAAAATCGGGTTCGCCTGTCGGTTTTATAGGCGTACCAGACTTGGACTCTCCAGTCTCCTCTATGGAGCGGCAGGTGTCAACGGGCACATGTCCGTTGACACCCACCGACATCCAATCCGATCCCATCACAGACAGATGGTGTTCCCCATCTATCTGGCAGATCGGACGGCAATAGGGTCTAAACAGACAGGCTGTCCCCGTTTACATCCGATCGTCTAGAGAGGAGAGCAGGGTGTGTGTCCGCTCTGCATAAGCGGAACGGACATAGACCAGCCATCCGCCAGGCTGCAACAGAGTCCACTCCGTGTGTAAGAGGCAGGGGCGTAGCTACAGGGGTCTCAATTGCGACCCGTCACCATGCTCCAGGCCATCCTGTGCACCTGGATAGGAGGAGCTGCTCAGCTGCATATGGATGAATCAATCTCTCCATATACCTCCTGCAGCTGCTGAATGCCTGCGGGGAGGGAGAGGAGGAGAAGCGGGCATTCAGCAGCTGCAGGAGGTATATGGAGAGATCGATTCATCCATATGCAGCCAAGCCGCTCCTCCTATCCAACTTACTTCTGCTGCAAAACTGTAGTGAAATGTGTGGAGTGTGCAGGAATGTAGTAGAAAGGTGTTTGCAGCTAACATCAGTTGCTGCCTCTTTGCTTGATGATGCCACTGTCCAATGGCTTTGCAGCGATGGAGCATTGAATTAGGACTCATTCACACCATGTCCCTTCATACCCTCCACACACCTCTCCTGTACATAATAACCACCATACACTCCACACACCTCTCCTGCACATACTAACCACCATACACTCCGCACTCCTCTCTCTGCACATACTAACCACCATACACTCCACACTCCTCTCCCACTTACTACCTGCCGTCATACACTCTGCACTCCTCTCCCTGCACATCCTACCTGCCATTGTACACTACTCTCATGCATATACTGGCCAACATTACACCCTCCTTACTCCTCTCCAGCACATACTACACCCATAAACACTGTACTCCTTTGCTGCACACACCGTCAAACACATTACACTCCTTTCCTGCAAATACCACTATACACTCCATGCCCCCACATAAATTATACTCAACAGTGGCTTGCTGAAAGCACAATTAAAAATAGTGTCCGTAGAAAAGTATTTAAAATGTTGGCAACTCTGCATTCTGTACATATGCAATAGGCTGTGCACACCTATGCTTTAGTTTATGAATAGCCAGGAAGCTCTGTACAGAGCTCTTCCTGTCCATTCATTCTGTGCAGCTGAGGCTACAGAGAGGGAGATTGAGAGCTGTGTCCTCAATTCCCTTGCTCTGTCTAAGGTGGAACATCAGAGGTCTGTTTAGACCCCTGATATCTCACTAAAGCCCCCCAACGGAGCTCCTAAATCTTCCAAAAAGAAAACAAAAATAACAAACAAAAATTAAAAAAACGTCTTCTCTGATCCTCCCCTTCTTTTACTCTTCCCAATCCATCTGCTAATAAGACAGAGCCTTTGGAGTCACCCTGCACATGCTCAGTTCGGTGTGTATTGCTAGAGAGTTTTTTATTTTTTCCTTGGGAGGGTGCATTTGATCAGCGCAGGACCAATCAGCACTGTCCAGACAGAGTCAGGGGTCCAGTAGCCTCATAGGTCAGTCAGGGGGGGAAATGAAAACTCCTCCTACAAGCTTTAACCAGACATTGATAGAAGTCACAAGACTGCTATATACTGCTGATGAGAAAAGGTATTTAGCAGTTTATATTTACTAAAATAATTGCAATTCCATGTACTATGTACTGTGGGAGACCAGATATAGTGAATTCAGGGTCCTGGGTTTAGTAACACTTCAGGACAAAACAATAACTCCCCGCCTGTCCAATGCCTTCTAAAAAGGGACCCACCATGGATCCGTCTTCAGCAGGCTGCTGCTAGCGTAAACAGCCCTTACAGTCACCTGTCAGACAAATGCATACTATTACCCTGCTCTTGGGGGGGGGGGGGGTAAGGGGCAGTGAACTGAGCATTGGATGCTAACAGTTATAATGGTAAGATGGGTCAGTTATGTCGGTCATGCAATGGATCTTAAAATTAGCTTGGAGTTCCCCTTTAAGAAATGGCCTGACTGGAGAGGTCACAGGAAGCGGATCGCTATAGTTAGAAACAAATAACAATGTGCTTTTCTTTGCCCTCAGACCCTCCCAGAAGCCTTGTGCTCATTGGCTGCGGACCGCGCGTCTATTTCTGCACATTGGGAGGAAATACAATATGAAAGTTACTTAAACTAAAATTAGGAAGCAACAATTGTGGCTTTTCCTAAAGCAATCATTTGGAATCTAAGTGACATGTTTCCGTTGTAGGTTAAAAAGTGACGGCTGATATTTTTATATTTCCTTCCTTACGTCTTTTTATCTAAATTTCCTCATAGGGCTCAATGAGGGATTCAGGACACGCCTTGTCTTCGGGTGACCATATAACCATCCCATATCTGGAAGGGATTCATTGGCAACATTCTGACAATCATTCAGTCTTCTGATTAACTTCCAAAAAACTTTTACAATCGCTAAGAAATCATTTCCTTTCCTCAATAGAAAAGTCAATGATGTCTTCACTGCGCTGCATATTAAAAGGATAAGTTCACCTTTCTTCAAAAAATAATTAGGGCTGAAACAACTAACCGATTAATCGACAACTAATCGATTATGAAATTAATCGATTACTATTTTCATAATCGATTAATCGGGCAGTAATATAATGGGGTTAAAAAAAAAAAATAACTAAAATGAGCCCTTTATAGTACAAAAAGAGCAAATAATCACTACTGTAAATATTACTTTCACAGTTCTACAGTAAAAAAAAATTAAACCCTTAGGCTCCAGTCACACTAGCGCGTTTTTTGATGCATTTTGCAGAAATGCAGGGAAATTTTTTAACATGGGTTCCTATGGGACATGTTCACATCAATGCATTTTTGTGCCTCTGCGTTTTTGGAAAGGATCAGGGACTTTTTTTCATGCAAAATGCAGCGTTTTGAATGTAATAGAAGTCAATAGACCTGCATCCAAAACACAAGTGCCGTGTTTTTACCGCGATTTGCGTTTTGCGGTTATTTTTATTTTTTACACTGTATATAGCTGGTTGCTAAGCAACCACAGTGTAAAAAAAAAACCCGCAAAACGCGGCAAAATCGCGTGTCCAAAAACACGGCAAGCACCGCAAAAAGCACTGCAAAAACGCTCAAAAGCAAAATGCATAGATGTGAATCGTGCCTTACAGTAGTGATTATCTGCTTTTTTTTTTTTAACTATTAGGCTTGATTCCCACTAATGCGTTTTTTGATGCATTTTGCAGAAATGAAGGGAATTTTTTTAACATGGGTTCCTATGGGACATGTTCACATCAATTCATTTTTGTGCCTCTGCTTTTTTGGAAAGGGTCAGGGACTTTTTTTCATGCAAAATGCAGCATTTTGCATGTAATAGAAGTCAAATGGACCCGCATCCAAAACACAAGTTTTTGTGTTCATTTTTTTTTTTTTTTTTTTTTACACTGTATATAGCTGGTTGCTAAGCAACCCCAGTGTAAAAAACAAAAATGCAAAACGCGGCAAAATCGCAGTAAAAACGCATGTCCAAAAATGCGGCAAAAACGCTCAAAAGCAACATGCATACATGTGAATCGAGCCTAAATGGCTCATTTTAGTCTTTTTTAACCCCATTATGTTACTAAACGTCTTAGGCTGGATTCACACCTATACATTTTTAGTGCTTTTTGCATTTTGCAGATTTGCACTGCAGTCCATTTAACATGGTTTCCTATGGAACACGTTCTGTAGTGCAAATCTGCAAAATGCAAAAAGCAATAAAAATGCATAGGTGTGAATCCAGCCTTAGACCTGGTTCACATCTATGCGTTTTCTGGTGCTTTTTGCAGAAACGCACTACAGTTCATTACATGGTTTCCTATGGGACACGTTCACTTTTTTCAGCTGCTGCATATTTGGAAAGGGTCAGGGACTTTAAACGCAAAACTGTTTTTTTTTTTGGTTAAATAGACTTCAATGGAGAAGCTGCAGAAAAGCATGTAATAAGTTTTTGCAGCAATTTGTGTTTTTTTATTCTGCCCAACAACAAATTGGACAAAAAAAACAGTATGTGTCTTCTAATAGTGTATACAGAATATCTCCTCCTATAGTGTATACAGTATATCTCTTCTGTCATTCTCAGAGTGGATTCGATATTTTGCTCCCTAACCATATAGTCGGTTGTTTATATTTACCACTGCATAGAGATATTTAAGAATACATTTCCTTTTTTTTAAAACTTTACATATTAACTAAATTATACACCACACTTTTTTTTAAGGTTATTAACCGATTAATTAAAACAATAAAATCGGCCAACTAATCGATAATAAATACATTTTCCGTGCAGTTAAAAAAAAAAAAAAAATAATATTATATATATATATATATATATATATATATATATATATATATATATATATATATATATAAAATACATACACACACACACATAATGTGTGTATGTATATATATATGTGTATTGTATTTTATATATATATATATATATATATATATATATATATATATATATAAATATATATAAATATACAATACATATACACACACACATATATATATATACACATACACACATTATGTGTGTGTGTGTGTGTGTGTATGTTTTTTATATATATATATATCTATATATATATATATATATATATATATATATATATATATATATATATATATATATATATATATATATATATATATATATATATATATATATATATATATATATATACACACACACACACATATATAGTGTGTGTATATATATATATATATATATATATATATATATATATATATATATATATATACACACACACACACACACATACATATATACACACACACATATAAACACACACATTTTTAGGTGCCTGTTAAAAGGTGTTGTAAAGTCTCAAGGTTTTTCACCTTAGTGCATCACTTGCCACTTACATACATCCCACCAACTTTCAGGTGCCAGTGTCACAAGACAATCAGTGTTTTTCACTTTGCCTGTCATTAGTTGAAATGTTTATAGCCGATTAGTGTACATCAGGGATATGCGATTAGCGGACCTCCAGCTGTTGCAAAGTCCCATCATGCCTCTGCCTCTGGGTGTCATGCTTGTGGCTGTCAGTCTTGCTATGCCTCATGGGACTTGTAGTTCTGCAACAGCTGGAGGTCCGCTAATTGCATATCCCTGGACTGTACATTTTAACTTTTTTTTTAATCTATAACAACCAGCACCAACATAACACCACAGCATTCTATCGTGTTTTGCTAAAGTGCAATATGCAGGAGAGATGAACACAGAATGAACATGCTGCATACAATCCAATCACAGAGCATCTCACCACTGCCCCCTACTCTCCATTGGCTGCAGAATCTCACTGCAGTCTCCCTTCCGTGTACATATTAAGGCGTCTGTCATAATGTGAGCCCAGACACTGACAGGAACAATGTGTAAGTAAAGATAAAAGACGCTAATAAATGGTAAAAGGGAAATCCGGGCTCAATAGAGCTGCAAGTAAACCGTTTTATCTGCCAAAAGGATTTGTAAATCTATTTAGCCAGTCTTGTGATTCGCACCCCCCAATCACAGGCAGGACGGCAACACCACTGTGCAGCCTGACGTGACACCCCGTGTTCTTTGCTCAATACATCTGATTAATCTCAATTGATGAGTGACACCGTAAGATAAAACTAGGGCATAATGGTGTCACCTGAGTGACTGTGCAGTGCGGCAAAGAGCGCGAGATCACAAATGGATTCTAATGAAAGATAGGATTTCAGTTCTGGGTTTAGCCTTCTGACTCCAGTTCATCTTTAAAGCTGATCTCCGGCCTTCCCTTCAGTCTGGCACAGTTGTACAGGCTCCTCCTCCCCTGTACTGAAACTGCTTACTCTGATGTCACTGCACAATGTCAGCTTCTCACAGTGTGCAGAGGAAGCTGCAGCAAACCAGATTTCCTGGCTGAAGGACAACCAGCATCATCTAAGGCAGCGGTTCTCAACTCCCGTCCTCAGGACCCACTAACAGGCCAGGTTTTATGTATTACCTTGGGGAGATGCAGACTAGAATACGGCAATCACTGAGCAGGAAATGATATCACATGTGATGTATTTCAGTTATCTTGCAAACCTGGCCTGTTATTGGGCCCTGAGGACAGGAGATGAGAACCACTGATCTAAGGGCCAGTTCACAGCAGATGCAGCTCCATGCAGTTCCGTTTTCTCTGCACCAATACAGTCAGTTCCGGTCAGTTTCTGCACCAGAAACTGACTGCATGGTGTGAACTAGAGCCATTGGAATACATGGAAAACACTGTGCATGCATTTTTAGGGCAGAAAAAAAAGCGCACGGAACTGCGTCTGGTGTGAACTGGCCCTAAGTCTTTCCTTCCCAACCTGACTGCCCCGCCCATTTCTTCCCCTGGAATTCATCATGGAGGATCGGCATCACAATGTGGGTGTTATCTAGGCGAGTTTTCATGCAAAGAAAACTTGTCCGGGAACGCCGACTCCTCCAGACTGGAATCCACTCATCAAGGCATTTTAATATTTCCATAACTCCTCCCAAGAGCCAGCCCACTGTTTGTATCAGAGCTGAGAGTACTGTGGCAGGCAGCAGTGATGCTTTTAAAGAAACTATCCCTTCCGGCCCCTCCCACCAGCCAGGATCTGCCTCCATTAAATAGAGAAGAACAGAGACCCGGTGATGACTTAATTGGGTTTAAAAGGAGGGATGTAATGAAAATGGGAAGATTTTTTGAAAAATGTTTTGGTATGTTGATTGGGGGGGATTTTTACCAAGGTCAGTGACCGGCCGACCACCCCCCCCCCCCCCCCCATTTTACTTACCTGACCCCCCCAAACTTAACCCATGGGGATGAGCCCGGGGTTCTCAGCTGTTGATTGGATAGATTGATAGCAGCGCAGCCACTGGCTCCCACTGCTGTCAATCAATTCCAATGACGTGAGCGCCAGGGGGCGGGGCCGAGTCCTGCATTCAGCCGTAACCCCCTCGGGGAAGTGCTTCTCCCAGGGGAGATCTGATGTGGGGATGAGCCGCGAGAGCCGCCGGGGGACCCCAGAAGAGCAGGTTCAGAGCCACTCTGTGCAAAACCACCTGCACAGTGGAGGCAAGTATGATACGTTTGTTATTTTATTTATTTAAAACATTTTTACCTTTACAATTACTTCAAATACCGCCTACTGCAGATATACTGTGGCAGTGCGGCTCTAGTGCACAAAACAACGTACCTCTACATCACGCAATAGACAGCAGGGGGGGGGGGGACCAATCAGCAGGTCCGGCAGACTCCATGTCCGCTGGGACCCGCCGATCGTTGCCCAGGGAGGCAGAACAACAATCTGCCTATATAAACAAGGCAGATCGCTGTCCTGACAGGGGAGAACACAGTGATATTGTGTTCCTGATAAGCAGACCATCCCCCACGAAATTAGAAAGCACCCCCTAGGGCAGGGGTCTTCAAACTACGGCCCTCCAGTTGTTCAGGAACTACAATTCCCATCATGCCTAGTCATGTCTGTGAATGTCAGTTTTGCAATGCCTCATGGGATGTGTAGTCCTGCAGCAGCTGGAGGGCCGTAGTTTGAGGACCCCTGCCCTAGGGACACACTTAAAGCGGAGCTCCACCCTAAAGTGGAACTTCCGCTTATCGGATTCCTCCCCCCCTCCGGTGCCACAATTGGCACCTTTTCAGGGGGGAGGGGTGTGCAGATACCTGTATAATACAGGTATCTGCACCCACTTTGCGACGCATTATCCGAGCTGCCCCACCTCTATCCGAGAATGCCCCGTTGTGTCTTGGGAAACACAGTTCCCAGGACACTGCGGGGACCAATAGAGGCGCGCAGCGCGACTCGCGCATGCGCAGTAGGGAACCGGGCAATGAAGACGTTGCGTCTTCACTTCCTGATTCCCTGACAGAGGATGGCGGCGGGACAGCGAGAGACAAGCGGTCGCTCGTCATCTTCTGCCGACACTGCTGGAACCTGGAACAGGTAAGTGTCCATTTATTAAAAGTCAGCAGCTGCAGTATTTGTAGCTGCTGACTTTTAAAAAAAAAAATTTCAGGTGGCACTCCGCTTTAACCATTTGATCGCCACTGGTGATAACCCCTTCCCTGCCAGTGTCATTAGTACAGTGAGAGTGCACTTTTGCTTTATCACTGATCACTGTAATAATGTCACTGGTTCCCAGAAAAATTGCCCGTTAGGTGTCCGATTTGTCCGCCATGATGTTGCAGTCCTGAAAATAATAAATAAATAAATAAATAAAAATAATCGCTGATCGCCGCCATTACTAGTAAAAAATACCATAAATATATCCCATCGTTTGTAGACACGATAACTTTTGCAATTTTATTATCAAAAATATGTAGCAGAATACATATTGGCCTAAATTGATGAAGAAATTCGATTTTTTTTTTTTTTTTATTAAAGTGGATGTAAACACGAAAATTGTCTAGCACAATATAGAGTATGGAATCTCAGATCAGCTGTGCCCAGTCTTGCCACAAAGAGTTAATCCAGCTCTGAGCAATCCTCATATCTTTTTTCAGTGAAATAAAAAAACGGACAAACTATGAAAACTTTGCCCGTTCTTCCCCCTTGCTGTGATTGACAGGTGATTTACATATCTCGTGCACTAGCCTAAGACATCCATTCATTTTTTAATTTCCACCCCCACTCTCATAGCAGACAGAGGGAAGACATTTGACAGATAAGTATACATGCAGGAGGCATGTATATCCTTCTAGATAACCAATATTGCAGTAGTTTAGAAAGGATGAGAGTGGGTTTACATCCACTTTAAGTATGTTTTATAGCAGAAAGTAAAAAATATGTTTGTTTTGTTTTTTTTTTTTTAATTGTCAGTCTTTTCGTTTCTAGCGCAAAAAAAAAAAAAATAATAAAAAAAAAAAATAAAAAAAAAAAACAAACAGAGGTAATCAAATACCACCAAAAGAAATCTCCATTTGTGGGGGAAAAAAAAAAGGACACATTTTATTTGGGTACGCTTGGGTCAATTGTCAGTTAAAGTAATGCAGTGCCGTATCCCAAAAAAATGGCCTGGTCATGAAGAGGGGGGGGGGGGGGGGGGTAAAACCTTCCGGGACTGAAGTGGTTAAACACAAATTTTTGCCTTAGACTGGCCATACACGGTTCGAACCTGGTTCACCAGGAACTGGCTGAGATTCGAACCGTTAATGGGCAGGCTGAATGTACCCGCCTAATCCATCAACTTGGGTACAACCAGCCTGTCGGATTCACTTGCGATCGCTATCGACTACAATAGCCGCTAGCAATAATCAGCGTCTTCTCCCGGCGAGGACGGCTTTCCCCGCTCCCACCGGGAGAATGTCAATGTCTCAGTAGGAGGGATTCCCCTGTCTGTGTTGATGGGGGAGACGTGGGAAATTGACACTGTGTATGGCCTGCCTAACGTTAACACAGAATTTCTTGCAATTTTAAAAAAAAAGTATTACCTTACTGAACTTTTTTTTAGTTTTTACCTCCACAGAAAAAAAAATGTATCAGACCAGCGTCCCACTTCACCCCCCTCCCCCACCCCGGACTTACCTGCGCCCCCAGTAGCCAGTCCAGGCGTCTGGGAATTTGAAATCCCCGCTCTTCTTTCGGGACAGACCAGATTGATTTACTGTGAGGAGCTGGCCAATCAGAATCGATCTGATCCATCCTGAAGTGTTGCACGGAGAAGAGTTTACATACCTGGACCACTGGACCGGCTGCTGGGGCACTGACAGCTCAGCTAACCCGGAGGTAAGTACAGCGGGGGTTGGGCAGCCAGTCCAGTGTTCGTTCACATTTACTTTATTTCGCAAAGGCTCCATTCCCACCTGGGCGTTCCAGAATTGCGGTAAAACGCGGGTCGCATTTTCAATGCCATTACTTCTTATTGGCCCCCCAATCGTGGTGCGAGTTTGCTGCGATAAATCGCGATGCAATTGTGTGAAAAATCGCAGCACGCAAAGCTTGCCGCTCACAAAGCTGCTTTTGGGCGACAGCGTTGCGATTTATCACACAACAACCGCTGCAAAAATCGTACCTACGATTGGGGTGCCATTATGCAGTAAAGGCCTTGCAAATGCATCCTGGGTTTTGCTGCGATTCTGAAATCGTGGGCAGAATCCCCCAATTCTACTTCGGAATGCCCAGGTGTGAATGGACCCTTAAAGTGAACTTATCCTTTAAGCCTAACTTTGAACAAAACGTTGTCCACCTCTGGTGGGAAGGCGCACTTACCTCACATAACTCCAGTCTTTGGGCTACGGCCTCCAGGCACTCCAGTCCTGTACTGTCCATGGACAGCGTGCATTGGATCTCAGAGGAATTCAGGAGTCTTATCCGGCTCAGAAAGCAGTTCTTGCTCAGGACATTGTAGCGCTTGGTCCTCCGCAGCTTGATCTTGAATGGCATGGCTTCGGCCTGGTGGGCCCCTCACCGGCACCCTCCTACTTTGCCTTGAATCTCACGGAGCAAACTACTGTAGTCCTCCAGGGGTCAGGAGAGTCGTCCATACCCAGCGCACAGTCACGGATGTCGCCAGCTGCAAAGACACAGAGCATGTGGTTAGTCCCCCATACAGGACAGTACAGAACACCTCAAATATGGCACATCTCCAGCACAGTCCTCTATACCCGGCTGGGGTGCCTCTCTGCGATGCCACACGTCAAACTAGTGACTCGGAAGTCTGGGTAGACTAGGCACCGGGTAAACGTATTTCACCGCCATCCTGGGGGTTGCCATGGCGATGTGCGAGTATAAAAAGGAATAATGATAGAATAATCAAGAACTATAGACACTTTCAATAATAGTCTGGTCTAAGAGAGGAGGTATTTATAGAAGCGCTTGTACCGGAGTTTTCTTCACACACATTATACGGGCTGAAAAGGTGGAATTAAATAAAAAGATGATCACCTTATGTACTGACACTTCTTCCGTCATGCTGGGATGACGATGAATATAGTTTTTTTATGAATCAAATGTCCCTGAACTAGATGTAGTCATCCTGGATAGGACTAAACTCACAGGACTGGTAACATAGGCTTAGACAATAATGGGGAAGATGCTGCAGCGGCATGGGCATTCTGATGTACATGCTGCAGTGAGATGGTTGTATTTGGGGTATACACTGCAATGTGATGGGCATATTGGGGTACATGCTGCAGCAAGATGGGCATACTGTGGTACATGCTGCAGCGAGATGGGCATTCTGTGGTACATGCTGCAGCGAGATGGGCATACTGGGATACATGCTGCAGCGAGATGGGCATACTGTGGTACATGCTGCAGCGAGATGGGCATACTGTGGTACATGCTGCAGCGAGATGGGCATACTGGGATACATGCTGCAGCGAGATGGGCATACTGGGATACATGCTGCAGCGAGATGGGCATTCTGTGGTACATGCCGCAGCGAGATGGGCATACTGGGATACATGCTGCAGCGAGATGGGCATACTGGGATACATGCTGCAGTGAGATGGGCATTCTTGGGTACATGCTGCAGCGAGATGGGAATTATTGGGTACATGCTGCAGCGAGATGGGCATTCTTGGGTACATGCTGCAGCGAGATGGGCATTCTTGGGTACATGCTGCAGAGAGATGGGCATACTGTGTTATGTGCTGCAGCGGGATGGGCATACTGGGATATATGCTGTAGTGGGATGGGCATACTGGGATATATGCTGTAGTGGGATGGGCATACTGGGATATATGCTGTAGTGGGATGGGCATACTGGGGTACAAGCTGCAGGGGGGTGTGCATACTGTGGTACATGCTGCAGTGGGGTGGGCATACCAGACTTACTGGTAGGATCAACAGGGAAGACTCCTGTAATGCTGCAGTGATAAAAATCTTTTATTTTGCTCATAGTAGTGAGTGAGGTCAGAGGTGGCAATTTGGTGGTTAGGTCCTCCTGTTTTCAGAGGAAGCCCGGTTGCTGCAGTCAAATGGAGGAGAAATGAGTCTCCTTATGTATGGCAACCTTGGACAAAGATTTATTTTTTTACGCCCGAGATTCTCCTTGAGACCTGAAAATGGTCTTGCGTCACCTTAATCGGTGTTGAAATGTTTGTGTTGCACACAGTACCAATCTAAACCGACCACCAGACGTGTGTTAGTCACATTTCACACAAAACGGCCTCATTCGTAGTTATGACAAATCCATTCCAAGGTCTACATTAACTGTACATTAAACAGCGAACTTCCAGGGATCCTGCGTACGATCTCTACGACAGCCAATCAGCAGCAGGGGCTACCCAGGGTCAGTCCACCTAAACATTCACAAAATGTATTGCAAGTTCTCCCCTCTTCCTGTTCACCATAAAATAGATCATAAAGCGGAACTGAGAAAAGAAAAAAAAAAAAAACAACCTGCAGACAGGTAGGCTTTTTATTGCAGGAGACATGTAATGTTTCTTCTGCAATAAAGTTCACTTACCTGCCTGTTCACAATACTCGGCAGAATGTACACCAAACTGTACATGCGCAGCTCAGTTTAAATTCCTGTGCCAGGATGACTGCGCTCCTGCGCATGTACAGTTATGACATCCTGAGCAGACCAATCAAAACAGGCAAAATCGGCACCTGGAAGAGCCCAGGGAGAAAAGTCAGACGCCGCGGTGACCCTTGTGGGCGTTGGACCCTTGGAATGAAAGGTAAGCTTTAGCTAAAGCTGGCCATACATGGTAAGAAAATCGTTTGACAGGTCTTTATTAAATACAGGGGGTCCCCGGGTTACAAACAAGATAGGGACTGTAGGTTTGTTCTTAAGTTGAATCGGTTTGTAAGTCGGAACAGGTACATTTTGTAAGTGTAGCTCCAGCCCAAAAATCTATTTTTAAGTTTTTTAGATAACATAGAGAAGGGTTATCACCCCTGTAACATTTGTTTTGCTGTCTGTGCCCCTGTTCAGAAGATTTCACCTCACCTTCTGTCCCAATGACAATTGGATTTTGAAAATTTTGGGTTGTTAGGGAAACATGGACTGGTGATAAAGCATCAGTGGAGACACCTTTTTCCTGTATTAACTCTTACAGGAGTGAATTTCCCTTCCTAGGGGTAGATTTCCTCTCACTTCCTGTTGTCTCCCTCCGTTTGTAAGTAGGAGTCGTTTGTAAGTCGGATGTTTGTAAGTCGGGGACCCCCTGTACAACAGTTTTTTTTTTCAAACGTGCCTGTGATAAAACGCCATTATTGTATCAAAACATTTCCCCCAATTGTCAACATACCATTGATCATTTACAGCACAAATAGTGCTTTTTGCATCAATCAGCGTAAATGACACAAAGATTTTTTTGATTTAATTTATGAACCCTCCCACTCACCAACTGTATTCAAAAGAAAAGTTCTTTCTATTCTACGATTCCACTACTAACGTTTAGAAAAATTGATTGTTTATGCTACAAAAATCCGACACGGCGGTTCATTTTTTTGCCATAAAACTGCAATATATACAGAAGACTAACAGCTTTTCAAGAAATAGGCCACAAGGACAGCAATTTCCAGAGTTCAGGGGTGCTCTACACACAGGGGGGCGCCACGTGCAGAGTTCAGGGGTGCTCTACACACAGGGGGGCGCCACGTGCAGAGTTCAGGGGTGCTCTATGCACGGGGGGGGGGGGGGGGGGGGGGCGCCACGTGCAGAGTTCAGGGGTGCTCTATGCACGGGGGGGCGCCACGTGCAGAGTTCAGGGGTGCTCTATGCACGGGGGGGGGGGCGCCACGTGCAGAGTTCAGGGGTGCTCTACGCAGGGGGGGGAGCCACGTGCAGAGTTCAGGGGTGCTCTACGCAGGGGGGAGCCACGTGCAGAGTTCAGGGGTGCTCTACGCAGGGGGGAGCCACGTGCAGAGTTCAGGGGTGCTCTACGCAGGGGGGGAGCCACGTGCAGAGTTCAGGGGTGCTCTACGCAGGGGGGGAGCCACGTGCAGAGTTCAGGGGTGCTCTACGCAGGGGGGAGCCACGTGCAGCGTTCAGGGGTGCTCTACGCAGGGGGGGAGCCACGTGCAGAGTTCAGGGGTGCTCTACGCAGGGGGGAGCCACGTGCAGAGTTCAGGGGTGCTCTACGCGCAGGGGAAGCGCCACGTGCAGAGTTCAGGGGTGCTCTACGCGCAGGGGAAGCGCCACGTGCAGAGTTCAGGGGTGCTCTACGCGCAGGGGAAGCGCCACGTGCAGAGTTCAGGGGTGCTCTACGCGCAGGAGGAGAGCCACGTGCAGAGTTCAGGGGTGCTCTACCCACAGGGGGTGCGCCACGTGCAGAGTTCAGGGGTGCGTCACATACAGAATGTAGGGTTTAGGGGTTTGCTATGCCCAGTGTGCAGGGTTTGGCTCTCTTTCACAGGCTGTTCACATCCCACTTCAACTCCCCCCTGGGTGCGAGGGCCATATGAAATGGCCTGGAGGGCCAGATTCGGACCGCAGGCCTTGTGTTAGATACATATGCTTTTCTTATTTTTCGTTTGAGGTTTACAACCACTTCAACCATATATCATTGGCTGGGAAAAGTGTCTCTCTCTCTCTCTCTCTCTCTCTCTCTCTCTCTCTCTCTCTCTCTTCTCTCTCTCTCTCTCTCTCTCTCTCTCTCTCTCTCTCTCTCTCTCTCTCTCTCTCTCTCTCTCTCTCTCTCTCTCTCTCTCTCTCTCTCTCCTCTCTCTCTCTCTCTCTCTCAATAATTTACAGTAAGACTTTACATAAAGTCTCAGAAATATTTCTTCATTAATGTGGCTCTAAAGGCTGAAGGTTTTTTACCCCCCCCCCATTCCTTACCTAAGCTCCTTCCAATCCAGCAAAGTTCACGGTAGCCTCAGCTGTATGGGGGACTCTCCCTTCTTATTGGCTCCCACTGCTGTCAATCACAGCCAGTGAGCCAATGAGGAGAGAGCAGGGGGGGAGCCGCAGCTCTTTGTGTCTTTTGGACACATCAAGCAGCGGCTCTGGAGCAAGCGAGCATGCAGCTGTGCCCCCTGGTGGAGGAGCCAGGAGTGCCAGTGGGGGACCTAAAGAGAAGACGATTTGGCGCTGCTCTGTGCAAAACCACTGCACAGAACAAGCAAAAGTAAAAAAAAAAATAAAGCTTTAATATTACTTTAAGATCTTCATGTTATATAGTTTGAATACCACGTCATAGATATATTCTTTGTCATTGTAAAAACATATTCCACATGTTTTCCACAGTTTTTCCATTTTTTTTCCCCAGACCTCCCCATATCTAGTCACCACCCTACCTCATCCAATCAGAATACACTTTGTATTCATTGAAAAAATGCAAAGTGTTCTCTGAATGGTGCCCTTGCCACGTGAGCGAGTTCTTGTGCCTGCTCAGGCAACACAACTCAGGACCAGGCTGCTGTGAATGGACCCTAAATTCTCATTCTCCTTTCACAATCTATGACATGAAGACATGGATTTCTTTGTACTACTGTTATTATTTTAGAAAAAAAGATCAATAAAAAGACTGAAAACAGAAAATGAACTCCGGTTGGCTTCTTCGGCCTGGTACGGTAGTCCTCATCCTTGGTCATGAAACACACCTACTGCACCCAGCAAGGAGAAGAAAAACTGTTTTTTTTCCCCCTCTAAACATTATATCAGATAGGAGATCTTATCCAACGAAAGGGAAACTTGGAATAGTTATCAAAGCAGGAGCACTCCCTGACACAAATCTCCTCAATCCCCAACCCCGCAGAGTCACCGCACAGATACTTCAGACAAAACCATTAGTTGTGCTCGCCAGAGTGTGGGCCGAGAGAGACTTGGCCGGGCTCGGCTGATACTTCCAGAGAAAGATTTACGAGTGTTGAGAAGAAGGCGCCTTTGAAGTGACTCTGCCATCGATGATTGGTCCTGCAGAACAAGGAGAGCTTTAAAGAACTCGCTTTGATTCAGAAAAAAAATAATTTTCACTTTTTAGTCAAAAACTTGTACAGGCATGGAGAATGTGTGCCTTCTGGCTGTGGAACTACAAGTCCCAGCAAGCCCTCCCATGCTAAAGGAAAAAATAAAATAAAAAAATGGTGGTGGTGAAAGTCTACATCTAGGTTCACACTGCTACGGTGAGACCCGGAATGCTCCACGCATCACATGTAGGGCAGCCCATTCATTTCAATGAGCTGCAGTACCTGCGAGACAGACTGACCCTTTTGTAAAAAAATAAATAAAAAAAAAAAATCACACGCCACCATGCCGCTTGGCACTCGCTTATTTGCCATTGTGTGAAGGTGCCATAAGGAAATAACGGCACTCCCCACGCATCTATTAATAATTCATGTACGATGCCTACTAGCACATTATGCAATTGCCTTACAGGTTTTATTTTTTTTTCTAACCACTTCCCGCCCGCTGTATAGTAAAATGACGGCGGGCGGGACGCACTCTCGTTCTGGGACGACGTCATAACGGCGTCCAGAACCACCGCTCTCGCTGCGGCGATCCCCCCACGGGGGGGGGGGGGGGAGTGCAGCACGGCGATCGCAGGCCACACCATGTTCCTAGGACACGGCGCGACCCTGATCTTGGTAAAGAGCTCTTTAACCATGTGAGTGACTGTGTCCAATCACAGCCCGTCACATGTAAATAAGGAAGTGCTTTGTTTACTGACAGAGTGTGTGGTGAGGAGAGACGATCAGCGGCATCTCTTCACAGGAGAAACCTGTACAGGTAATCAGGGCACTGATCTGTGCCCTGATTACAGTACGGCCCCAGCAGTGCCCATCAGTGACACCAATCAGTGCCTGCTCATCAATGCCATCTATCATTGCCCACCAGTGCTGCCTATCATTGCCACCTATCACTGCCCACCAGTGCTGCCTACCATTGCCCAGCGTGGCAAATTAGTGCCCCTTCATCAGTGCCACCCAGTGCAGATCAGTGAAGGAGACAAATTACTTTTTTTTAAAATTTGCTGACAGAAACAAAGAAAAACTATTTAATTTTTTATTTTTATTTGAATTTTTCGGTCTTTTTTTGTTTGTTTTTTGCAAAAAAAAAAAAAAAAAACCCAGTGGTGATTAAATACCACCAAAAGAAAGCTCCATTTGTGAAAAAAAAATTATAAAAATTTTATTTGGGTACAGTGTTGCAACACAGCACCTTAGCGCAAAAAATAGCCTGGTCATGAAGTGGGTAAAACCTTCTGGGGCTGAAGTGGTTAAAGTGACACTAAACTATGATTTGAAAAAATAAAATAAAATAATAATCTTAAATCAAAAAATAAAAACCCCTTCTATTGCTTTCAGCCTCCTCTAAATCTCCAAAGTAATTTTTTGTGTTAGCTGCTATGATCCGACTTCCTGTTAGAGGGTGGGGCTACGTTCATTTCTCAGGGTCCCACGGTTATGTAGGAAAGTAGCCACCCTCTCTTGCTCCCCCCAGAGGTGGACTATGGGATTTGTAGTGTGCACAGAGCAGTGCACTTGACTGTAACCAACTTGCACTGTTCATTCCAAACAACTAAAAAAGTGAGAGGGAAAAGTAGAGGTTTGGCAGCTCATGGAGGACATTACAAGGGGGCAGAAAACACAGTTATGCCCGTGACAGACCATCGGAATTTCCGACAACCAAACCGTGGATTTATTTCAGAAGGATGTTGGCTGAAACTTGTCTTGCATACACACGGTCGCACAAATGTTTTCGGAAATTCCGATCGGCAAGAACGCGGTGACGTACGACGGGACTAGAAAAAGAAAGTGTGGCTCTTTGGCTTGATTCCGAGCCTGCGTGGAATTTTGTGCGTCGGAATTGTGTACAATTTTGTTGTCGGAAAATTTGAGATCCAGCTCTCAAATTTTTGTCGGAAATTATTGGTGGGCAAAAGTTCCCGCCCCGTTATGAAAACCTGTCAATCAAACAAGAACCCGGAAAGTGCAAATATGAGATTTGAATATTGGGCTTCCCAAAGACTCCTGGGATATTTGAAGTCAATATCCCAGGAGTCAAATGGGACTCGCAAAATGACGTAAGGCATGGCCTAGGTGGCAGAGAGAGGAAGTGCCACCCGAAGACAACAAAAAAAGGGTAGTTAAAAAAAAAAAAAAATTGCCATTTAGCACTGTGCACTGGGAGGGCATTTAAAAAAAAAAAAAAAAAAGGGTGGAACTCCGCTTTAAGCACTGGATAAGTAGAGAATACATACAAAGTCAGAACTGTGCCCTGGGGCATTAAATGAGGTGTGCCACAAATGGCCATAGAATTCAAATTAGACATAATAAATGGATGTATGTAAAAGGTAAGTACACTTTGAACCATGTTACATTGAAAGCGAATACAGCAAATCAAGCCAATTCATGATAATACCGGGATATACCGTATATACTCGAGTATAGGCCGACCCGAATATAAGCCGAGGCACCTAATTTTACCACAAAAAAATTGAAAAAAACTTATTGACTCCAGTATAAGCCTAGGGTTAGAAATGCGCAGCTACTGTAAGTGGAAAAGAGGGTCAACAATGCCCATTTGCAGCCTCACTGTGCCCATTTTCAGCCATAGGTCCCACAAACATCAAACTTGGTAGTTAAGGGTTCCTAGATGCCCCCTAGCTGCACCCAAAGGGTCCTGAAATGACATTGCTGCAGATGGACACAGTTGACCGACTTTGGGGCCCCGTATCTTGGGGCCACTTGGTGCTAGGTTTGGTATGCAAACTCAGTCAAACTAGCACTACAACATATCCAAAGATGGGGTTCCTATTACCAAGTGGCCCCGAGATACGGGTTCAGAAAATGTCAAGCACTTTTCTGCAGCAGAGAATGACATTTTCCGAACCGACTTTGGGGCCCCTTATCTCGGGGCCACTTAGTGATAGGAACCCCATCTTTGGATATGTTGTAGTGTTGGTTCCACTGGGTTTGCACACCTAGCCCCAAGAGGCCCCGAGATACGGGCCCCAAAGTCGGGTCGGAAAATGCTGCAGAAAAGTGCTTGAAGTATAAGCCGAGGGGGGCACTTTCAGCACAATAAAATGTGCTGAAAAACTCGGCTTATACTCGAGTATATACAGGAATACATGCTAAAAGGTTACAAATGACATTGTTTGAGACAGGGCATCTTAAAAATGCATTGCGTTTCGTGAGCTACCGCTCACATGTCTATAAAGAAAACATGAGTTTTTTTTAGAATACATAACACATAATAATGATGGGTATCCTTCAAGTCATCAGGGAGACCATAGAGGACCCCATACTTACGAATCAGCTGAGACAAAGTATTATAGCAACATTCCCTATAGTGACAGTCAGGAAAACGTCTGGCACAGGAGCTGTAGTAGAAGCGTGACCGGGGGAGATCCGGATGAGAGGTAAACATAGCACATTAAACGGTAAACACGTTGAGTTTTTAAGATCCCCGTTCTCAAACATGTACGGTCATTTGTAACCTTTTAGCATGTATTATATACTGTTATTACCATAAACAGGCTTGATTTGCTGTACTCTTTCAATGCAACATGACTCAAAGTGTACTTACCTTTAAATAAATCAATTTATGTCAAATTTGCATTCTATAGACTTTTGTGGTACACCTCACTTAAAAGTCCCAGGGTACAGTTCTGTCTTTGTATGTATGGTTATGTCAGGGCTGGGCTCAGCCCTTCCTTCTCTGAGCTGGTGGGCTAATTGCCAGCTCCCATCTCTCCACAGTGACTCACCTGATGATATCCTGCTCGTCAGTTCTGCCTACTTAAGCCGTCCAGTCCAGATGATCTCTGCCTTCGCCTTGGTCACATCTCTAGAGACACTCTGTGTTCCTGTTAAAGACTTGGAAGGCTGACATTCCTTCTGGCTCCAGATCCTGCTTGCTGTTCTACTACGCTCATCTCTGGCTCCCTGACGTTTTGGCTTGTCTGACTATCCGTTCCGGTTCCTGAACTCTGGCTATGTTTTGACTACATTTACCTTTTTTTATTATTATTATTATTACACAAGTGTGATTTAACTGTACTTCTGTCTCAGTCTGATTTATGGTTTCTGACAGGTTATTAGGGATGGAGGTGCACCATCGGTGGCACCGGACTACTTTTCTAATTCATCGATAAGTAGAGAATAAAGTTATTAACCACTTAAGGACCAAGTCTCTTTCTGAGATTTGGTGTTTCCAAGTTAAAAACATTTTTTTTTTTTTGCTAGAAAATTACTTAGAACCCCAAACATACATACACATATATATATATATATATATATATATATATATATATATATATATATATATATATATATATATATATATATATATATATATATATATTATATAAATAAATAATATATATATATTACACACATACATATACACACATACATACATACATACATACACACACACACACACACACACACACACACACACACACATATATATATATTTTTTAACACCCTAGAGAATAAAATGGCGGTCGTTGTAATACTTTATGTCACAGCGTATTTGCGCAGCGGTCTTACAAGCGCACTTTTTTGAATTAAAAAAAATAAGATAAGATAACTTAGCCCAAAAATTTTACAGGTTGCATGTTTTGAGTTACAGAAGAGGTCTTGGGCTAGAATTATTGCTCTCGCTCCAACGATCGGGGCAATACCTCACGTGTGTGGTTTGAACACCGTTTTCATATGCGGGCGCTGCTCACCTATGCGTTCGCTTCTGCACACGAGCTCGGCTGACGGGGCTCGTTTAAATTATTATTTTTTTTTTCTTATTTATTTTACCTTTTATTTTTACACTGTTCTTTCAAAAAATAAAAATAATGTAAATATCCCTTGTAATAGAAAAAAAGTGTTACATTACCTGAGATCTGGGGTGAAAATTACCTCAGATCTCATATTTACACTAAAATGCAATAAAATAAATAATTAAATGTCATTTGTAAAAAGAAAAAAAAAAATTCTCTTTAAGAGCTATGGGCGGAAGTGACGTTTTGACGCCCAGCAATGATATGGAGACGGTGGGGGCCATCTTCCCCTCACTCATCTCCATGCCTAACAGGAAGAAGAACCCGATCACCTCCTCCGCTACCGACGCCTGCGGCAGAGGGCACCGGAGCGTGGCAGGAGGAGGCCCTCTCCTGCCCCCGATAAAAGTGATCTTGCGGCGAATAAGCCGCAGAGACCACTTTTATCTGAAAGCGGACCACCCGCTGAAAAAGGAGGATACCGGGGTTATGGCAGCTAGCTGCTGGCTTAACAATGATGTTCCTCTTCAAAGTAGCGACGTAAAACACTGTGGATGGTCTGCAAGTGGTTAAACCCTCACATATACCCAGTGACGTGCCTGGCCTCAGGCGAAACACACAGGTGAAACTAATCCTCCTACATAAGTTGTACCTGTTTATCTGTAGCCATCTTTTCCCTACATCAATTCAAAGTGCAGAATTTACACAGGATCTCAGCTCTGAAAAGCAGGGGGCGGGAGCTAAAGTTACATCAGTAAGGAGAGCTCTGAGAGTTGATTGGAGGGAAGGGACACACCCCCTTCACACAGCACACAGGAATAGAGCTGAGGCTGTCAATCAGCTGGAGGTCCCTCCCCTGTCACCATTTTTCTCTTGGTGTCAGGAAAAGTGAAGGTCAGAAGTGAATCATGTCTGAGGTTTACAACCACTTTAATTTAGTAGATGCTTGGGTCCCTGTAATAGGAGTGCTGACTCCCGTGGCCCACTCTTATGCCCCGTACACACGGTCGAATTTTCTGACGGAAAATGTTCCTATCAGACCATGTTGTCGGAAATTCCGACCGTGCGTTGGCTCCATCGGACTTTTTCCGTCGGAATTTCCGACGGAAAAAGTTTGAGATCCTGCTCTCAAATTTTCCCACAACAAAGTCCTATCGGACTTTTTCCGATCGTGTGTAGCGAATTCCGACGGACAAAGTGCCACGCATGCTCAGATCACATTACAAGATCAAAGCTATCGGCTACTAGCCTCTACGTAGTCCCGTCGTACGCAACGAACGTCACCACGTTCAGGATGATCGGATTTTCCGACAACTTTGTCCGACCGTCTGTATGCAACACCAGTGTCGGACAAAATCCGACCGGATTTTGTGGTCGGAATTTCCCACCGTGTGTACGGGGCATTACAATACATTTGCACTCTTGGAAACATCCAAAGGTTGGCAGGAATCACACAGCCTTGATCTACCAGGTGTAACATCTGTTCCCCTGACAAACAACCCAAGTCCTTGAAAAGCATTTCACGTGGGATTTAGCTGGATTTGGATAGAGAATTGTGTCTTTCATGGCTGGAGAAAGCTGCCGGACCACCTTTAATGATCAGGGAAAGATTACCTTTTTCTCAGCGATTCCAGGCATGCAAATATTTGAGCACAGACAAAATATTCCTACCAAAAGCAGCAGGAATGTTCCCAACCTGAGTCAATAATAGGAGAGCGCGGCTCGTTCTTTCCCACAGGGCAAAACTCAGCAATGCCGGGAGCAGGCAGACAATACCCCGGGCAAGGCTGCGATAATAGGTCATCCAATACACATTCCACAGATTGCTTGACAATCATTTTTCCCTTTCCACAAATCACTCGAGTAAGGCCCCATGATCACCGGGCGTTTGGCCCCGATCCACGAGGATTCAGCATTTAGCTGCAGCTGGAGGCCACAAGCGCACTGTCCAATCAAACACTAGGCTTAATATACATGGGACTTTTACAATCTCTCCTCAGCGATTTAACTTGACAGATTGTAACTGGCATTTAAAAACTTTTTTTTTTTTTAAATAGTCTAAAATGAAAAACGCCTGCAAACGAAACGCGGCGCAACCCGAGTTACCGCGTTTACAAGCTGTTACAGGCGTTTTCCATTTCAAATGCCTCTGAACATCCGTTCTGAATGCTTTCCAAAAAAATGCTTCTAAACTCAACTGCCTAGAAACGACTGTAAACGACCCTGTGTACATGTACTGATAACATAACAGAGGAGAGTTCAGGAGCAGCCGGGGGGAAAAAAAAAACCCAACTGCTCCTAAACGTCCGTTTACCAGCAGCAGTGTACATGAGGCCTTATAGCTGCTGCGGCTGGACAGAGCTGGGCGGTGCACTTAGCTGTACTTCTGTTAAGGGCAGCATGTGCCCAGGGGCCAATGCCGGGAATACACGCTGCTTGTAGTCCTGGGCATTTATTCTTGGGGAAAAATAAAATTAAAGACCCCCTTGTGACGAAGTCCGAAGTGACGAAACACGTCAGGGCTACCTGGCAACTGTATGCTGAGGCTGGGAAGGCGATCTGATGCTCAACGAGTGAAGGAGTGTTGATCATAGCACAGTGCCTCCCGGAATGTTCCTGTACCATGTAACAAAGGCTTGTTTTATTAGTATTTGATGTACGTGCAATATATTGTTTAATAAATCCATCATTTGTTTTCCTACATGTGGAGATTTCAATCAAGCATTTGAACAGGAGTGTGGCGTTTACACCAGCTTTTCATTAATATCTCTGAGCTTATTTGCCAAAAACGAGAGTGAATGGCAACAGCATTTGGTGAGTTTGTGTAATTATTTATATACATACATACACACACACACACACACACACACACACACACATATATATATATCCCCTCCAATAAGAACACACACACACACATATACACACACACACACATACATATATATATATATATATTTTTATAATAATATTTTTTACACACACTCACCAAATGCTGTAGCCATTCACTCTACACGACACATTCCACGGAGATATTTATATAAATATCTCTGTAGAATTTGTTGTGTAGAGTGAATGGCAACAGCATTTGGTGAGTGTGTGTAAAAAATATTATAATTATATATAATCTCCCCTCCAATAATAAAACTTTTTTTTTTTAAATCTAATTTCTTCATAAATTTAGGCCAATATGTATTCTGTTGCATATTTTTGTTAAAAAAAAAAAAATACCCAATAAGTGTATATTGATTGGTTTGTGCAAACGTTTTAACATGTACAAACTTGGATATATACTGGAATTTTGATTTATTGATTTTTTTTTTTATACTAGTAATGGCGGCCATCAGTGACTGCGATATTGCGGTGGACAATCTGACACAAACTAACAGTTTGTGGGAACCAGTGACACTAATACAGTGATCAGTGCTAAAAAAAATAGGTCACTGTACTAACGACACTGGCTGGTAAGGGAATAAACATCAGGGGCGATCAAAGGATTAAATGTGTGCCTAGCCAGTGTTTTTGTGTACTATGTGTGCTGCTTTCACTCAGGGATGTGATGGATTTTACTCGGGAAAGAAAATCTATCAGATCCGCGCTGGCAGGACGGAGCTCTGCATGGTTTACTTATGTAGAGCTCTGTCCAGCTTCTCTCCTCAACAATCAGCGGGTGTCTGCAGACATCCATTGGTCGGCACCCACCGAACGGCTTCTGCTGTGATTAATCACAACAGAAGAAGAGTGCGCCCCCTACCCGGAAGTGCAGAATCGCGTATAAAATACATGATTCTTCACAGAACGGCCGCCTTGTAGAATTGAATCTATAGGGCGGTCGGCCAGTGGTTAAGGTGGGTATCTGGTCAACCTCCCGAAGAATTAGGACCCATCAAAAACATAAGTATGTTTTTTTTGGTAGGATTATGTTTTTAACAGCCAGTCTCAAAAAAACAAACAAAAAGAAACACACAGAAGCATGAAAACGCATTAAGCGCACATGCATAGGTGTGAACCTAGCCTAAGTCACTATCTATTAGTGCTCCCTGGGATTGGTGCACCTCAGGATCCTTCCTGTTCTGGATCTTACCCAAAATCTAAGAACACCCCTGCAATACAGGTTTTACACTGAATACAGGTGCATTATAAAAAAATTCTCAAATAGGTGTTCCGGCCCCCCCATGAAAAATGAAAAGTCAGCAGCTAAAAATACTGTGGCTGCTGACTTAATATGTGGACACTTACCTGTCCAGGGTTCCCGCCATGACGGGAAACCCCAGCCAATTTTTGGGATCGGCTGTCGGGTGCTGCTGACATTTCTATTAAGGGAAACCGGCAGTGGAGCCTTTCAGCTTCACAGCAGGTTCCCTACTGCGCATGCACGAAGCGCGCTGCGCTTTCTAATTGGTCCGGCCACTTAAATTACAATTTTAAACATTATAACTTGCTTAGGAGCACAGACAATTTTCAGCCCTGATACCCCTATAGCTGCAAAAGGCTTTGCATTTCTGTCCATCCAGTTCTGATATTTACACAGCTCTGAGCACAGCCCTGTCTGGTTCAAGAGGAGATATGATTTTTCTCTACTGAAGTTAAGTAAGACTTATGCCGCGTACACACGTGCGGACTTTTGCCGGCGGACCTAGTCCAGCGGACAATCCCGCCGGACTTTCCAGCTGGGTCCGCTGGACTTTCCGAGCGTGTGGACTTGCCCACACACGCACGGACTTGCCCACACACGCACGGACTTCTCCGGCGGATAATCCACCGGCCAAAGTCCGCGGGACTTTTGAAAATGAACGTACTTGCCGCTCATCGGCAAGTCCGTTCATTTAGCACGTGACTTCAGATTACGTAGCTAGCATAGGCAGTAAATGCCGCCGCGCTGGCTCCGTAAGCTGGCATGGATTTAAAGGGACCCCCACGCCGAAAAAACGGCGTGGGGGTTCCCCCCAAATCCACGTCAAACCCTCATCCGAGCACGCAGCCTGGCAGGCCAGGAACGAACGAGCGCCCCCCCCCCTCCTGAGCCGTACCAGGCCCCTCAACATGGGGGGTGCCCTGGGGAAAGGGGGGGCCGTGCGGCCCCCCCAAAAGCACCTTGCCCCATGTTGATGAGGACAAGGGCCTCTTCCCGACAACCCTGGCCATTATCGGAATCTGAGAGACCCCTTTTATAAGGGGGCCCCAGATCCCGCCCCCCACCCTATGTGAATGAGTATGGGGTACGATGTACTACCCATTCACCTAAGGTGTAAAATGTAAAGTTAAAAAAACACACACACTTTTGAAAAAATAGTTTATTGCACTGCTCCGGGGGTCTTCTTCCGTCTTGGGGGTCTTCTCGCCGGACTTTTACCAAGCTCTTTTACCGAGCGGGGGAAGTCCGGCTACCTTCTTCGTCGTCGCCGCCGTCGTCTGGGGTTCTCGATCCGCCTTCGGGGGTCTTCCGGGGGTCTCTTCTGTTCTTGCGGCGGTCGTCGTCTTCCGCGCCGCCGGCGCCTTGTCCTTCTTCTTCTTCTTCCGATGTTGACCCGACGCTCTCTCTGCCCGGAATGCCTGTGCCGCTCTGCGCTGGGACTTATATAGGGGCATGGAGACAGGGTCACATGGTGACCCCGCCCCCTATGTCACAGTCCCAGCATCCCATGGGACTGTGACAACACAAGGGGGCGGGGTCACCATGTGACATGAACATGTGGCAAAGAAACATCGAAGAGGAGGAAGAAGAAGAAGAAGAAGAAGAAGAAGAGAAGAAGAAGAAGAAGAAGAAGAAGAAGAAGAAGAAGAAGAAGAAAAGAAGAAGAAGAAGAAGAAGAAGAAGAAGAAGAAGAAGAAGAAGAAGAAGAAGAAGAAGAAGAAGAAGAAGAAGAAGAAGAAGAAGAAGAAAGAAGAAGAAGAAGAAGAAGAAGAAGAAGAAGAAGAAGAAGAAGAAGAAGAAAGAAGAAGAAAGAAGAAGAAGAAGAAGAAGAAGAAGAAGGACAAGGCGCCGGCGGTGCGGAAGACGACGACCGCCGCAAGAACAGAAGAGACCCCCGGAAGACCCCCGAAGGCGGATCGAGACCCCCAGACAACGGCGGCGACGACGAAGAAGGTAGCCGGACTTCCCCCGCTCGGTAAAAGAGCTTGGTAAATGGCGGGGGAGTCCGGCGAGAAGACCCCCAAGACGGAAGAAGACCCCCGGAGCAGTGCAATAAACTATTTTTTTCAAAAGTGTGTGTGTTTTTTTTACTTTACATTTTACACCTTAGGTGAATGGGTAGGGGTACATCGTACCCCATACTCATTCACATAGTGGGGGGCCGGGATCTGAGGGCCCCCTTATAAAAGATTCCGATAAGCCCCCGCCCGCAGACCCCGACAACCAACGGCCAGGGTTGTCCTCATCAACATGGGACAAGGTGCTTTGGGGTGGGGGGGCCGCACGGCCCCCCTTTCCCCAGGGCACCCCCCATGTTGAGGGCACGCGGCCTGGTACGGCTCAGGAGGGGGGGGCGCTCGTTCGTCCCCACCCCTTTCCTGGCCTGCCAGGCTGCGTGCTCGGATAAGGGTCTGACATGGATTTGGGGGGACCCCCACGCCGTTTTTCGGCGTGGGGATTCCCTTTAAATCCATGACAGGTGACGGAGCTAGCGCGCCGGCATTTACTGCCTACGCTAGTACGTACCTGAAGTTACGTTCGAAATGAACGGACTGCTCCGTGTGTGGGCAAGTCCGTTCATTTTCAAAAGTCCCGCGGACTTGCCTACTAACGGCGGGATTGTCCGCTGGACTGCCAAGTCCAGCGGATAATTTTAAAACCAAACTTAAAACTTTGGCGCCAAAAAGTCCGCCGGCGCCCACACACGAGGGATTATCCGCTGGACTTCAGCCCAGCGGATAATCCCGCGGGATTGTCCCTTCGTGTGTACGCGGCATTACAGGTATTGTCCATCCCCTAACCCGTGACTGGACAGTGAAAGGAAAAGCAGCAGACTGATGAACTCATCCCTCTGCTTCTATCAGCAAGTTAAAAGGGGTTGTAAACCTTCTTGATTTTTTCACCTTCAATCATATTATGCATAAAAAGTGAAAAAACACCTGTCAGTGACTGGACCCCCCTAGCCCCCCCTCTGTGTGTCTCTGTGTGTCTCTGTGCCCAGGGTTCTCGGCTGCTGATTGGATAGATTAATAGCCATTTACTCCCGCTGCTGTCAATCAAATCCAATGGATCTAGCACCGGTAAGTATGATATGTTTGTTATTTATTTTTATTTTATTTTTATTTTACCTTTACAATCTCTTTAAAGTGGCATTTCTACCACCCCCCCCGCCCAAAAAAAATTCTAATTTTTTTTTTTTTAACTCTCTAATTGCCTGTTGCTAGGGGGTACCTTGTAGTCTGCCTCCTTCAGGGCCTGGGCTGGTGACATCACTTGCCCTTGGCGCAGTCAGTCATCGGGGACACGTGACAGGTCCCAGATGACTGTGCGGTGTATCGCTCGCGCATGCGCAGTGGGTGCCCGGCTGTGAAGCCACAGCCGGGTGCCCACAGTAAGAATGCCGTCTCAGTGAGGCTCAGGCCTGCCCCCTCATCATTGGAAACCAACTGGCAGTAGCAGTTACGTATTTGAGGGGGGGGGTGGGGGTCTGCATCTATAATCCTTAATGCAGAGAATGATGGAGTGATGCTGAACCTCTGATTGAAGGAACTGAAAGTATATATGTGAACCTGCAAGACAATCCACTCAGTTAAAAATAGCACTAAAAAGGCAAAAACACACACACACACACACACACACACACACACACACACACACACTATATAGAACGCATTATCAATGACCTTTTTTTGTGATCACATAAGCTCTGCTCTCAGCTTCAAAAAGGGGCAAAGAGAGCTAGGGGCGGAGAAACAGCAGCAAACTGATCTTCCCAGTGAATTGCTGTGTAGGGGAGGGGTGTCAGCACAAATCTTGGCCAATGGAGGACAGGCAGGCTGTTTTCCCAGCACAGCCAGAAAAGTGACCACACTGGGATCGAGGAGCTTCCATGCCTGCTGAAGTCAGTTACAAATAGAGCAGGGGAACTGGCTGTATCACCAGGAATTTCACTCAAAGGAAATACAAAGAGAACAGGAGACTTTGACACAAGTAAATGGTACAACAGACATATCAGGAATATGAAACGTTATGGTAACTGTTGGAAGGCAACATTTTTTTTTTTTTGTTTTTTTTCTAATATAAGATGCTTCTAAACTGGAATCTGTTACACCTAGCCTAGACACTGTTGGGGCAGTCTGGAATAGTAACATATTTAAAAAATTCTAGATGCTGTTGGACATCCACCATCCAGGAAATGAGGGCTTTCTGTAGCTTTCAATGCACACTGTGAGAAGCTGACAGTGTGCAGTGGAATCAAAGTAAGCAGCTTCAGTACAGGAGAGGAGCTCGTATAACTGTGCAAAACAGAAAGGAAGGCTGGAGGCGAACCTCAATAAAACTGGTCACATCACGGAAACTGACTTTTATTACGTAGTTTAGAGCTACCGTGCCGTACTCAGGAGCAGAAATGAGACGGATATCAATATGAAAAGGTGCCTGTAGTCCAAGATCGCACAGCACATGGGGAAATGACATGCTGGAAGTGAGCGCACTAATCCACAATCAGGGCAGGTGTATAACCCTGGCCTGCTCCCATGTCAGAGGTGGAACAACACTGCGTATAACAGCTCAGTAGATGGGAAAAGCAGGGCTGCCATCCAAATCGCACTCAGGAAATGGAAGGGGGGTAATAAATCAGAGGTAGGGAGGTGACCGCTCCTCTTATCTCCACATTGCAGGTGCTGGGCTGTGCAGAGCCAGATAAATTCCATTATTTCTCCAAAACAATACAGAGCCGGGGAGAACCACAGGGGGTCAGGGCCATGAAT
The DNA here is from genome assembly GCA_028564925.1 of Lithobates sylvaticus. Classification (NCBI taxonomy): domain Eukaryota; kingdom Metazoa; phylum Chordata; class Amphibia; order Anura; family Ranidae; genus Lithobates; species Lithobates sylvaticus. The sequence goes on from CM053028.1 coordinate 60,114,544, forward strand.
GGGAATAGATTTCAGGCATGGATGGGGCCACAAACTACTCAAAAGTGGAGGAAAACCAAAATCTTTTCTCTGGATCTGCTTTCTACAAACAGAACTCCATAAAACGAATCATCCCAGTTTGTGCCTCCCACACGCACCATACCAAGCACATAGAAAATGAACTGTCAAAGGGAATAAAGGGTTAAAACCCATCATTTATTTCAACAGAAGTCATGAAGTCCTATGTTTTAGCACGGGCCCGCTGTGTTCTGCGCTCCATCGGAGGAGGGAAAGACACAGGATGCCCCATTGGACTTTGTGGTCAGGAATGACTTAAAGCGGAAGTAAACCCATCGATTTAACAGTCTAAAAAAAAAAAAGGCATGCCGTGAATGCTAACTGCACATTGGCTGTGCTCTCAACCAAACAGTCAAACCATCCAATGGCTGGTTTCATAACGGATCACATGTGCAGCACTGTGGCAGTTGAAGATTAAACAGAGGCAAAGATGGCAGCTTCCTTGGCTGAAAACGAGAGGTGGGTTTACTTCCACTTTAAAGTGATAATTCACCTTTACAGAAAAAATTAAAAGGTGAACCAAGGCCAGGTCCACATTTGGAATAGCAGGCAGAATCAACACAGCAGTCTCTGGCCGCCTCCTGGGCAACGGCCCCAGTCTCTGGCCGCCTCCTGGGCAACGGCCCCAGTCTCTGGCCGCCTCCTGGGCAACGGCCCCAGTCTCTGGCCGCCTCCTGGGCAACGGCCCCAGTCTCTGGCCGCCTCCTGGGCAACGGCCCCAGTCTCTGGCCGCCTCCTGGGCAACGGCCCCAGTCTCTGGCCGCCTCCTGGGCAACGGCCCCAGTCTCTGGCCGCCTCCTGGGCAACGGCCCCAGTCTCTGGCCGCCTCCTGGGCAACGGCCCCAGTCTCTGGCCGCCTCCTGGGCAACGGCCCCAGTCTCTGGCCGCCTCCTGGGCAACGGCCCCAGTCTCTGGCCGCCTCCTGGGCAACGGCCCCAGTCTCTGGCCGCCTCCTGGGCAACGGCCCCAGTCTCTGGCCGCCTCCTGGGCAACGGCCCCAGTCTCTGGCCGCCTCCTGGGCAACAGCCCCAGTCTCTGGCCGCCTCCTGGGCAACAGCCGCAGTCTCTGACAATCTCCTGGGCAACAGCCGCAGTCTCTGACAATCTCCTGGGCAACAGCCGCAGTCTCTGACAATCTCCTGGGCAACAGCCGCAGTCTCTGACAATCTCCTGGGCAACAGCCGCAGTCTCTGACAATCTCCTGGGCAACAGCCGCAGTCTCTGACAATCTCCTGGGCAACAGCCGCAGTCTCTGACAATCTCCTGGGCAACAGCCGCAGTCTCTGACAATCTCCTGGGCAACAGCCGCAGTCTCTGACAATCTCCTGGGCAACAGCCGCAGTCTCTGACAATCTCCTGGGCAACAGCCGCAGTCTCTGACAATCTCCTGGGCAACAGCCGCAGTCTCTGACAATCTCCTATAGCATCGGTCTCAAACTGTGGTCAGTGCAAGTAGAAAATGTCCCGGCATCAGTGAGTAAACAGTACCCCATCATTGGCTTTAACAGAAGGAATAGTGCCCCATCGACGGTGACAGTGGGAGAAATAGTGTCCCATCTCGTCTAAGCAAGATGAATAGTGCCATATTGATGGTGTCAGTGGGAAGAATGGTGCCTCATTAGTGTCAGCTGGAGGAATAGTGCCCCAAAGGCCAGATAGAGGCAAGAAAACTGTCCTATAGCATGTCCGCAGTCTCTGACCATCTCCTATATAGCATGTCCGCAGTCTCTGACCATCTCCTATATAGCATGTCCGCAGTCTCTGACTGTCTCCTATATAGCATGTCCGCAGTCTCTGACCGTCTCCTATATAGCATGTCCGCAGTCTCTGACCATCTCCTATATAGCATGTCCGCAGTCTCTGACCATCTCCTATATAGCATGTCCGCAGTCTCTGACCATCTCCTATATAGCATGTCCGCAGTCTGACCATCTCCTATAGAGCATGTCCGCAGTCTCTGACCATCGCCTATAGAGCATGTCCGCAGTCTCTGACCATCTCCTATATAGCATGTCCGCAGTCTCTGACCATCTCCTATATAGCATGTCCGCAGTCTCTGACCATCTCCTATATAGCATGTCCGCAGTCTCTGACCATCTCCTATAGAGCATGTCCGCAGTCTCTGACCATCTCCTATAGAGCATGTCCGCAGTCTGACCATATCCTATATAGCATGTCCGCAGTCTCTGACCATCTCCTATATAGCATGTCCGCAGTCTCTGACCATCTCCTATATAGCATGTCCGCAGTCTCTGACCATCTCCTATAGAGCATGTCCGCAGTCTCTGACCATCTCCTATAGAGCATGTCCGCAGTCTGACCATATCCTATATAGCATGTCCGCAGTCTCTGACCATCTCCTATATAGCATGTCCGCAGTCTGACCATCTCCTATATAGCATGTCCGCAGTCTGACCATCTCCTATATAGCATGTCCGCAGTCTCTGACCATCTCCTATATAGCATGTCCGCAGTCTCTGACCATCTCCTATATAGCATGTCCGCAGTCTGACCATCTCCTATATAGCATGTCCGCAGTCTCTGACCGTCTCCTATATAGCATGTCCGCAGTCTCTGACCATCTCCTATATAGCATGTCCGCAGTCTCTGACCATCTCCTATATAGCATGTCCGCAGTCTCTGACCATCTCCTATATAGCATGTCCGCAGTCTCTGACCATCTCCTATATAGCATGTCCGCAGTCTCTGACCATCTCCTAAATATGTGTGCAGTTGCTTATAGCATTACGTGTATGGAATATTATGTGTGGCCCTTGGAGATGTCAAGGGACACAAATAAGGCCCCCCTTTAACTCAAAAGCTGACCACCACTCATCTAGGGTCTAGTATGGTCAAAACACTTTACTGGGTGGCATTAGCTATGCACAAAAGGTTGAAGGAAAGCCAGGAGGTGTAGAGGTGAAGGTCTCATTAGATCTGCAAGTATCCAGACATTCATTATAAATGAATTCCCTCCAACACATTCTATGACATCATATGACTCCACTCTTCACTACCTAATCTAACTGCATCTCCCCAATTACTGCTCAGACATGACGGACAATGAAGGGAAAATTTTTTAACTTGCTGTCCTCCACTTCGGAGCTGATCTGAAGTCGCCTGATGAGTCAACCCTGTGTGAACCGGCTCTTTCCTTTGACATTATCGACATAGTAAACCGTAAATATCTCCTGAAGGCGCATGTTTAGGAGATATTTACAGTACCTATAGGTGAGCCTTATTCTAGACTTACCTATAGGTACAAACAATCCAGGTAAGTTTACAACCTCTTTAACACTGCGGACATGGAGTCACATTTTTGAAGCAAAGGAAAGCAAAAAACGCAAGAAAGTGTGAACAGGACTGCAAGTTAGCCATTTTACATAGTGAAAGGTGCTTCGATTGGCATTCAGAGTGATTTAAAAAAGTGTGTTGAATGACACATTTTGAAGCATACAATATGATTTAAGGAATAAAAAAAAATTTTAGGAATAAAAGTGATCAAAAAATAATTTCATTTAGTAAAAGGGAAAGTGCAAAATAAAAAAAAAAAAAAAAAGTGCCCCCTGTCCTCTCGCACGCAGAAGCGAAAGCATACGCAAGTCACGCCCACACATGTAAACGGCGTTCAAGCCACACATGAGATATCGCCGCGAACGTTAGAGCGAGAGCAACAATTCTATCCCAAGACCTCCTCCAACTCTAAACAGGTATCCTGTAAAAAAAATTTAAAGCATTGCCTATGGAGGTTTTTAAATACCAAAGTTTGGCACCATTCCACAAACATGTGCATTTTAAAGCGCGACATGTTTGGTATCCATTTACTCAGCGTAACATCATCTTTCACATTATACAAAAAACTGGGCTAACTTTAACCCCTTTCACAATGGGGTGTTTTCCCATGTGCTTTTGGGTGAAAAATAGCGCCTGAAAAACGCCTCCCCTGCAGCCCCAGTGTGAGAGCCCGAGTACTTTCACACTGTGGCGGTGCGCTTGCAGGATGTTAGAAAAAGCCCTGCGTGCAGCATCTTTCGGGTGGTGTGGAAGCGGTGTATACACCACTCCTGCCATTTCAATCAATGGGCACTGCTACCGAAGCGCCTGCAAATCGCTTCAGCAGCGGCGCTTTGAACCCTTTATTCGGTCGCTAGCGGGGGTTAAAAGCGCCCCAGTAGTGGCCAAAAAGTGCTGCTATTACAGCGGTAAAGCTCCCCGTGAAAGTAGTCTTGGTGTTTAGTTTTTTTTTTAATTCATTAAACCCGTTTTTTTTTCCCCCAAAACAAAAAATGCGTTTGAAAAATTGTGCCAAAATGGTGGCTATTAATAACGCTCTGCTTCCCAAATTTGAAAAACAATGGCACCCATGGATAACATATCATTTGCCATCTAACTTTGATGAGAATGTTCTACTGCCATGGTAGCCGAGTTGAGATGATTTAAGCTGATCTATAAAGAAGGCACAGACTTTCATGATAGTTCTCAATCCAACCCTGTGGACCACTTCTCTTCTATGTTTCACCCCTTCTCTTCTCTCTTCTCTTCTATGTTTCACCCCTTCTCTTCTCTCTTCTCTTCTATGTTTCACACCTTCTCTCCTTTCTCTCCTTTCTCTTCTTCCTTATCCACTTTACAATTTTGAAGCTCTTTTCCTAGTAGAGTATATTCTCCTTCAGACATCCCTGACACAGCCTATGCTGTGGACACCAATACAATTTAAGAATTTACTTACTCTTTAACAGCTCCTACCCTGTTTCCCCGAAAATAAGACAGTGTCTTATATTAATTTTTGCTCCCAAAGATGCGCTAGGTCTTATTTTCAGGGGATGTCTTATTTTTCAGGGGGGATCAGAGGGGGGAATCAATAAAAATGGCACAGGAGGATCAGAGGGGGGGGGGGTTACCATTTTAGAACCTCCTGTGCCATTTTGATTCCCCCTTTCTGATCCTCCTGTGCCGATTTGATTCCCCCCCCCCCCCTCAAATCCACCATGTGTCATTTTAAGTCATTTTAAGCCCCCCTCCCCCCACCCCTGTGCCAGTGGACAGTTTAGTCTCTCCCCCCTCCCACCTTCACCAGACATCCCCCCCACACTTCAGTCACCCCTGTGGCGGCGAGATAACACACTCCTGTGTCTGGCAGCGGCAGCACGGGCTCTCTGACGGGCGACGTTCCCCTGCGCAACATGTGGGACGTCGCTCGTCATCCAGAGAGCCCGCCGCAGCTCACTGATTTGAAGAGACCTCGCACTGCCTGAACAGCTGCGGCCAATCAGTGAGCTGTGCGGCGGTGCCTGCCGCTACCGTACGAGTCTAGAGTCAGATGCCTTATGTTCGGGGGGTACCTTACGGTATGTTCGGTGGATGCCCTATTATCGGGGAGGTCTTATTATCGGGGGGATGCCTTATATTACAACGAGAGGCAAAACTGTAAGTAGGCCTTATTTTCGGAGGATGTCTTATTTTCGGGGAAACACGGTACATAGCTCTTAAATACCTAATCCAGGTTATACCCAAAATACCTCCACTTACATGCTAGGTTATCATCTATTAACCACTTTCAGCCCCGGACCAATTTGCAGCCAAAGGACCAGGCCTCTTTTTGCGATTCGGCACTGCGTCGCTTTAACTGACAATTGCGCAGTCGTGCGACGTGGCTCCCAAACAAAATTGACGTCCTTTTTTTCCACACAAATAGATCTTTCTTTTGGTGGTATTTGATCGCCTCTGCAGTTTTTATTTTTGGCGCTATAAACAAAAAAGAGCGACAATTTTGAAAAAAAAAAAAAAAAAACGCATTCTTTTTTATTTTTTGCTATAATAAATATCCCCCAAAAATATATAAAAAAAAAAAATTTTTTTTTCCTCAGTTTAGGCCGATACGTATTCTTCTACATATTTTTGGTAAAAAAAAAAAAAAAAAAATCGCAATAAGCGATTATTGATTGGTTTGCGCAGAAGTTATAGCGTTTACAAGATAAGGGATAGTTGTATAGCATTTTTATTAATAATTATTTTTTATTAGTAATGGCGGCGATCAGCGATTTTTATTGTGACTGCGACATTATGGCGGACACATCGGCCATTTTTGACACATTTTTGGGACTATTGTCATTATACAGCAATCAATGCTATTTAAATGCATTGATTCCTGTGTAAATGGCAGTGAAGGGGTTAACCACTAGGTGGCAGTGTAGGGGTTAAGTGTGCCTAGAGGTGTGTTTCTTACTGTGGGGGGGCCTGGCTGTCAGCTAGTGAATGCTGATCTCTGCTCCAATCACAGGGAGCAGAGATCGGCATCACTAGTTGCTAGGCAGAACGGGGAGATTTTACGCATCTCCCCGTTCAGCCTTCCCGTGAGACGATCGCGGGTATCCCCGCGGCGATCGAGTCCGCGGGACCCGCGACCGGCCTCACGGGGGTCCCGACCGGCGCTCGCGGTGCGCGCCCGATGGCACGGCGGCATCTTAGAGGGGACGTACCTGTACGCCCTTATGCCTGTCCGTGCCATTCTGTCAACGTATATCGTCGTGCGCCGGTCGGCAAGCGGTTAAAAAAGTCAGCAGCTACAAATACTGCAGCTGCTGACTTTTAAAATAAGGACACTCACCTGTCAATGGGTCCAGCGATGTCGGCACCCGAGGCCGAACCGTCCCTCGGTCCTCGGATGCTGCCGCCGCCATCTTGGGTATGGGAATCAGGAAATTAAGCCTTGCGGCTTCACTTCCCGGTTCCCTACTGCGCAGCGCAATAGGAATGCTCCGCGCTGTCTCTGGGACCCGTGTGTGTCCCAGCAGACAGCGCGGCGGGACAGGAAGAGGCATAGACTCCCGTGGGAGTCTATGCCCGGAAGTGGGTGCAAATACCTGTCTTAGACCCCCCCCCCCCCTCTCCCCTGAAAGGTGCTAAATGTGACACAGGAGGGGGGTTCCGAAAAAGCGGAGGTTCAATTTTTGTGTGAACCTCCGCTTTAACTAATCATTTTAGCATCTTATCTTTACCACAATATGTTTATTCATGTTCATATTCATACATTCTCATGTATTTGTCATGTATTCCTTTATATACTCAAAATCTTTTTAAAGGAAATATTGCTGTGCAATGTGCATGGTAAAGCGGTAGGCACTTTAATGTGTTAGACCCCTTTCACACTGGGGCGTATTTCATTAGTTTTTCAGGCGCTTTAGCGTTAAAAAAAGCGCCTGTAAAGCGCCTGAAAGAAGCCGCAACTGCAATCCCAATGTGAAAGCCCGAGTGCTTTCACACTGAGGCGCTGTGCTGGCAGGGCGTCAGAAAAAGTCCTGCAAGCAGCTTCTTTGCAGCGCTTTTGGAGCGGTGAATACACCGCTCCTAAATCGCCTCTTCCCATTGAAATCAATGGGAAGCGCCTGGAAAACGCCTGAAAAGCGCTTTGTGGGTGCTTTTAACCCTTTTTTGCCACTAGCAGGGGTTAAAAGCGCCCCACTAGCGCTCGAAAAGCGCTGGCAAAGCGCCGCTTTTTTGGCGACGCTTTACGAGCGTTTTTCGGGCGCTGGCAGTGTGAAAGGGCTCTTAAAGCACTTGAGTTTTCACATTGGAATCGCAAATGAGGCTTCTTTCAAGCGTTTTACAGGCGCTTTTTTTAACGCTAAAGCGCCTAAAAAACACCCCAGTGTGAAAGGGGCCTTACTAATCAACACAAGTGTAAATGAGCCCTTAGGGCTCATCCACCAGGGCATCTAAAATGCAGAGTTTATATGCATACAGTATATAGTTTTGTATGCATCAAAACAGAATTATAAAAATCAGTGAGTATATACACACACACACACGCACACACAGACACACACACACACAGTTGCATTTGCAAACAAAAATGTGCATCACGTTTAGCAGCGTAAAGAAAAAAAGAAAATGTAGGAAACGGCTGCGACTGAGGCCATACATATCTGCAGACATTACACGTACAACAACCTTATATACACACACAAAGTCACTAGGAGAAGTACACATTTCTACATGCACAAGTACAATAAGACACAACGCAAGCTCTACCACTAGATAGATAGATAGATAGGATATCTAGTAATAAAAAAAGCTCAATCTTCAGAGTTTCCAGCTCCTTTAACTCTCCCTTCCTGGTCGGAGTTTCTCACTATGTGAAGTCTTCCCAGCTCCGGTGTATTGCGGGGACATGCGGAGTTTGTAGTAGGATCTGACAGACAAGTGTGAAAACTATTGGTATACAAGTTCCCGAATCTCACAGCTTTCTCCAACACTTGACACATCTCACAAAACAACACAGAATTCTCCTGTAGGAAGAAAAACATCCCATGTCTTTGTAGAGGAGAAGCTTCCATCTGCCACATTTCACACTGAAAGTAATGAGCTTGTTGAAGATTTTTTTTTTTTTTTACACCGAGTACAGAAGTGCAATTCTACTTGTGAGCCACTGAAAAGTCCTTCTGATGTGATGGAGATCTTTACATGTTTGTTGTATCATTATCAGGTCTGAACTTCCCATATTTGGTCATGTAATATCTATGTGCCAAGGCAATGCAATCAGCATCGCTGCTGAGTAACTACTGAGATACCAGCAGCAGAGGCCGGCAACCACTAGGTCCCTCTATTCTCCAGTTAGGTCTTTCATTGACTTTACTTGGACCTTCACCCATGAAGAGCGCCTCATCTGTCTCCACCCCAATACTCCCTCCTACACAACTGCAATTTCTTATCTTTTTCAAAAAAAATACATTTTAATTTTTTTTTACGTTTTGCAAAGTTACTCTTCCTTAGTCCCCTTTCCCACTTATACGACTTGTGCCACGATTTGGGACTGCAAAGTAGCATGACAAGTCGTTCCCCATGATTTCCAATGACAGCCATTCATATTAGTACAACTTCAAGTCATTCCGACTTCAAAGTAGTCCCTGCACTACTTTGGTCCGATTTTGATGCCACTTACACAGGCATTCCTTGAAAACGCCGTAAAATCGCGCGACTTTTAAGTCGCACAAGTGTGAAAGGGGAATTAATCCCCGCCTAGGCGAGGCTGGCGTAGGTTGAGCCACCCCTTTGCCTCCTGAGATGTCCATTTCATATCCCAGGAGGCATCATTTCACAGGACGTCACGCATGTGCAGACTCGCGGCATGTGTACACATGTGCAAGATCCCCTGTACAAGCACAAACCACAGGTCTCTGCCAGTCTATGGGACCTGGCACAGGCCTGCAGGGTGTCAGCGCATGCAAAAGATTCTCCACACACACAGACCCCTACAGATCTTTGCGTATGCGCAGAATCTAATTTAGCGATGATGGCGCAGGAAGCAAAGGAATACTCTGGCTGCATAAATTACAACATTGGAATTGATGGATTAAAAAGGTTTTTTATTTTCATGCAGGATGACTCGTTAGTAGGGATGGGATCAGGCGTGTTCGGATCCTAGTCCCAACCCACCTGAGCAATCCCGCCAATCACCTAGTCAGGGCGTGTGTATGTGCAGCTGCGGGTCAAGAAATGCCTCACTGCCTATGATTGGCGGTGGGCAGCGATGGCTTCCTGGCGGGATTGCTCAGGTGGGTTGGGACTAGGACCCGAACATGCCTGAGCCCATCCCTACTCAATAGGGATTTGAAATTGAATTTCTACTAGAAAGGGTATAGTTCCTCTTTAACCGCTTCATCCTGGACTATTCGGCTGGCCAAAGACCAGAGCACTTTTTGCGATACGGCACTGCGTCGCTTTAACTGACAATTGCGCGGTCGTGTGACGTGGCTCCTAAACAAAATTGATGTCCCTTTTTCCTCACAAATAGAGCCTTCCTTTGGGTGGTATTTGATCACCTCTGCGGTTTTTAGTTTTTGCGCTATAAACAAAAAAATAACGCCAATTTTGATAAAAACGCATAATTTTTTACTTTTTGCTATAATAAATATATAAAAAAAAAAAATATTTTCCTCAGTTTAGGCTGATCAGTCTTCTATATATTTTCGGTTAAAAAAAATAAAATAAAAAAAATAAAAATCGCAATAAGCGTATATTGATTGGTTTGTGCAAAAGTTATAGCTTCTACAAAATAGGGGATAGATTTATAGCATTTTAATTAATTTTTTATTTTTTTATTTTTTTACTAGTAATGGCCCCGATCAGCGATTTTTATCGTGACTGCGACATTATGGCGGACACATCGGACAATTTTGACACATTTTTTGGACCATTGGCATTAATACAGCGATCAGTGCGATTAAAAATGCATCAATTACTGTAAAAAAAAGTCACTAGCAGTGAAGAGGTTAAACACTAGGGGGCAGTGAAGGGGTTAATGTGTGTCCTAGTACGTGTTCTAACTGAAGGGGGATGTGGACAGTGCAGGGAAAAGAACAGATCGCTGTTCATACTCTGTATGAACAAACGATCTGTCAGTTCTCTGCTCTAGGGAACCGGAAATCTATGCGTCTACACACACAGCTCCCGGTTCTCTGTGTGCCCCGAGCGATCGTGGGAGCCCGACGGTGATAGAGACCGCAGGGCACTCGCATTGGCTCGGGGAGCGAGGGGCATGTGCGTGCCTTCCGGCGGTGGGTACACGCCCCCTAATGGCCACAGGGCGAAGTGACGTTACACAAAGTTGTTTCGCCCAGCCGTGCCATTCTGCCGCAGTACAACTGCGGTGGCTGGTCGGCATGTGGTTAAGCAACACTATAGAGACGAGAAATACATTATATATACACAGCGGGTAAGATAAGTATTGAACATGTCACCATTTTTCTAGGTAAAAATATATCTACGGATGCTATTGACATGAAATCTTCACCTGTCGGTAACAACCCATGCAATACATACAAAAGACACCAAAACGAAGAAGTTCAGAAATTAAGTTATGTGTAACAAAATGGAATGACACAGGGAAAAAAAGTATTGAACACACGAATAAGGCTGGGTTCACACTTGTGCGATCACAGACATTGCATGCGATTGCACAGCACTGCGGTGCCAGATCACATGCGATATCTGTGCAATGCGAAATCAGCCATACAAACTGTATGGCTGAAATCCTATCACATTTGCACCAAAATGGTGCAGAATCCTTTTTTTTTGGTTTGCACTGGATTTAGATCGCATGGATGTTCACACCAATGCGATCCGATTCCTGCACCATTTGACAGTTTGCACTGCGATCCGATCTGGGGTTGTCATTAACTTTACATTGACACCCGCAGTGGTTTGCAGATGTCAGCGTGAACCGCTGGTGAGTGAAATGCGATGCAAGAACCTGCACAGGAATCACGCTGATTCCCACATCGCACAAGTTTGAACCAGGACTCAAGGAAAGTGCAAAAAGGCATGGAAAACCAGGACACCAGCTGAAATCTACCAGTAATTAGAAAGCAATCCTGCCCCTTGTCAGTGCAAATTAATATTAGCTGGTTCAGTCTCAACTGATGGCCTATAAAAAGGTGTCTCATTACCAAGGTGTCACACGAGAAACATCTCATGATGGGTAAAAGCAAAGAGCTCTCTCAAGACCTTCACAACCTTATTGTTGCAAAACATACTGATGGCACTGGTTACAGAAGGATTTCTAAACTTCTGAATGTTCCAGTGAGCACTGTTGGGGCCATAATCCGGAAGTGGAAAGAACATAATTTAACCATAAACTGGCCACGACCAGGTGCTCCTCACAAGATTTCTGACCGAGGAGTGAAAATAATTATCAGAAGAGTTGTCCAAGAGCCAAGGACCACTTGTGGAGAGCTTCAGCAACACTTGGAATTAGCAGGTACAATTGTTTCAAAGAAAGCAATAAGTAATGCGCTCACCTACAATGGCCTGTATGCACGCTCACCACGCAAGACTCCATTGCTGAAGCTCATTTAAAGTTTGCTGCAGAACATTTAGACAAGCCTGTGAAATACTGGGAGGACATAGTCTGGTCAGATGAGACCAACATGTTTGGAGGTCGAGTGGCACTGCACATCACCACAAAATGACCACACCAACAGTGAAGTTTGAAGATGGGAATATCATGGTGTGGGGCTGTTTTTCAGCATTTGGTACTGGCAAACTTCATTTTATTGAAGGATGAATGAAAAAATGTACCAAGACATTCTTGATAAAAAAATCTTCTGCCATCTACCAGGATGGTGAAGATGAAACGAAGGTGGAAATTTCAGCAAGACAATGATCCCAAACACAAAGCCAAGGAAACCCTCAGTTGGTTTCAAAGAAAGAAAATAAAACTTCTAGAATGGCCCAGCCAATCACCTGACATGAATCCAATAGAAAATCTATGGAAAGAACTAAAGATCGAAGTTCATAGAAGAGGCTCATGGAACCTTCAAGATTTAAAGAATGTTTGTTTGTGTGGAAGAATGGGCCAAAATCACATCAGAGCAATGCAAACGCCGAGCTTCTCCATACCAGAGCCACCGGCGTCTTGAAGCGGACATTTCTGAACTTGTGTTTCGGTTTGTTTATATGAATGGATTGCATTGGTTGTTACCGACACCTGGTGAAACTTTCATGTCAATAGCACCTTTAGAAATAGATTTACCTAAAAAAAATGGTGACCTGTTCAAAACGTATTTTACCCGCTGTTTATACACTATATCACCAAAAGTAGCGGGATGCCTGTCATATATATATATATATACATACACACACACACACACACACACACACACACACACACACATTAATGGCATCCCAGTCTTATGCCGCGTACACACGATCGGAATTCTCGTCGGAAAAAACTCTGCCGGTTTTTCCGACAGAATTCTGATGGAATTCCGCTCAAGCTGTCTTGCCTACACACGATCACACCAAATTCCGACGGTCAATAACACAGCGGCATAAAACACGTTCGACAGCACTATAAAAGGGAAGTTTAGGGCTTCCGAGCATGCGTCGAATTGTTTCCGAGCATGCGTCAGAATTTTGCGTGTCGGAATTGCATACACACGATCGGAAAATCCGATAGAAAGGTTTTCCGTCTGAAAAATTGAGAACAGGTTCTCAATTCAAAGTCCGTCGGAAATTCCGACAGAAAAAGACCGTTGGGCATACACACGGTCGGAAAATCCGATGAAAAGCTCCCATCGGACTGTTTCCATCGGAAATTCCGACCGTGTGTACGCCGCATAAGTTTATAGGGTTCAATATTGAGTTGGTCCACCCTTTACAGCTATAACAGCTTCAACTCTTCTGGGAAGGCTGTCCACAAGAGTGTCTATGGGAATGTTAGACCATTCTTCCAGAAGCGCATTTATGAGGTCAGGCACTGATGCTGGGCAAGAAGGCCTGGCTCGCTAATTCATTCCAAAAGGTGTTCTATTGGGTTGAGGTCAGGACTCTGTGCAGACCAGTCAAGTTCCTCCACCCCAAACTCACTCATCCATGTCTTTATGGACCTTGCTTTGTGCACTGGTGCGCAGTCATGTTGGAACAGGAAGTGACCATCCCCAAACTGTTCCCACAAAGTTGGGAGCATGAAATTGTCCAATATGTCTTGGTACGCTGACATCTTAAGAGTTCCCTTCACTGCGAAGATACCTGGGAGACTGGGACTCGGAGAGATGCGGCTGACGTGATGACGCCGGCCGGCCTGGTGGGAGGAGTCTGCGCATAGCGCTCGTGGCGGGAGTTACAATGCGGGACGCCGGATTAGACGGGAAGTGAGAGCCCCGGACCGGCGTGGAGAGATCTCCCGCACCCGCCACAGCGCACTCCTTCCGGACCCGGCATCCCGCGGCACGGGGGGGCATTGTACGCTGCGAGGTTGAGATCCGGACACAGCCTCTGTGCGGCGGGGGTGCGGGGCCAACGGGATCTCCCGGGCCCTACTCTTCCTTGCCTCCCGGCGTCTTCCCCCCCCCCCCTCTATCAGCCAAGCATTAGCAGTCGGCACACTAAGGTAACTCTCACTCGGGGAGAAACAACTGGGGCGGACGCCCCCTCCCCCCCCCCCCTTCACAACACAGGAGGTCTTGCAGAGGATCAGAAACTGGAGGTAACATCTATACTGAAACGTTTTATATGACAGAGGTTCTTACCGGAAAATAAATGATGGGACCTACTAAGGATATCTAGGTACTGGGGGGTCAAAATGGTACCTTAAACTGTCTCTTAATACATGCTGAATAATACAACTGTACAAATACAACTGTAATGAAGGTATGTGAAACACGGTATCTGTGAGACAGACGAAGATATCTGAAATAACTGTTTTTGCAATAGGAAACCTTCGCAAGGTTCAAACCCAGGACTGTACTTGTATGAAATATCTGGGGGATAAGCCCCGAACGAATAGCATACTCTGTGAATGATGGGACCTACTAAGGATATCTAGGTACTGGGGGGTCAAAATGGTACCTTAAACTGTCTCTTAATACATGCTGAATAATACAACTGTAGTAATACAACTGTAATGAATGTATGTTAAACACGTTATCTGTGAGACGGACGAAGAGATCTGAAATAATTGTTTTTGCAATAGGAAACCTTCGCAAGGTTTAAACCCAGGACTGTACTTGTATGAAATATCTGGGGGACAAGCCCCGAACGAATAGCACACTCTGTGACTAGCAAACAAAACCAGTCCAGCCGGGGGGGGAGGGGAGGGGCAGGGCAGGGAAGGAGGGTTGATCCCCTTTTCTTTTTGCTTTTCTCTTTTCCCCGTTCTTGGTCTCTCTTCCTTTTAGTGGTCTTTTCTTTTCGGGTTCTTTTTCTCTTGGCCCTACCCTGACTTCACGAAAAGTAGAAAGTGCAAGGCTGCATTATATTGACCCAGTGAAGATTCTCTGTAAAGGTATTATAAACTGACGATACCCTGAGACACTCAGAAAACATCCTGTACAATAGATTGCCCAGGGAACTAGAAATCGCAAAATCTGACCATTTATTAAAGAGGAAAATCCCGCACAGGATAACTAAAATCGATTATATAAGAAGCCCTAGCAGAGTAAGGGTGGGAATAAATATTGGTCGACGGCCCTATACATAACAATCAGCCAAGGGTCAAGCAGTGGGAAGGGGAGGGAATATGTTCCTCTCTTGTTGGCCCCGTCTGTGGAGTTATCTCTCTGGAGCTTAGGACTGGTCTGGGCACAAAAGCAGGAACAACTAACTACTAAAAATAGCCCACTACGAACAGCGCCTGAGCAGGACAGATACTGTTATACCCGAAAGCCTGACCCCTGAACCACCTCTGTACCCCGATTTCGTCATACCTCCTCTTCTTTGAAAAAGAGCCCAGTAAAACTAAATAGAGCCAGCCCTCTCTCTTACCTCCCTAGGACATTTTGATCATACCCGGGCCTTGTTTCCCAGGTAACTTGGACCTACGGAGGCCGGGATTTAACTCAGCCCCTCAAAAAAAAAAAAAAAAAAAGCTGGGTAAACGCATCAGGAAAATTAAAGACAAGGGAGTAAATATGAGCAGATCAACGAATAAAACAACAAAATCTGCCCCTTCCAAAAGCAGTAAAGAGAAAAATTCGGAAAGCACCATTAAGCAATACATGACCAAGGGGCGAGCCCAAAAAATCCAGAAGGTTCAAGGCAAGCTCATCCGAAAGGAGAGAAGAAAAAGGGAGTGGAAAAAATATTGGAGGAAACCATGGCCTCAGTGTCCATCATAGAAAGCGAACTGGAGGAGAGCAGAACAGAGGAGATTAGAGAGGATGCTCATCTTCCAACAAAAGGGGAGATGGAAAAGATGCTCACAAGATTGGAGAAGGCTATAAAAACAGATATCTCCCTCCTGAGAGCAGATTTAGGCTCTCTATTAACAAGAGTGGAAATGGCCGAGGAGAAAACAGAAAAACTGGACCAAGAGATAAATAAGTTGCAGGGCCAGCTGCATCAAGAAAAGATGCACAGAAGGAGATTACAATACAGAATTGAGGACCAGGAAAATCGCAGCAGACGACAAAACATAAGAATTAGATTCGTTCCAGAAACCAGAGGGGAAGATCTTAAGCAGATTATTCAAAAAATATTTGGTCCAATCCTCGACAAAGGAGAAGAAGATTTCCCAAGAACCGACAGAATACATCGGGTCGGTAAGCCTAGAGATTATAACACAGACCGCCCAAGGGACATCATCGTTCGTTTTACGTACTATGAAGATAAAGCTGAGATCTGGGCAAAGATAAAGAGGCCCACGCAGATACAGTATGAAAGCAAAGACCTACAGATATATATGGACCTCGCACCCGAAACGTTGGATAGAAGACGACTGCTGAGACCCCTCCTGGAGAGTATGCGGACACGAAACATCCGATATAGCTGGGGGTTTCCCGCTTGTCTGATTGGCTTCAGAGAGGGGACCTCGGCAAAACTAGTATTCCCGGAGGATTTCCAAGAGTTCTGCGAAAAATTGGACTTACCAATTCCAGAGTTGCCCGGCTGGCTGGAGGACTAGTCAGCCCATGAGGGGGGGGGGGGGGGTTTGGGGGGGGGGTGGGCGCGGGGGGAGCCCCTTCGGCCCTTACGTACTGGCCCCTTGGGGCCTAGCCGGAGAGGGAGGGGATAATGCGCAGAGCTCCTCAAAAGTGGCTCAATGATGGTCAAGATTACCGGGACCATAGGCGAGCCTGGGGCCATAGAAAGGCCATGGGGGGAGTGGGGGGTTAAGCCCGGGATAGGGAAGGGAGGGGGAGGAAGGGGGGGGGAGGGGGGGTAGGGGAGGGAGGAAAAGGGGGGGAAGAAGGGGGGCCCGACCAGAAAGTCTTGGGGAATAGGATCAGAAGATCGATCATACCAGGCTAATATAATAGGATGCCTATTATAAACTTCATATCATATAACGTTAAGGGGCTCAATTCACCCAATAAGCGCCATAAAATCTTGATGGAACTGGGACAATATTCTGCTGACGTAGCCTTCTTACAGGAGACACACATTTCACACAATTCAAATATAAAACTAATTTCCAAAGATTTCCCCACATGGTATCAAGCGGATACAGTCACTACAAGAAGTAGAGGAGTGGCAATTGGCTTTGCCAAAAATGTGAGATTCTGCCTGGAAAAGAGGGAGTCTGACCCAGAAGGAAGATACCTCTTTCTAGAGGGTAAACTAGAGGACACAAAAGTTACCTTGGTTAACGTATACTCCCCTAACACTGATCCCGGGGCATATTTAATTAAAATCTTAAGGAAAGTGATGGAGTTTCGGGGGGGAAGGCTGATTATGATGGGGGACTTTAATTTCTGTCTAGATCCACAATGGGATAGTACGTCCCGGGCACCTGGGACTAGCAGCGTACAATTACATAGGATTAAGAAAAAACTTCGGGAATATCAAATGATAGATGTTTGGCGATGCCTGCACCCCAAAGACAAAGATTTCTCGTTTTACTCCCAGGCGCACGGGACGTACTCACGAATTGATTATATTCTAACTGAACATAGAACATTAGAACAAGTACTAGAATCAAATATTGGGATAATCTCATTATCAGATCATGCCCCGGTATGGATGAAAATACAACTGACCCCGGTAGTCAAAGCGCCCCCTAGGTGGCGACTAAATGAGGAATTAATAAGAGAGGACGCAGGCGCCGAGAAGATAAGAACAGAACTGGAGCAATACTTCAGGGCAAATGACACAGAAGGGATCTCGAGTAGGTCACTATGGGAGGCCCACAAAGCCTTTATAAGAGGCATCCTAATAGCCGAGGGGACAAAAAAAAAAAAAAGAGACAGAACCAGAAAGATAAAAGAGATTACAGGCGATATAGCTAAACTAGAACAGAGACATAAAATATCCCAAAAACCCGACAGTTCGCTATACCTAGAAATAATAAACAAAAGAGAAGAACTTAAAAACCATATGGAACAAGAAACCAAGCAAAGATTTTATCTCCTCGCCAGGGAAAAATATTACGGAAGCAATAAATCCCCCAAATATCTTTCCAAAATGTTACAGGAGAAAAAAAAGTTAAATTTTATTGAAAAAATACAGACAGATAGGGGGACCCTAGAATACACTACGAACGGAATTGCACAAACCTTCAAGGGCTATTACGAGAAACTATATGCAGTAGAGCACGAACCGGAGGGCGCAATATTAGATAAGAAGGGAAACACCACGGCCTTTTTAAGGCAGGCGGGCTTAGTCAGAATGACAACAAATGATAGTGAAGAAATGGAAGGCCCAATCACAGAAGAGGAAATAGGTCGCGCTTTGGCCGACACGGGAAATGGGAAAAGCCCAGGGCCGGACGGGTTCACGATATATTATTATAAGAGGTTCCAGAAGACCCTGATCCCATGGCTATGCAAGTACTTGAATGGCCTGGGAACAGACTATCAAATGAGCAAAGAAGCTCTGTTAGCCTCGATAACGGTCATAAAAAAAGAAGACAAAGATGGAACTTGCTGTTCGAATTATCGGCCGATATCTTTGCTAAATGCAGATACCAAACTTTTTGCCAAGATACTCGCAAGTAGAATCAAAAGGCAGATGAATAAGTTGGTACACCCAGACCAGGCGGGGTTTGTCCCAGGGAGGGAGTGTAGAGATAGCGGGGTCCGTACTCTGCTCTTGTTGCTGCATGAGAGGGGGGGCGGAGGTCCCAGTCTGCTCCTGTCGACTGACGCCCAGAAGGCCTTCGACCGGGTAGACTGGGACTTCATGTTCACGACACTGGAGGAATTGGGCTTTGGCCCAAACATGCTGAAATGGATAAGGACGCTATACCACCATCCGACAGCGACAATCAAGATCAATGGCGTGGACTCGCCCCCCTTCGAAATGAGGAACGGAACCAGACAGGGATGCCCGTTGTCCCCCCTTCTGTTCGTTCTCTCTCTCGAACCCCTTCTGTCCACGATTCGAGGCGACTCCGGGATAGCGGGGTTCGAGATAGAGAAGGAGGAACACAAATTATCCGCATACGCGGATGATGTATTATTTTACATCAAGAAACCCAGTAACACTTTGCCCCGATTGATGGAGATAATCCAAAAATACGGGGAGATCTCAAATTTTAAAATAAATCTCGGGAAGTCTGAGGTGTTGAACATCAACACCAGGAAATCAGAGAAGCATACACTCCAAAAGGCTTTCAAATTTCCCTGGCGGGAAGAATTGAGATACTTAGGTATAAAATTAACAACTAATATAAAAAAAAATTTTAAGCTCAACTTTGTCCCACTCTTAGACGACATTAAAAATGACATAAAAAGATTAGGACACAGACCCCTCTCTTGGTTTGGCAGAATCCAAGCATTAAAGATGTTCATTCTTCCTAAAATTGTATATAAAATACAAATGATGCCAATTGCACTCCCCAAATATTACCTAGTAAAACTTAAATCCCTACTGACGGGGTTCATATGGAAAGGGAAAAAACCCAGAATAGCGTTCTCTACCTTGAAACAGGGGAAAAATAACGGGGGGCTAGCAATCCCAGATATAACTCTATACTATAAAGCTATTGTACTCTCAAGAATTACAGAATGGATAAAAGAAAATAAAGAAAAAAGATGGGTGAGCTTGGAGTGCTCCCTGAACAAGGCAAAATTAGGGAACACTATATGGAATCCCCCTAAGTTCAGGACAGCCGAATTAAGTAAATGTAAACTCACACAAAACACATTAAAAATATGGGACGGGATATATAAAAAACACAATATGAAATATAATTCACCACTTATTAGTTTAAAAGAAAACAATTTTTTTGCACCAGGGATGAAGATCAACGGGGGGAACTGGATACAACACGAGCACGCACAGCTTAAGGACATAGTAAAGGAGGGAAAGATTCGTTCACTACAGGAACTAAAAAACACAATAGGTTTTGAGGAGATAGATGGGTGGAGGTATCACCAACTTGCCTGCTTCACGCAGAGCCTCCCACGCCCCCTAAGGGAAGAGACAGAATTAACCACTCTGGAACGGACATGTCTAAATAAGAGCACCAGGGGTACGATATCTAGGTGGGGCAGGCTCCTGCTTGAGGGGGAGGAGGGGGGGACGCCTACATTCATCTCAAAATGGGAAAATGAGTTGGGAACACAATGTGATAGCGCCACTATTAAGAAAATATTGAAACTTACACATAGGTCTGCACACGACAACAAATCGGCTGAAATAAACTACAAAGTATTATCAAGATGGTATGTTACCCCTGATAAATTGCGTAAATATCAACAAGATAACCAAGGGGATTGTTGGAGAGGATGTAGTGAACTAGGCACCATGTCACATATCTGGTGGAGCTGCCCCAAGATCAGGGGGTTCTGGGAAAAAGTAATACAACATATAAAGGAAATAACCAACAAAACCCTCCCACTGGAACCATGGTCAATATTACTACATGGGACAAAAGAAGGGGTAAAAAAATACCAAGGCTCACTTGTCCCCCACCTCTTAAATGCAGCAAAAATAGCAATACCCAAGAAATGGAAGGAAGTTGAGGGTCCAACAATTTGGGATTGGGTAGACGAGGTAGAAAGGATATACACTATGGAAAGGAGACAGGACGATAAGGGGCAGGTACAGGAAAAACTAGACAAATGGGAAGGATGGCGGGCTTTCAAAAAAACATGGAGCCAGAGGGAACACCTTGTATGTGCCTAAATGTTTATTCATTTATGTCGGTCCTTATTTCTTCTTATTTTTTTTCTTATACCAAGGAGAATAACCAAAAGCTGGTCGGGCCCGGGGGGGAGGGGGGGGGGGGATGGGAGGGGTTTGGGGGGGGGGGAAGAGGTAAATATGCATATGGAGGCCGATTAAAACGAACGAGCCAAGGGCCCGATTTGGAGCCAAAATATATTCGCCCGAAATAATATTAATAAAAAAAAAAAAAAAAAAAAAAAAAAAAAAAGGCACAAACAGGGGAAAAAGTAAAGACGGCTACAATGATGTGAACGGAGACGGGATACGCATGATTACTACAGCTGATCTATAGTCTCCCGAAATATTTCGCTGATGTGGCAAAAAAAAAAAAAAAAAAAAAAAAACCCCACTTCCCAGCCAGAGTCATTAGTACAATATTAGTAGGGGTGCAACGGATCAAAATACTCACGGATCGGATCGATCCTCGGATCAGGAGTCACGGATC
Source organism: Lithobates sylvaticus (assembly GCA_028564925.1). Lineage (NCBI taxonomy): Eukaryota > Metazoa > Chordata > Amphibia > Anura > Ranidae > Lithobates > Lithobates sylvaticus. Next base: position 60,135,656 of record CM053028.1, read on the forward strand.
GGATCATTTTCGGATCAGCAAATAATAATTGAATTTGCAAAAACATGTGAAAATTACGCCACCATATAGTCCCCACTGTAATATCCACATCCTCTCCCCACTGTAATATTGGCTGGGTATCGCAGAGTATTGGCTGGGTATCGCAGAGTATTGGCTGGGTATCGCAGAGTATTGGCTGGGTATCGCAGAGTATCCGCAGAGTATCCGCAGAGTAATGCAGAGTATCCGCAGGGTAATGCAGAGTATCCGCAGGGTAATGCAGAGTATCCGCAGGGTAATGCAGAGTATCCGCAGGGTAATGCAGAGTATCCGCAGGGTAATGCAGAGTATCCGCAGGGTAATGCAGAGTATATGCAGGGTAATGCAGAGTATATGCAGGGTAATGCAGAGTATATGCAGGGTAATGCAGAGTATATGCAGGGTAATGCAGAGTATATGCAGGGTAATGCAGAGTATATGCAGGGTAATGCAGGGTATTGGCTGGGTAATGCAGGGTTTACAAGTGATCGCTCCGTCATTTGACGGAGCGATCACATTAAAAACAGTGGCCGGGTGTACCAAGATGGCCGCCGCTCCGGAGCTAGGCCGAAGCCGCGGCCTTTCCTAAGGCCGCCGGGTGTACAAAGATGGCCGCCGTCGCTCCGGAGCTAGGCCGAAGCCGCGGCCTTTCCTAAGGCCGAGGCCGCGGAGCGCTCCGCGGATCGCGGGGTGTGCCGATCCGAACGGGGTGGCCCGTTCGGATCACGGATCGGCGACGATCCGTTGCACCTCTAAATATTAGTGTATATTATTAGCACTGATCACTGTATTAGTGTCACTGGAGATCTCAGTGGTAGTTAGTTTCCATGAAGTGTCAGTCAGTGTCAGATTTTCCATCACACTAAAACAGTCCCACTATAAAGTCGCTGACTGCTGTCATTAGTAGTAAAAAAAAATAAAAGAAATTCCAGTATTTATAATCAAAGTTTATGATATAACTTTATTGGGATTTTTTTTTTACCAAAGACATGTACCAGAATATATTTTGGCCTACATAAGAAATTAGATTTAAGTTTTTTTTATTGAATATATTTTTATAGAAGTAAAAAAAAAAAAAAAAAAAAATATATATATATATATTTATATTTTTTTTTTTCCCCCAAATGATTTGGACTTTTTTCATTTAATAAAAAAATAAACAGGTATGATCAAATACCACCAAAAGAAAGCTCTATTTGTGTGAATAAATGTATGAATAACTTATATCAATTTTAATTTGGGTAAATTGTTGAATGATCACGCCACTGCCAGTTAAAGTAGTGCAGTGTCGAAAAAAGCAAAAAAATGGCCTGGTCATGAAGGGGGTAAAATCTTCTGGAGTGGAGGTGGTTATGGGTTCCCGTTCTCCTTGAAGAATATTATTTTACATTTTATGGAGATTGGAGCAGGAGGATCTGGAACAAACGAAGGTGGAGAAGAACACCCAAACCTCCGAGGTGGACAGATCCGTCAGGAGTTGCGGTGGAGAGGTCTCCCTGTTGGAGAACCCAAGACATAAGAAGTCAATGGCCAACTCTACCTACATCTCAGTTCTCACTTTCGATTGGGCTGATCTTTGAGACTTTTTCGGCAAGTCTGAAACCCCGTAGAATAGGGAAAAGTCCTAAAGGGCCAGAAGGTTACAGTAAAGCGGTAGAATTTATTAGCAGAAGGTTATGGAACACAATGATGGACTTTGCCTGTAACGGGGCCATTACTACCTTCTCGCTTTCTATAATTGGCTTTCTGACCTACAATGCATTCCACGGACTCCGGAGACCAGGAAAGCCATGCCTTTAGCTATGACAATAAAGAGGGGCCGCAGAGACCATTTAGTGCCGTGGCCTTTAGGAATGTAACATATTCAAAAAAAATAAAAAATCCATCTCATTCTCTTCTTTGTGTGACCCTATTCAAGGCTTCCCATTGTCTGCCGCAAAGGGCAAAGTAGTTGGTGCCCTAAATTGTAGGGTTAGCGATGTGCTCCGTGTAGAGACTGGCGATATACACACACAAGATGAATTCAAACAGATGTTCCCAGTGACTTTTTTTCGGACGCACAATGCTTTGTAACGTGTGTTTACTTTAATCCTAGATTAGGCAAACTGGAACCATTTAACTACAACTCCCAGCATGCTCCTGTGACTGTTGTAGGTTTATGTCAAACCATAAAGTAATAATAATAATAATAATAATAATAATCCCTTTATGGCTCAAGATTTTTATCAATTTGTACCGGGCTTCATAACCTTTTGCAATTCTCCAAGTTGCCAGTCTGCCGAAATCTTCATCATCACCAGTACTATTCGGTATTAGCAGGACTTCAATAGGTGTCAGTAGCTTGATATTTACTTTACATATGGATAACAAGGAACGAAACTGCTGAACGAAAATAAGGATTATTTATGTATTTTTTTTTATTCATTAAATTTATTAGTAATAAAAAATTTATAGTAATAAAAAAAAAAAAAAAAAATCTGAAAAAGTAAATCACACAAACAATTCATTATCCAACCCAGTCTTAGTCCAAACGTTTCAATTATACTACTTAAATTTATACTAAACACACAATGTTTAACCACTTAATGATTTACCCCCTGACCAGGCCATTTTTTTTTTTTGCAATACGGCACTGCGTTACTTTAACTGACTATTGTGCGGTTGTGTGACGCTGTACCCAAATAAAAATGGATGTCCTTTTTTTCCCACAAATGGAGCTTTCTCTTGGTGATATTTGATCACCTCTGCGTTTTTTGCTTTTTTTTTGTGCTATAAGCAAAAAAAGACTGACAATTTTGAAAAAAATAAAAATAGCAATATTTTCTACTTTCTTCTATAAAACACATCCAATTAAAGGAAAATGTAAAAAAATAAATCTAATTTCTTCATCAATTTAGGCCAATATGTATTCTGCTACATATTTATGGTAAAAAAAAAAAAAAATCCCAATAAGCGTATATCGATTGGTTTGCGCAAAAGTTATAGCGTCTTCAAACTATGGGATAGATTTATGTAATTTCAAATTTTCTTTACTAGTAATGGCGGCGATCAGTAACTTATAGCAGGGCTGCGATACTGTAAAGGGGCAAATCTGACACTAAGGCCCCTTTTCACACTGGGGCGGGAGCGGTGTCGGCAGTAAAGCAGCACTATATTTAGCGATGCTTTACCGTCGTTTTAGCGGTGGTTTTCGGCCGCTAGCGGTGCGGTTTTAACCCCCGCTAACGGCCGAAAAAGGGTTAAGACCGCACGCAAAGCGCCGCTGTAGCATTGTCCCATTGATTTCAATGGGTAGGAGCGGTGAATACACCGCTCCAAAGATGCTGCTAGCAGGACTTTTTTGACCGCCCTGCTAGCGCACCGATCCAGTGTGAAAGCCCTCCGGCTTTCACACTGGAGTGAAAGGGGCCGGATTTTTTTTAGGCGCTATTTTTAGCGATGTAGCACCTGAAAAATGCCCCAGTGTGAAAGGGGCTTAAGTGAGACTTTTTGGGGAACAGCGACACCAATACAGTGATCAGTGCTTAAAAAAAATGCACCGTCACTGTACTAATGACACTGGCAGGGAAGGCGTTATCAGGGGCAATCAAAAGGTTAAATGTGCTCCTAGGGAGTGCTTTCTCACTGTGGAGGGGGGGGGTGCTTGTACTGTAAGAAGGCAGAGATCAGTGTTCCTGCTTAGCAGAAATACAAGATCTGTCTTCTCCTGTCCCAGAACGGCGACCTGCCTTGTTTACATAGGCAGACAGAATGGCGGTCTGCCTCGGGAATGACCGGTGGTAATGACCCGATGTCCGCCGGACCTGCTGATTGGCTCCTGCTGTGTCCAATCAAAACGGGAGAGGGTCGCCGGCGGCGCGCATGCACGCCCCAGACCCGTAGAGAGAAAAAAAAAGTATTATATGTGATTTGCGCTGAAGGGCCCAGACCCTACATGTCTCATTAAAAAGAGAACATGTCAAAACAAATCATCACATAGGGGGACAAAAATTCTCCTATGTCATGGGAAAAAAAAGTGGGAGTAAAAAAAAAAAAAAAAAAAAAAAAAAAAAAGATTTTTTTTTTAAATTTAAAAAAACGTAAGTTACACCCAAGCGCATAAATCCTCCACCAAAAACAAAATTGAGCAGCCCCCCCCCCCATATATATGCACGTACAAACGTGGGGTCACCTACGCATGAAAACGTTGACTGCGATACACGCTACATATCGCCGCACATGCCGGAATTTGAGCAATAATTTTAGCACCAGACTTCCTTCCTTGAATGAAAAAATAAAAAATTAATGAACTACAGGTCCAATCTTCCACCACAGCAGGCGGACTTGTTGCTCGCGATGGAACACAAGCGTGGTAATCACTGCACTCGCAGTCCATTGACCCTTCCTCCAGCTCTCCAACTGAAAGTTTTTACTTCAGCACAGACAGAGTTTGACATGGAACTGGAGGAAACGTCTACAGAAGTTTGTGCTGCAGCACAAACTATAATACACACGATCAGATTTTCCACCAACAGACTTTCTAAGGATGTTGGCTCAAACTTGTCTAGCATACACACAGTCACACAAATGTTGGCCAACAATTAACAAACGTAGGAACGTGGTGACGTACAAGACGTATGACGAGCCGAGAAAAAGGAAGTTCAATAGCCCCTTCTGCTTGATTCCGAGCATGCGTTTACTTTTGTGCGACGGACTTGTGTACACACGATCGTACTTTCCCACAACAACGTTTTGTTTGCGGAAAATTTGAGAACCTACCATCAAACATTTGTTGGCGGAAAGTCCGACAGCAAATGTTCGATGGAGCATACACACGGTCGGATTTTCCGACAACAAGCTCATATCCAACATTTCCCATCGGAAAATCCGACCATGTGTAATGCGGCATACACACGGTCGGAATTTCCGATGGAAACAGTCCGATGGGAGCTTTTCATAGGATTTTCCGACCGTGTGTATGCCCATCGGTCTTTTTCTGTCGGAATTTCTGACGGACTTTGGATTGAGAACCTGTTCTTAATTTTTCCGACGGAAAACCTTTCTATCGGATTTTCCGATCGTGTGTATGTAATTCCGACACGCAAAATTCCGACACATGCTCGGAAACAACTCGACGCATGCTCGGAAACAATTCGACACATGCTCGGAAGCATTAAACTTCCCTTTTATAGTGCTGTCGAACGTGTTGTATGCCGCGGTGTTATTGACCGTCAGAATTTGGTGTGACCGTGTGTAGGCAAGACCGTTTGAGCGAAATTCCGTTGGAATTCCGACAGGAAAACCATCAGAGATTTTTCCGACGAGAATTCCGACCGTGTGTACGCGGCATAAGACTATGGCATACACCAGCCTTTATCACCCAGGGTTCCTCCAGAGGTTGCTAGGGGATCCTTAAACTGTGGTGAATGAATCCCCTGGCTGGTGGTACACAAAGTCCTGGAACAATACTTGGTAAAGACAGTTGCTTAGGTAAGTGACCACTGACAGCATTGATACTTTTAGGTGGGCATTTTTCTCACTGATCAAAGTAAGGGGCACTCTCCCCGCTGACTACCAATGTAAGTGGGAACTTCTGCCACAAACCACTAAAATATGGGAATCTTCTCCCACTGGGACCCTAATCCTACTAACAAGCAATGTGTCGGAGCCCTTAAACTGCTAGTGTAAAGACACCCTTAAAAACGGGTAGTAATTTTTTTTTTTTTTTTTGTAACAGAAGTCAGTGGTAATGTAGTCTGAGCTGCGCAGCGCAGACCACATTTATGGCCCCCACTGTGTGCTGCAGTGAATTGACATCATAGCGGCCTGGCCATTCCAGCAAGTAGAGAGCGCAAACCTGAAAGGAAGACCAGGGAATATGGAAGCCACCAAGACCTGCTGGGGCCGTGGTAGCGCAGTGTTGGAGGGCTGCGTTTGACAGGCAAGTCTGCCATGATGTGCTAATAATATGCGGTACCTACTAGCACATTATGGCATATACCTACAGGGGCCCATTTTAAACAAGTTTGCTTCTGCTTTAACCCAAATGTAAGCGGGTCCTACTCCCACTGACCACCTATAAAAGCAGTCATTTATCCCACTGAGCACCAATATATGGGGGTGCGTCTCCCATGACCCTCAATGTATGGGGGGGGGGTCTCATCTTACTGGCAACCACTAATGTAAGGGGTCCTTATGCCACTGAGAATCAATTTATTGTGGCCCTTCTCCCACTGACTACCAATGTAAGGAGGCCCTTCTTCTACCGACCACCAATAGTAGGCCCTTATCTCACTGACCACAAATGTAATCTGGCATTTTTCCACCATATTCTTTATTATTTTATTCCTTATTAGATCACGTTAATGGCCTATAAATTATATATACGACAAGCTTTAGCAAACAAAATTATTTTAAGGGTTCATCCATGCTAAAAAATCTGGAATTTCAAGCACTGATGGACAGACCATCATCCATTCTGCACAGGATTTAAAGAGGGATGGTCAGCTTCTTCCCCAAGATCCCACCAGGGAGATGGCCAGCTTCTTCCCCAAGATCCCACCAGAGAGATGGCCAGCTTCTTCCCCAAGATCCCACCAGGGAGATGGCCAGCTTCTTCCCCAAGATCCCACCAGGGAGATGGCCAGCTTCTTCCCCAAGATCCCACCGGAGAGATGGCCAGCTTCTTCCCCAAGATCCCACCGAAGAGATGGCCAGCTTCTTCCAAGATCCCACTGGAGAGATTTCCTTGCAGCAGTTTGGCCTTCACCTCTGTCAGTAGAAGCCATTTTGAACTGATTAGGTCTCCTGCAACTGAATTTTTCAGTTGTGCTCATTCTACAATATGCCGAATCCATTGACAAAGTGAGATATTACATTTTTAGGATCTGGAAGGGCCATAGCAGGTGAGAGAAATGGAAAATACTGTTGGGGATGGGAGTATCCCTTTAAAAAGCACTGTGCATGCAAATTCTCAAACAACCTGGCCTATTTCACGAAAATATGAAAGATGAAGGTATGAAACATTAAAATAGTTGATTCACAAGCCTGTACCACTACGCTTATAAAACACATAAGGCTTCATGTACACAGAAAACTTCTTCTTAATGCTGGAAATGTGACAGCTAGTAACATTTTGCCGCTTTTGCATACTGCGTTTATAAACGTTTGTGTTTAGAAGCGTTTTTAAAGATAACCTCAGGAGACCCTCCCAAATGTCCACATGGCATGAAAAACAATTATTATTAACTATTCCAGCCATTCTGAGGGATAAGAGAGCATCTCTCTCTCTCTCTCTCTCTCTCGCTCATAAACGTGGGATACCGCGTTTACAAGCATTTGGCGTTTGAAATGCCGGTACACTACAGTCCTGAACACAATTTTTCTGCTTTAATAAAATGTCACTAAACTCAACTCCCTCTAAACGCCTGAGTGTACATGTACCCATAAAAAACAGAGTAGAGTTCAGGGGCTGCTGGAAAAAAAAAAAACACCCAATTGCTCCTAAACATGAGTTTAGCAGCTGCAGTGTGCCTTATGCCGCGTACACACAATCGGAATTTCCGAGGGGAAATGTTCGATGTGAGCTTGTTGTCGGAAAGTCCGACCGTTTGTATGCTTCAACAAACATTTGCTGTCGGAATTTCTGCACACAAGTGTTTGAGAGCAGGTTCTCAAATTTTCCGACAACAAAACTTGTTGTCAGAAAGTCAGATCGTGTGTACACAAGTCCGTCGCGCAAAAGTTCACGCATGCTCTGAATCATGCAGAAGGCTATTGAACTGGCTATTGAACTTCCTTTTTCTCGGCTCGTCGTACGTCACCGTGTTCTTGACGTTCGGAATTTCCGACAACATTTGTGTGACCGTGTGTATGCAAGACAAGTTTGAGCCAACATCCTTCGGAAAAAAATCCACAGTTTTGTTGTCGGAAAATCCGATCGTGTGTACGGGGCATAAGAGATGATCTCTTTAATTACTGCATCGTGGAATATCAATGGAAACTCCAATACTGGAGATCTGATCCCTGCACAGATATATGCGAGTAGATGAGGGGAAGTTCACGACAGTAGATGAGTGAAGGTCCCCTTTAAACTCCTTTACCTCAACATTACAGCAACAAAAGAGATCACAGATCACGAAAAAAAATAAAAAAAATAAAAAACGATTTCCCCATGTACTATGCACTACTAGATATCTACCAATGTAGTATTTGTACCCATCATCCTTCAGCCCCAATTATATCCTATGAACAGGTGCAATGGACATTGTATTGATTGCCTCTAGCTGTTCCTGTAATCTGAAGATCACCGGTTGGTAATGAACGGCAGCTTGTACTACCAGCCAGGATAATAGGACTGGCAAGGTAAGCTCACAACAGATGGGGAGGCACAGCTTGCGTCATTCCACTTCTACCAGCAGTCTATGTGTGTGCAAAACATGTTTATAATGAATCTACAGCTTTCTCAATGTATTCTTGTTAAATAAAAAAAATCTGAAATCTGTTTGAAAATAATCTCATCGATATACGCTAATGCTATATAAAAGCCTTGTTTCCTTGCAAGATAATTATTTACGTACATGGAGGCAATCATATTGGCTCACCACACACAGGCCTTGCTCTTGGTTTGCAGTGTACACGATTGCTGCCTTCCATCACTCCACCTCTAATGGTCAGCCAACCTAAAACAAGGCTCTCCCTGTGTGGAGGATACCTTGTCCAACAAGTAAAATGTAAAAAGGCAGCAGGTGGAAGGGTTGCACCCTCTGCCAAGTTGTATTGGCCTCTCTGTTCCCATGGGTAGATTAGGGCTACATGCAGCTGGGCATGCCACCGTTTCGAGGGACATCTCTCTGAACACATCCGTCCCTGAGACGCAAGAGTCACTAGGTATAGCGTACAGCTGCCATGCATTTCAGCTGGTCATACATTTTGCTGAACCAGGGCCTCCCAGGCACCCAAAAACGCACACAAATGTCAATGCAAGTTGCACATAAAAAAATAAAAATAAAAAATAAATAAAATTAAAATCGCCAAAAATAGAGCAGGAACCTTTTTCATAAATCACTGCAACACAAGTCGCGGCGATAGGAGCGGTTCCATTGCCGGCAATGGGGTGCGACTTGTCATGTAATTTATACATTTTTTTTAACTGCACCAAACATTTTAAAAGCGCAGTTCACCTGCAACTCCCCCCCCCCCCCCCCCCCCCCCCCCCCCCGAGGCTACAGAACTGCATAGGGGGGATCTTGAGAAAAATTGTCCTGAAGGTGAACTTACACTTACTGGCATTATGGCTCATGCACATGGGCATAAATAATTTGACATGTCAAATCGCATGCCAAATCGGCGGCCATTGCCGGCAATGGCACCGTCTGAATCAGTGCGGCGCCACAGCGATTCCCAAAAGTAGTTCCTGTACTACTTTTGGCGACTTCCAGGGGGGATTTGAGTAGATATCTGTGCAGGAACCCACACAGATGTCTCTGAAATAGCTCCTGAAGAAGTCGGACTGACATGCGGGTACGAAAACAGCTGAACCTAAACTAAAGCTGGATACACACTATACAATTTGTTTTTAAGATCTTTTCCTTTAGGATTTACCAAAACCATATAATATATGAGGTCAAACCTTAAGACCCCTTTCACACTGGGGCGCTTTTCAGGCGTTTTAGCTTGAAAAATAGCGTCTAAAGCGCCTCTCGAGCCCGAGTGCTTTCACACTAGAGCGGTGCGCTTGCAGGACGGCAAGTCCTGCAAGCAGTATCTTTGGGGCGCCATTGAAATCAATGGGCAGTGCTGCCTGAAGCGCCTTCAGCAGTGGGGCTTTCAACCATTTCCTTGGCCGCTATTTGGGGTTAAATGCGCCCCGCTAGCAGACAAAAAGCGCCGCTATTAGGCCCGATTCACACCTATGCAGTTTTAGTGCTTTTTGCAGATTTGCACTACAGAATGCGTTCCATAGGAAACCACGTTAAATGGACTGCAGTGCAAATTTGCAAAATGCGAAAAAGCACTAAAACTGCATAGGTGTGAATCCAGCCTTACAGCAGTAAAGTGCTAGCAGCAATAGTAAAACTAGCAGCAATTTACCGCCAACGCCCCCCCCCCCCACCCCAGTGTGAAAGTAGCTTTATGCCGCGTACACACGATCGGAATTCTCATCGGAAAAAACTGACAGTTTTTCCGACGGAATTCCGCTCAAGCGGTCTTGCCTACACACGGTCAAACCAAATTCCAACGGTCAATAACACAGCGGCATAAAACACGTTCGACAGCACTATAAAAGGGAAGTTTATTGCTTCCGAGCATGCGTCGAATTGTTTCCGAGCATGCGTCGGAATTTTGCGTGTCGGAATTGCATACACGCGATCGGAAAATCCGATAGAAAGGTTTTCCGTCTGAAAAATAAAGAACAGGTTCTCAATCCAAAGTCCGTCGGAAATTCCGACAGAAAAAGACCTTGGGCATACACACGGTCGGAAAATTTGATGAAAAGCTCCCATCGGACTGTTTCCATCGGAAATTCCGACCGTGTGGTCCTTGTACTACATGGTTTTAATAAATCAAACAACAAAAAGTTGTATAGTGTGTATCCAGATACATAAAAAAAAAAAAAAAATGCCCCAAAGCTGCATTCGGAGAGGAGCTTATGAGTATAATTTATGGGCATAAATGTGCCTAAAACGCACACATAAGCATGTAGATTTATTCCAGTGGCTAGAATAAATGAATATTCTGACCAGTAGAATGAGTTTATGTCCATATGCTTCTTAGCACCATATGCCTGTAAATGTACAATGAACTTTTTTTTTTTACGCTTGATTATAGTAGATAAGAGTATTTTAATATGTCCATGTGCATGAAGCCTTATGCCGCGTACACACAAATCGGAAATTCCACCAGCAAAAGTCCGATGAGAGCTTTTGGTCGGAAAATGCGACCGTGTGTATGCTCCATCTCCATCATGCTCCAAATGCGACCGTGTGTATGCTCCATCGGAATTTTGCTGGCGGAAATTCCATCCAGCAAAAGATTGAGAGCAGGTTCTAAATTTTTTGGTCGTCTGTACCAATTCCGACGCGCAAAATTCCTACGCATGCTCGGAAACAATTTGACGCATGCTCGGAAGCATTGAACTTTTTCTCGGCTCGTCGTCGTGTTCTTGACGGTCGAAAGTTCAGCAAACTTTTCTGTGACCGTGTGTATGCAAGCGAAGCTTGAGCGAAATTCCGTCAGAAAAAACATCCAAGATTTTTTCGACGGAAATTCCGCTCGTGTGTTTGGGGCATAAGGGCTCATTCAGACAGGTGCTGCGACTCCTCCTGCTGAGCCCCTTTTTGCTGCATCTACCACGGAGCTGCCCACAGGCCACCCATTAACGTGGATGCAGTTGCATGTCAAAATCTGATATGCTGGCAGGTGCATGGATCCAAATGCAGTGTCTGAGATCAGATCCATGCACCGCTTCTTCCCACATGCCAAATTTTTACATGCGACTGTGTCCGTGCAGTCGCTGTGTCTTCATTAGACATGTGCAATTCGTTTCTTTTCGTTTTTCGTTAAAATTTGTTATATTCGTTATCGTTCGTTCATTCGTACGATTCGCTAAAAATTTTAACAAACAACGAATGTTCGAATCCGAAAAACAACGAAAATCCGAAAATAACCAAATTAGAAACAACGAAACTACGAAAGAAGAAAATCCGAAAAACAAAAAACAGGAACAACGAAAATCAAAATAAACGAAAAAATTTGTACATTCGTAACTTTTTTTTTTGTTGAATTGGTAATTTTCTGTGTCCCTTACAATGGCGCTGCTTAACGTGCTTCAAATGGATTGAACGAAAAAATTCGTACATTCGTAACTTTTTTTTTCGATTCGTAATTTTCTGTGTCTCTTAAAATGTAATAATAGCATACACATTACATAAAATTATAAATTTACGAATCTATGAAAACAATGTTACGAAAGTAACTAAATCTACGAAAATACGAATGCGTCCGAATTTCGAATAAACGAAAATTAAACTAACGGAAAAACGAATCAACTAAAAAATTAACTCTTACGAAAACGAACACCGTCGACTTACGAATGTACGAATCGTTACGAATCAACGGAAATTAAAGAAACGAAACGAAAATAAACAAATTTTTCTATTGTGCTCATGTCTAGTCTTCATCCACTTCTATAGGCTGCTTGCAAGCACCTCCCAGGGGGGGAAGCAGATGCAGCGGCTCAGGTCTCAGCATCCCTCTGAAAGAGCCCTAAGATTACATACTTGAAATCTATTTTACATTTTTTGGGTCACATTAACAAAATGGAAATTTCTCTCCAAAGCAGAACATACACTAAATTACCAAAAGTATTGGGACACCTGCCTTTACATGAACTTTAATGGCATCCCAGTCTAATGCCCCGTACACACGGTCGGAAATTCCGACCACAAAATCCGACGGATTTTGTCCGACACTGGTGTTGCATACACACAGTCTTACAAAGTTGTCGGAAAATCCGATCATTCAGAACGTGGTGACGTTCGTTGCTTACGACGTAACTACGTAGAGGCTAGTAGCCAATAGCTTTGGTCTCGTAATTTCATCTGAGCATGCGTGGCACTTTGTCTGTCGGAATTCTCTACACACGATCGGAAAAAGTCCGATTGGATTTTGTTGTCGGAAAATTTGAGAGCAGGATCTCAAATTTTTTCCGTTGGAAATTCCGACGGAAAAAGTCAGATGGAGCCCACACACGGTCGGATTTTCCGACAACATGGTCCGATAGGATTTCCGACCGTGTGTGCGGGGCATTAGTCTGTAGGGTTCAATATTTAGTTGGCCCACCTTTGGCAGCTATAACAGCTTCAACTCTTCTGGAAAGGCCGTCCACAAGGTTTAGGAGTGTGTCTATGGGAATGTTTGACCATTCTTCCAGAAGCGCATTTGTGAGGTCAGGCACTGATGTGGACAAGAAGGCCTGGCTTGCAGTCTCCACTCTAATTCATCCCAAAGGTGTTCTATCGGTTGAGGTCAGGACTCTTTGGGGTGAAGGAACTTGACTGACCTGTAAACTCGCTCATCCATGTCTTTATGGACCTTGCTTTGTGCACTGGTGCGCAGTCATGTTGAACAGGAAGGGGCCGTCCCCAAACTGTTCCCACAAAGTTGGGAGCCTGAAATTGTCCAAAATGTCTTGGTATGCTGACACCTTAAAGTTGTTGTAAACCCTTTCGTGTGACCTTTACCTATAGGCAAGTCTTATTCTAGGCTTACCTATAGGTAGAGGAAATATAACTCCTAAACATGCGCCGTTTAGGAGATATATCACTTGCAGTGCGCCAATGTCATAATCGACGCATTCACTGTGAAGAAATGGACCACTGCGCCGTTTCTTCCCTCCCGCGTGTGCCGTGACTGACGGCTCCCACGCGAATGTACGGGAGCGACGTCACGTGACTCCGGTCAGTCACAGAGCCGGAATCTGTGGCCCCGGAAGGAAGAGGGGGCGAAGATGGACGTGGCCTGCTCAGGGGACAGCGTGGGCTTCGTTTGCAGGTAAGTGTCGTATAATGGGCTAGTATGCGATGCATACTAGCCCATTATGCTTTTCATTTTCAGGCCTTGCGGGGATCAAAGAGGAAGTAAAACCCATCAGGGTTTACTTCCTCTTTAAGAGCTCCCTCCACTGGAACTAAGAGCCTAAGCCCAACCCCTGAAAAACAACCTCACATCATAATCCCCCCTCCACCAAATGAGTTGGACCAGTGCACAAAGCAAGGTCCATAAAGACATGGATGAGCGAGTTTGGGGTGGAGGGACTGGCCTGTACAGAGTCCTGACCTCAACCCGATAGAACATCTTTGGGATGAATTAGAGTGGACAACCTTCCCAGAAGAGCTAAAGCTGTTAAAGCTGCAAAGGGTGGGCCAACTCAACCCTACAGACAAATACTGGGATACTATTAAAGTTCACGTGTGTGTAAAGGCAGGTGTCCTAAAACTTTTGGGGGTTATTTACTAAAGGCAAATCCATTTTGCACTACAAGTGCAGTCGCTGTAGATCTGAGGGGGACATGCAAGGAAAAAAAAAAAACAGCATTTTTGCTTGAACACAATTGGATCATAAAATCAGCAGAGCTTCCCCTCAGATATACAGCGACTGCACTTACAAGTGCACTTGCAGTGCAAAGTGGATTTGCCTTTAGTAAATAAACCCCATAGCGTATTTACTATTAGGTAACATTACGACCCATACATGGCGTAAACCACACAGCTACATTTACACAGGCGAGTGAAGTTGGCACGTGGGCACAATGTTCTTCTTCCAGGCGGTGTACAGCAGAGGTGAGAACGCAGAGGAGCGTGTTTTAACCAGCTGTGGAGGAGTTGGTGAATGTGAGGAGGCCTGGCCAGTGCAGACTTGAACGATCGCTAACAAAGAAGAAGGTAAAGCTCTCCAGCAGAGGCGGCTCCTGGGCTGGCAGTGTAAACTCACACACAGAGAGGAGCACGCCATGTGCCTGCACAGACGCAGGCATGTTCCAGCACGGCTCTGCAGAAGGCGACAAACGGCCGCCTCATCCGGAAAAATGTCCTCTGCAGGCGGCTCCCACACAATATTATAAACATAAAAACAGGACAACCAGGGGGGGTCACCCTGCTAAATTATGGGGACCTCCTACATGTCCTCACACTTTAAAAAGACTATTGCGCTGGATATATTTTTCACAATAAGTGCATGCATACTATGTAAGGCTTCGTTCACACAGGCGTATATAAACGCATGCCTGTCTGGAGGTCCACGTTTGTCCGCAGGTGTTCATGTATCCCGATGCAGGCAATCCCATTCATGTCAATTGGGAAGCAGCAGCTTCATGGACACAGCCGCTGCTATACGGGTGCGAAAACCCAAAACGCAGACAGTGTGCGTTCGGGGACGTGAACTCTTACGGTTGTCAAAATTGGGAGCAGCTTCTGCATCCCAACTGACGTGAAGTCTAGGTTCGCAATGAATGCAGCTTTAAAATCATGCAACTTCACTTGAAATCGCACAATTTCAAAGCTGCATGTCAGTGCAGGTGCGACTTGGCTGACATCTGTGCGACTTCATGCACAGATGTCTATGCAATTCACACCTTACATCGCCAAAAGTAGTGCAGAAACCACTTTTTTCAAATCGGTGCGGCACGGCAAAGTTTGCAGCACACCATTTTGAACAGTTCCTTTGCCGACAATAGGGTGCATCTTGTCATGCGATTTGACCTGTGAAATCGCATGACAAGTCGCACAGGAGTGAGCGGGGCTGCCTGCACAAGGATACATGAACACCTGTGCATTCCTATGCGGGCAAACATGGCCCTTGTACAGGTGTATGCCTAAGTAAACAAGCCTCAACACTTCCAGGTATTTATTAAGGCTGTAGTCACACCTTGCCGTTTTGAATTGCAGGCAGATGTCACAGTTCTGCACCGCGATTTCAAGACGCCCAGGTGTGAATGACAAATCGCAGAATGCACATTTGAGATGTCATTAATTTGAATGGTATCTAAAATCGTGCTGCGGCTTTGCTGCGATAAATCGCGCTGCAATCGCGGCAAACCGCATCACGTGAAGCTTGTTGGAAATTGTGATGTCTGTGCAGTTCTTGGCTGTGTTCACACATGTCAGACACAGATTGGCCCACTGCTGCAGCCTCTCATCTTGTGATTGGCTACAAAGTTTAAATGTTGCTGAGGAGACTGAGGAAATGCTTCCTCCCGCCTGCAACAGACTGCTGATGACATCATCTAAGCCTACTGCAAAGTCACTGCGCTGGAGCTTGAAGTTTTTGTAAAGGTTCAGTTTTAAAAAAATAAATAAAAAAATTAAAAAAAACAACATCATACTTAAATCCGCTGTGCAGTTGGTTATGCACAGAGTGGCTCCGATCCTCCTCTTTTTGGGGTCCCTCTGTAGCGCTTTTGGCTCCTCCTCTTCGAGTGTCCAGTCGGAGAAGCGCTCTCCAATGAGACACCAGTGCGGGCGCGCTCCTGTGTCCTGCTGCTGCATACTGCGCCCACATCATTGGATTTGATGGACAGCAGCGGGAGCCAATGGCTGCGCTGTCATCAATCTATCCAATCAGGACACGAGACACCGGCCAGAGCTGGTGTTCTCGTTCCCGTCACGTGAATTTTGGGGCTCAGGTAAGTATAAGGGGGCCTCAGGCGGTGCTGCAGTAAAGTCGATTTTTCACCTTAATGCATAGAATGCATTAAGGTGAAAAACAGCGAGGGTTTACAACACCTTTATTGCGGTAGTAAAGCCCGCTTTGCTATTTTTCTAACCTTACCTGTAGGTAAAATGAATATCTCCTAAACGTGCACTGGTTTGGAGATCACTGTGGATGCAGTTAGTGACGTATCTGGCGCATGTGCTCTGAAAGTCTGGCATACCGTTGCGGACCTTCAATGCATACTAGCACCTTATGCAACTATCTTACAAGCTTTTTTTTTTTTTTTTTTTTTTTAAACAGCCGTGGTTTCCTACCGCTTTAAAAAAAAACAAAAAAACAACACTTTCTATAGTATACAAAAGGCCCGTTGTTTTGCCAGCCCCCTGCCCCTCCCAAAAAAATGTATTACCTCAGCTTTGCACCTTATGTTTGCCATGGAGGGTCCACCTGAAGGACTGTTTTTTAGGAGATTTTTTTGAATACATATACAGTGGCGGTATATAGTGAGACGTCAGAAATGTATTCTTGCAGAGTTGTAGGCCAAGGCCTTGTTTACATGGGTATATTACAGCGTACACCCATGTGAGGGCCATGTTTACCTCAGGTGTTCCAACATGCAGGCAGTCTCATTCGTGTCAACTGGGACACAGCTGCTCCCAATTTGACATCCGTGTGGGTGAAAGGTCCCAAAATGTAGACAGTGTGCGATTGGGGGCTGTGCACCAACATGAGTGTCGTATTGAGAGAGCGGCTGTGTCTGTGCAGCAGTTGTATCCCAGTTGACATGAATGGAACTGCCTGCATGGAACACATAGGTGTACACTGTAGAACGCAGGTATGAAGGAGACCTTATTGTCAAGTAAACAAGGATGGAGTTTTTTTGGACATGTAAACTCAAGGTGTGTGTGGCCCTCGTACAAATAGTAATAGTACAACCGACCAGGCCCAATGCAACACCTATTTTACAGGCGTTTAACTGTTTTTTTTTTCTTTTAGGTCTTTATTGGAGTATGTCATTTACAATAAAAGTGACAAACAAATCAGCATTAGTAATCGTAAAAAGAGTCCAATAAAAAAACAAAATAAAATAAACTGACAGGAAAACCTGGTGTTGCATACACACGGTCGGACAATGCTGTCGGAAAATCCGATCATTCTGAACGTGGTGACGTTTGTTGCCTACGACGGGACTACATGGAGGCTAGTAGCCAATAGCTTTGGTCTTGTAATGTGATCTGAGCATGCATGGCACTTTGTCCGTCGGAATTCGCTACACACGATCGGAATTGGTTTGATCGGACTTTGTTGTTGGAAAATTTATAGAGCAGGAGATACAACTTTGTCCGTCGGACAATCCGATGGAAAATGTCCGATGGTGCCTACACACGGTCGGAATTTCCGACAACATTGTCCGATAGGACAGAATCCATCGCAAAATCCGACCGTGTGTATGGGGCTTAAGACCCCTTCCTCACTGAGCCGCTGTTAAAGCTACACATTTGTGCCGCATTTTGGCCACTAGCGGGGCGCTTTTAACCCCAAAGAATGGGTTAAAAACGGCCGTGTTGCAAATCTTTCGAAGCGCATTTCATGCCCATTCATTTCAATGGGGAGGGCGTTTTGGGAGCACTCCGAAACTACCCTAAAGATGCTGCTTGCAGGACTTTTCCCAACGTCCCACAAGCGCACGGCCCCAGTATGAAAAGACACACTGAAATGAATGGGAGGCGGTTTTCATGCATCATTTAGAGGCTTTTTCTAGCGCTAAAACGTCTGAAAAAAAAAACCTCAGTGTGAAAGGGGTCTTACGCCAGGTTCAAATATGTGCGAACCGGAGCCGGTTCACACAGGTCTCAGGTGGCCGCTGAGATGACGGCAAAAAGGGTCCTGTGCGTGTTTGGGTCCAGTTCAGGTGCACATTCAGGCAAAAATTCGGACCCGAATCGCACATGAATCGGGAAAAGGACATGCACCGGACCCCAGGCACGAGCCCGCAGTCGCACATATGTGAACCCGGCCTAAAACTGCATTCAGGAGAGGAGCACTTGGGCAGAAAAATTGATCAACGTGCCTAAATGTGTGTAAACACTCCTAAGCGCTAGGTGCGTTTGAGCGTTCATTTATAATAATGGCCAGAATAAAATTATTATTTTGGCCAATGAAATAAATGAACGTCCAAATGCTTGACACACCTGAACACGTCTAAACGTGCAACACGTTTGAAAAACGCTGCCTCAGGCACATTTTAATGCTGCTTTTCTCCTGTCAGGATAAAGGCATTCAGAAGGGCCTTATGTGCATGAGATCTTAGGCTATATTTCCGCTTGCAGTTTGTTGAGCTGCGTTTTTATGTCACTTTCTCTTACGCTGCAAAAGGAAAGGTACAGGGGGTGTACACATGTCGTGGCTAAAATCCCCCCCCCCCCCCCCCCCCCCCCCCCCCAGGGCATTCAGCAGTCAGTACCACTGGCTGAACACAACCCCTTCAAATGAATAGGGCCGTGCTGCAACATGTGTGTTGGTGCATGGTACAGGCAGGGAGGAGGTGACATACTGTTATTAAATGTCCTCTAAAGAGCGATCCACTAATGATTACTCTTCAGAGGGCGAAGCTTGTGTTCTGATCTACAAGAGTAGCTCTTCCAAGGACCACAAAAGTTTGGTAGGGCTGTGAAATGCCACCAGCTGAGAACACCCGAGATACATTGAAGCGGTAGAACCTTCAGTCTTATGCAGACGGCGCATTTGCTCACACAGTGTAAAAACTGAACTGCGCTTTGGCTGTACACACATATCAGAGGGCTGTACACACATATCAGAGGGCTGTACACACATATCAGAGGGCTGTACACACCATGTCGTGTACAGCCCTCTGTCAGCAACCTGGAAAAATCATTTACAGGCGTAAACACAGTTTGGATGGAGGTACTTCCGAGCTGTACAGGGAGGTATGTCCCTAGAAAGTCAGGCATAGGGCCGTATATGTGAGTAACGCTCAGATATGCGTATTTCAGCCCGTCATTGATTTCTACAGGCTGATGGCAGAGGGATGAACACACCACCCGTGCCTCCCAAATACCGAAATACAACACGGTTTTTATGCCGCATGAGGTCCTAGATGGCTATAGAAGATATCACTGTATTCACCATCACAGTATACAATGAATCCGGAGACAGCAATACACATCTGTTATTCCACAAGCAATGTACGACACATCCAACCACAAAATACACAGACAGCCATGTCAGACAATATGGAAATGATCCTTCCACCTAAAGGAAGATTTAACACACTTTGTATCAAGTATCAATCTTTTTCAATCAAAAACCAGCATTCATTAGAATGAAAACCAGCAACAAAATGAAGAGTGCCGACAGCATTCATCAGATCACCAATCCTGACCCAATCTTCCACAATGTACTGCAGACAGGTCAGATCTATGGAGTCATGTCACTGGGGACCCCATTATAGGGCGATGTCACTGGGGACCCCATTATAGAGCAATGTCACTGGGGACCCCATTATAGAGCGCCGTCACTGGGACCCCATTATAGAGCGCCGTCACTGGGGACCCCATTATAGAGCGCCGTCACTGGGGACCCCATTATAGAGCGCCGTCACCGGGGACCCCATTATAGAGCGCCGTCACCGGGGACCCCATTATAGAGCGCCGTCACCGGGGACCCCATTATAGAGCGCCGTCACCGGGGACCCCATTATAGAGCGCCGTCACCGGGGACCCCATTATAGAGCAACGTCACCGGGGACCCCATTATAGAGCAACGTCACTGGGGACCCCATTATAGAGCAATGTCACTGGGGACCCCATTATAGAGCAATGTCACTGGGGACCACATTATAGAGCGATGTCACTGGGGACCACATTATAGAGCGATGTCACTGGGGACCACATTATAGAGCGATGTCACTGGGGACCACATTATAGAGCGATGTCACTGGGGATAGAGTGAGGTCACTGGGGACTCCCTATAGAGTGATGTCATTATATAGGATGTCACTAGGACCCCCATACAGAGTGATGTCTATAGGGACACCTCCTAGAGGATATCCCGGGCCCCCCTTATCGTGTGCTGTCACTGGGGACCCCCTTCTAGACTGATGTCATTTGGGACCCCCTTCTAGATTCGCATCACTGGGGACCACCTTATAGAGTGACGTCAGGTGCGTCACCATAAGGGGAGACTCCCCACTGGGGATCCCCTTCTAGTGGATACCACTGCGGACCCCCCAATATAGAGTGCTGTCACTGGGGACCCCCTATAGAGTTATGTTATTATAAAGGATGCCACTAGGACCCCCATACGGAGTGATGTCTATAGTGACCCCATCCTAGAGGATATCCCTGGGACCCCCTTCTAGAGTGCCATCACTGGTGTCCCCCTTCTAGTGGATACCATTGGGGACCCCCCCAATATAGGGTGCTGATACTGGGGACCCCCTATAGAGTGATGTCACTGGGGACCACCTTATAGAGTGATGTCAGGTGCATCACCATAAGGGGAGACTCCCCTTATAGAGTGCCGTCACTGGGGACCCCCTTCTAGTGGATACCACTGGGGACCTCCAATATAGAGTGTTGTCACTGGGGACCCCCTTCTAATGGATACCACTGGGGACCCCCCAATATAGAGTGTTGTCACTGGGGACCCCCTATAGAGTGATATTATAAAGGAGGTCACTAGGACCCCCATAAGGAGTGATGTCTATGGGGACCCCCTCCTAGAGGATATCCCCGGGCCCCCCTTCTAGAGTGATGTCACTGGGGACCCCCTTCTAGTGGATACCCCCGGGGTACACAAGTATCACGTCGTCCTGTAAATCAACTCCACTAAAAGATCCATGTGATCGATGAAAAACGGTTTCCATTGTTGGATAATCCAGCTGAACTAAACCAATCTGGTCCTTGTTGTGATGATCATTTCTGAGTAAAAGACTAAAACGATTGTTTTTCCGGCACAGGGCCGGTCACACCGTCAGACCAAAACAGATCTAAGCCCTTGTTCACATTGAATGTGGCTTTGAAATTGTGCAACTTCATCTGAAAATCGCATG
Organism: Lithobates sylvaticus; assembly: GCA_028564925.1. Taxonomy (NCBI): domain Eukaryota; kingdom Metazoa; phylum Chordata; class Amphibia; order Anura; family Ranidae; genus Lithobates; species Lithobates sylvaticus. The sequence goes on from CM053028.1 coordinate 60,156,939, forward strand.
ATTTCAAAGTCGCATGTCAGTGCAACTTCATGCACAGATGTCTATCCAAATGCACCTGAAACCATCAAAAGCAGTGCAGGAACTACTTTTTTTTGAATGGATGTGGCACCGCAAAGTTGGCATCGCACCGATTTGAACAGCGCCATTGCTGACAATAGTGTGTGACTTGTCATGTGATTTGATCTGTCAAATTGAATGACAAGTCACTCCAGTGTGAATGGGGGGCTTAAAGCCGAGACATTTCCAGGCCGAGGGCTGATCAGTGACCGTGCCACTTTGTAGTCGCAAATGAAAGCAGGTAGGTGTGCAATAAAGGTTGGCAGGTGTGTGACGGCACAAGATCTACCGACAACAAGGAGAGATCTGCTGAAGAGGACAGAAATTCGTTCTGCTACAGATCTCTGGCTGGGCGCATACATCCAATGTTCCATATCATGTCACAGATTATACTACTCAATGTAGAAACACAGGTCATTTTTTTTCTTTCTTCCGTTTTTGGAGTGGAGAGGGGTTAGAACACCTGTCAGGTTTTTATTGCTGTTTCTCCATTTGGGAGATTCTCCTTCCCTACTGGTCACCAAGAAAATAAAAATCCCAAATGTTGGGGTTGTCACCAGAACAGGAATAGAAAGGAAAACTTCCAATGGGGACACTAGTTATGGTGACAACCAGGGATTCCATCACTTTGGAAGTATTTCCTCTCACTTCCTGTTTTAGCTATGGGACAGGAAGTGAAGGGAAATCTCCCCAATGGGACATAGATGGCAAAAAACCCTTCCTGCATCCCAAATGAAAAAATATCAAGTTTTGCCTTCAGTTCTAACCAGACCAGAGCAAGAGATGCCGTTCACTTCCAATTCATTCCTTTTCCTACAGGTGTCGGTAAGTTTGTTGGTGGTTCTGATCCCGGTATCCTGGCCACAGACGTGACAACTTCCAGGGGATGACAACCACTTTACAAGGACCGGGAATGGAACCTGCTCTATGAACTGACAGCCTCATTACAGGTTATTAGGGGAAAAAATGAACACAACCCGAAACAAACGACAATTCATCACAAGAGATACAATTTTTGTGTTTGTTTCCATTCTTGTCGTCGATCAAAAACCACTCATCTCCATTTATGGGGATCGGATTCCAGCGGGATGGAGAGAAGTGTCTGGGAAGGTGTGTGTGTCATTCTGGTTACTGCAATCTTCCTACCAAACGTGCCACTAAGAGCGATCGTTTTCTAAACATAGCAAACAATGAAGCAATAAAGTGGAACTAAACACAAGAACAGAACTGTCAGGTATTACACCCGTCCTCACAGCATTCATCTGATCACCAATCTGCCACAATGTACTGCAGATAGGTCAGGGTATCTATGGATGTCACTGGGGACCCCATTATAGAGCGATGACACTGGACACCCCATTAGGGAGCGATGACACTGGACACCCCATTAGGGAGCGATGACACTGGGGACCCCATTAGGAAGCGATGACACTGGGGACCCCATTATAGAGCGATGACACTGGGGACCCCATTAGGGAGCGATGACACTGGACACCCCATTAGGAAGCGATGACACTGGGGACCCCATTAGGAAGCGATGACACTGGGGACCCCATTAGGAAGCGATGACACTGGGGACCCCATTAGGGAGCGATGACACTGGGGACCCCATTAGGGAGCGATGACACTGGGGACCCCATTAGGGAGCGATGACACTGGGGACCCCATTAGGAAGCGATGACACTGGGGACCCCATTAGGAAGCGATGACACTGGGGACCCCATTAGGGAGCGATGACACTGGGGACCCCATTAGGGAGCGATGTCACTGGGGACCCCATTAGGGAGCGATGTCACTGGAGACCCCATTAGGGAGCGATGACACTGGGGACCCCATTAGGGAGCGATGACACTGGGGACCCCATTAGGGAGCGATGTCACTGGGGACCCCATTAGGGAGCGATGTCACTGGGGACCCCCTATAGAGTGATGTCATTATAAAGGATGTCACTTGGACCCCTATGCGGAGTGATGTCTATAGGGACCCTTCCTAGAAGATATCCCTGGGCCCCCCTTATCGAGTGATGTCATTTGGGACTCCCTTCTAGAGTGCCGCCACTGGAGTCCCCTTTCTAGAGTGCCGCCACTGGGGTGCCCCTTCTATTGGATATCACTGGGGACACCCCCAATATAGAGTGCTGTCACTGGGGACCCCCTATAGAGTGATGTCATTATAAAGGATGTCACTAGGACCCCCATACGGAGTAATGTCTATGGGGACCCCCTCCTAGAGGATATACCGGGCTCCCCTTATCGAGTGCCATCACTGGGGTGCCCCTTCTAGTGGTTACCACTGGGGACCCCCAATATAGAGTGATGTCACTGGAGACCCCCCAATATAGAGTGATGTCACTGGGGACCCCCCAATATAGAGTGATGACACTGGGGACCCCCCAATATAGAGTGATGACACTGGGGACCCCCAATATAGAGTGATGTCACTGGGGACCCCCAATATAGAGTGATGTCACTGGGGACCCCCTAATATAGAATGATGTCTCTGGGGACCCCATATAGAGTGATGTCATTAGGGACCCCCTTGTAGTGGATACCCCCGGGATCCCCCCCCCCCCCCCCATATAAAGGGACACCACTGCCCCCCCATTATGAAGGATGACACTGGGCCCCCTCCTCCGCTCACCTGCATTGGTCTCCGGCTCTCTCGTCTCCCCAGCAGCGCTCAGCCCGACACATCCAATAATAATCGGGGCAAAAGAGATCGGTAATCCTCCTCCTCCACACACAGCGATCAGTCCGGGCCCCCCGCTCCCATCACACAGCGCTCCCCCCGCTCCTCCGAGCTCCGATCATCCCGGGCTGGGAAGTTTGTCTGGAGAGAAGGAGGAGGAGGGAGCCGAACCTGGGCTGGTGAGCCGGGGGAGGAGCCGAGGGAGGGGCAGGGGGAGGAGCCGGGGCGGGGCCGAGGGAGGGGGTGTGGGTGCTGAGTACATAGATGGTCCCCTCTGCTGACATCACAGCGCTGGAATCCCCGGAATGTGCGGCCACTGGGGATGTTACTTCGCCTTTATTAATCAAAGGAAGGAGGAGGAGGGGAGGGGGAGAGCACATGGGACCTGCTCCATGAGAAGACAGCTACAGCACTGGCTGCACTCCACCTCCCCTCACCACAAGAGCTTGCAATCTATTGCAGAACTCCCACAGATGATTAGGAGGGGGATGGGTCTCATTTAGATCTGTGCCTGTCCATACAGGTGAATGATTATCATTGGTCAGGTGCTCCGCCATATGTCAGCTGCATGTACACAAAGGGGCGGGGACACTCGTGACATCATTGATCTAATATGATGTCATATTAGGTCAATGTCATTAAAGAGGTAAAAATATTAAAAGTCAGCAGCTACAAATACTGCAGCTGCTGACTTTTAATAACTGGACACTTACCTGTTCCTGGTTCCAGCGGTGTCGGCAGAATGTGACGAGCGACCTGGCTATGAACTTCCTTATTCTAGTCCGGTCGTACGTCATCACGGTCTAATCCGGCAGACTTTTGGAGTGATAGTGTGTGGGCAAGTCCATTCGTTTGAAAGTCCGACGGACCTCCACTGCACAGTCCGTCGGATAGTCCGCTGGACCTAGTCCGTCAAAAACAAAGAACGTGTGTACGCGGCATTACAGTTTTTCTTCTAAGATTGCCCTGTATTTGGCTCCATCCATCTTCCCATCAACTCTGTCCAGCTTCCCTGTCCCTGCTGAAGAAAAGCATCCCCACAACATGATGCTGCCACCACCATGTTTCACAGTGGCGATGGTGTGTTCAGGGTGATGTGCTGTGTTAGTTTTCCGCCACACATAGTATTTTGCTTTTAGGCTAAAAAGTTAAATTTGGTCTCCTCTGACCAGAGCACCTTCTTTCACATGTTTGCTGTGTCCCCCACATGGCTTCTCGCAAACTGCAAATGGGACTTCTTATGGCTTTCTTTCAACAATGGCTTTCTTCTTGTCACTCTTCCATAAAGGCCAGATTTGTGGAGTGCACGACTAATGCCGCGTACACACGGTCGGAATTTCCGATGGAAACAGTCCAATGGGAGCTCTTCATCGGAATTTCTGACCGTGTGTATGCCCATCGGTCTTTTTCTGAATTTCCAAAGGACTTTGGATTGAGAACCTGTTCTTAATTTTTCCGACGGAAAACCTTTCTATCGGATTTTCCGATCGTGTGTATGCAATTCCGACGCGCAAAATTCCGACGCATGCTCGGAAACAATTCGACGCATGCTCGGAAGCATTAAACTTCCCTTTTATAGTGCTGTTGAACGTGTTGTATGCCGTGGTGTTATTGACCGTCGGAATTTGGTGTGACCGTGTTTAGGCAAGACAGCTTGAGCGAAATTCCGTCGGAATTCCGACCGGAAAACCATCAGAGCTTTTTCCGACGAGAATTCCGACCGTGGGTACGTGGCATAATAGTTGTCCTGTGGATAGATTCTCCCACCTGAGCTGTGGATCTCTGCAGCTCCTCCAGAGTTCCCATGGGCCTCTTGGCTGCTTCTCTGATAAATGCTCTCCTTGCCCGGCCTGTCAGTTTAGGTGGATGGCCGTGTCTTGGTAGGTTTGACATACTCTTTCCATTTTTAGATGATGGATTGAAAAGTAATAGAGGGGGAATCTTCCAATGGGCACGAGTTCTAGTGACCTAGAGGTCCCCAAGGAATTCCCTTAATTTGCAGGGATTTCCTCTTACTTCCTGTTTGGTTATGGGACAGGAAGTGAAGGGAAATCTCCCCAATGGGACATCTATGGCAAAAACAAATCAGACAGGTATTAGGGTGCTGCCTTAAGGATAAGTTGACCTTTTGACAAAAAATAAATAAATGCACATTTTTGTTGCAGGTAAACTATTTAGTTATAACAACAACAATTATTATTTTTTGTTTTGGGAGCCTGTAAAGCATTGCACCAGTGATCAGTAGCTCACTGGTGCCATGCAGGTCTCCTGCAGATCTCTCAGTGTATTGGCTTGCTTGTATTTCGTATGAGGAAACCGATACATTCTGACAGTTATGTTATGAAAGGTAAACTTATCCTTTACTCTATCCAAAATGAAAAAACAAGTTTTGCCTATAGTTCTACTTCAACTTACTCCAAGGTTTGTGTATTGTGGTGTACTGTGTACAGACCACTACACCAGCAGCATGGGGCATCACAATTGCTATGTGCAGCCAGGTCCAGAGGGGTGAAGCTTACCCTTTAATTATAGAGTCCTTTACATCTATCCAAAATGAGGGAAAACTGAGGATGGAAGTGGGAAAAAAGGACTGTCCCTCCAAATTGTTGAGAGCGATCTATAATTCTAATCCTCTTATTTACATCACCTCTAGCAACCAATTGGCGAGCGGTAAGGATGTGCAGTAACCTCAAGCAATCAATCAGCAAGCAATACGCATGTGCAGTAACCTCTAGAAACCAATCAGCAAAAATAAATGTTGCACTGTAACCTCTAGGAACTAATCAGTGAGTTGTAATATGTGCTGTAGCCTCTAGTAACCAGTCAGTGAGCGGTAATGCTGTAACCTCTGGCAACCAATCATTGCCTTATCTGCTGATTTTGAGTCTAGCTGCTATTTATTGTGTGTATCAGAGCAGAGCAGAGGAGATCAAAATTGCATGGGGGGGTGTGGCCCAAGAAAATGTTTGCCCATGGTCCAACATACAAGCATGGCAGCACCTCACTATGCACCGCTACACAGCACTGTGCATTGTGGTTTCCTGCATTGCCAAAAATGGTGCATGTCTGCTTTTGTAGCGTTGCAAGACCATCCATTTGATAATGGATTGCATTAGACGTGCATGCTGGGAAGAATGGGGAAAATCAATTTATATCACTGTAATGTTTTAACCTATTATAGGCTCCTGTGGTCTCTTTTTTTTCTGTAGCTCTTGAATTATTTAATATATTTGTTTTATTATTTGTGCAATATTGTTTTAGAATAGGTTTATTTTTATTCATCCTTTCATCCTTGCAGCTCTGAAAGGTTCATTGGTATTCAATTATTCTTAATGTATCTTTTATTTTTTTTATTTTTTTATTTTTTTTACTATAAACATTTGTAATAATATATTTTTTTAAATATTGCACATCAGAAATACTTATTTGTGTGGCTTCCTGCTGTTTCCTTTTATAGCCCATTCATTTTAGACACGTGCACTGCCGAAATATTCGTTCGTTTCCATTTTCGTTTCATTCGGGGGGTTTTTTCCGGGTCATTAGTCATGATCGAAATTTTGTAAATTCAAAAATTTGTAAATTCGAAAAATTCATAAATTCAAAAATCTGAAATCCCGAAATTTGAAAAATCTAAATCCAGAAATTCGTAAATCCGAAAATCCAAAATTTTGTAAATTCTAAAATTCGTAGATTCCAAAATCGGAAATCTGGAAATTAAAATTAATAACTAACTATTAAATTATAGGTATTGGAATTTCCTTTCAAATTTGGCTTTTAGTGAATGTAACAAATACAAATTTATCCAAAGTTACGAATTATCTGAAATAACGAATGTCGCATTTAAACAAATGGAACGGAACAAATTATTAATTAATAATAATAAAAAAAGTTTTATTATTATTGTTATTTATTATTATTTGTTATTTCAGGAAATGTAGTAACTTCGGATAAATTCGTATTCATTACATTCACTAACAACCAAATTTGAAAGTAAATTCCAATACCTATAATTTAATAGTTATTAGTTATTATTTCAGATTTTCGGATTTTCTTATTTCCGAATTTTTGAATTTTCAATTTCTGGATATTAGAATTTTCAAAATTTCAAATTTCAATTTTCCGAATTTCCGAAATTCGAAAATTCAAAATCCGGAAAATGGAATTTTCAAATTTAGGAATATTCAGAAAAAATCGTTATAACGGACTTTCGTTAATTCGGATATTTTCGAATTTAGAAATGTTGAAATTTGTTAAAAAACGAATTCGGAACGAAACACATTGCACATGACTAATTTATTTTACCTTTTAGATATTAAAGATAAGGCCAAAAAAAAAACAAAGAATATCCAAGGATATTTGAGGTTTAACGTGCACGTCGGAATGCACTTATACACGTCATCATCAAAGGCAACATTATAGATAGAGCCTGTCTACATCTCTGCACAGGTCCATTTTTTTTTTGTCCGCTTTCATGCATTTTGAGGTATATGGGTGTCTGCAGACACATACAGTGCCTTGAAAAAGTATTCATACCCCTTGAAATTTTCCACATTTTACATGTTACAACCAAAAATGTAAATGTATTTTATTGGAATTTTATGTGATAGACCAACACAAAGTTCTCTATTGGATTTAAGTCTGGACTTTGAATGGGCCATTCTAACACATGAATATGCTTTGATCTAAACCATTCCATTGTAGCTCTGGCATTCAGTGCTGCACAATGACTGTGCAGCACTGCTGTGTCCAGGCTCGGACACCCATCCTTAACCGCAGGTAATAGCTTGGGGTGAAGCTACATATGAACAGCGATGGCTTCTGTCAGCCTGTCAGTACTTTGTATGGGCTGAGCGGCTGCTGCCATTCAGATGCACCTGTCATTCCAACCCCAAGAATCCACTGATTCTTGCAGGTGGAATCCAGTGTATGTGGCTAATTGGCCATGTGAAGGAGGCATTAATCCACCATCCGAAAATGGAAAGAATATGGCACAACTACAAACCTACCAAGACATGGCCGTCCACCTAAACTGACAGGCCGGGCAAGGAGAGCATTAATCGGAGAAGCAGCCAAGAGGTCCATGGTAACTCTGGAGGAGCTGCAGAGATCCACAGCTCAGGTGGGAGAATCTGTCCACAGAACAACTATTAGTTGTGCTCTCCACAAATCTGGCCTTTATGGAAGAGTGGCAAGAAGAAAGCCATTGTTGAAAGAAAGCCATAAAAAGTCTTGTTTGCAGTTTATACACTGGATTCCAGCTGCGAGAATCAGTGGATTCTTGTGGCTGGAATGACAGGTGCATCTGAATGGCGGCAGTCGCTCAGCCCATACAAAGTACGGACAGTCTGACAGCAGCCATCGCTGTTCACATGTAGCTTCACCCCAAGCTATTACCTGCGGTTAAGGATGGGTGTCCGAGCCTGGACACAGCAGTGCTGCACAGTCATTGTGCTTTACTGCAAAGACAGTAGGGGTTTCCACAATTGTTTTTTCAGAATGCCATTTCTGCCACTTGCTCAAAGGGGTTGTAAACCCTTGTGTTTTTTCACCTAAATGGACGTTTAAACGTGGGTTACTATCTCTCAAGTTAAATAGTTCAGGAGAGGTTGTAAAAACATCCCATGTACATTAAGCATTATGCATCCTATGCATTAAGGTGAAAAAACACCTGCCAGTGACCCCCCCCCCCCCCGTTTTACTTACCTGAGCCCTGGAACTTCACACGGTGGGAACGTGCTGTCTCTCTGCCCGGGGTACATATGAATGCTGGACTCGGGAGCACGCCCGCAAGGTAACCCCCTTCGGGAGTGCTCTTCTCCTAGGGGGTTATCTGATGTCTGGAGGAGCCGCGAGGGACCCCAGAAGATGAGGTTCGGGGCCATTCTGTGCAAAACGAGCTATACAGTGGAGGTAAGTATGATATGTTTGTTATTTAAAAAAAAAAAAAAAACGTTACAATCACTTTAAGCCCATGACATCAAGCCACCCTACTACTCCTCCTCCAAGGCAGCTGATTGACAAGGGATCCCAAGTCTCTATAAAGAACGGGTACACATGCTTTGCTTAGATGGCCCCAGGGACAATAGGACATGTTCTCCTGATGACCTTTCTATGAGATACTGAGCACTTGCTCCCCCAACCAAAAGTTTAAGGAAGGGGCACTGAGCAATCCAGGAAAACTGGTATTCAATGTAAGTGCTTGGCCACAAATATTGGGGGATATTTCCTTGGATTTGAATATAGTAAACCAGAAAAGTGTAGAGTTTTAAAGGAGAAGGGTGGGAAATCAAAAACATAAAAATACATACTCTCCTATGGGGGTTCCCGCAATTAGATTAGAGAGGGAGCCCCACCGAAAGTAATGGGAGGCTACCAGCTCTCGCAGCTTATCACAGACACTTGCATGTAATCTTTCATGCAGTGATCACATGCGAGTGTTTGGAGGCAGTCTACAACCTGGGCAGATCACTAACATGTGATTGCTGCATTAGTGATTACATGCAAGTGGCCGCAATTAGCTGGAAGAGTATATTCCTAATTATCCATGTCTATGGACCTTGCTTTGTGCACTTGGACCAGTGCACAAAGCAAGGTCCATAAAGACATGGATACTCGGGAATATACTCTTCCATGGTGTGGGGTTGCTTTTCAGGGGTTGGGCTTGGCCCCTTAGTTCCAGTGAAGGGAACTCTTAAGGCCTCAGCATACCAAGACATTTTGGACAATTTCATGCTCCCAACTTTGTGGGAACAGTTTGGGGAAGGCCCCTTCCTCTTCCAACATGACTGCGCACCAGTGCACAAAGCAAGGTCCATAAAGGCATGGATGAGCAAGCTTGGGGTGGAGGAACTTCTTTTTGGCGACAGGCGTCCCACGATTTTGTTTACGCGTCAGGCGACAATCGCAGCAAAATCGCGGCACGATTTGGGTGCCCTTGAAAGTAACGTTGTTTGCAAAGCGTGTCCCGCATTTTGCATCAATTCGGAAATTGCAGGCAGAATGGCAGCAATACCCCCCACGATCCAGAAAGCCATGGTGTGAACGGAGCCTTAAGCCTCGTACACACTATACGATTGTTGGCCAACTGAGTATCTGATTTTTGTCAAAAGGGCATGTGCCAGGATCTTGTCACTGTTACACAATTGTCAGGCCACAAACACGTACGTAGTGACGTACTACGAGGAATTTCAGCTCTCGAGCGCCACCCTTCGGGCCCCTTCTGCTAATTTCGTGTTTGGTGAGCATTGATTCCCAGCAGGCGTGTTTGTACTTTCGACTTTTGTGTGACGGATTTGTGTACCAACCATACAAAAATCAGGCATGGAGCTGTTGTCCGCCGAAAATTTACTTGCCTGTCATATAAACATTTGTTGGCCGAAAATTGGAAAACAATTGTCTAAAGGAGCGTACTAACGGTAAGAATTTAGGGCAACAGTCTGTCAACAGGCAATCCCCTTCCAACAATCGAACCATGTGTATGAGGCTTTAGTGTTTTCTGGCTGTGTCCTATGGGAGAGATTTCTATTTGCATCCTGTCTTCGGGTCGTAAGAGGAAATCTCTACAAAGTGAAGAGAAATTTATTTTTACACAGTTGTCACTGGAACTGGTGTCCCCATCAGAAGACTTATGCCGCGTACACATGGTCGGAATTCTCGTCGGAAAAAGCTCTGATGGTTTTCCCGTCGGAATTCCGACGAAATTTTGCTCAAACTGTCTTGCCTACACACGGTCACACCAAATTCCGATGGTCAATAACACAGCGGCATAAAACACGTTCGACTGCACTATAAAAGGGAAGTTTAATGCTTCTGAGCATGCGTCGAATTGTTTCCGAGCATGCGTCGGAATTTTGCGTGTCGGAATTGCATACACACGATCGGAAAATCCGATAAAAAGGTTTTCCGTCGGAAAAATTAAGAACAGGTTCTCAATCCAAAGTCCGTCGGAAATTCCGACAGAAAAAGACCGATGGGCATACACACGGTCGGAAAATCCGATGAAAAGCTCCCATCGGACTGATCCATCGTAAAATTCTGACCGTGTGTACGCGACATTAGGCCCCATGCACACGAGACGCTGTTAAATGCGCGTTCAGAGGCAGTTGGACACTTTTTTCAACTGCCCCTGAATGCATGCAATGTTATCCTGTGTGTCCATGTACACAATCTCGTTTTTTCCCGTTTTTACGCAGTTGCGTTTAACAGAGTTTTTTCATAAGCAAAAAAATGGGTTCAGACACTTTGCTTTTCCACGTTTTTAGACGCAAAACGCGGCACCCACGTTTATAAGTGTTTTTAAAGGAACCCAATTTTTTGGACCAGAAAACTCAGATATTTGATGGTAAACCATAAAAAATACAAAAAAAATTGGTTTAAAATGTCGTAATTACTTTAGATAGTTCATAGAGTATATATACTCACTGATGCAATGCCATAAAAAACTCTATTTTTTTTAGGTAGCTTAGACAATGAGGAATGCCTCCACTTCTTTGCCACAACCCTTCATCCAATTTCTAATCTAATCAGTGACTCCACCTAATCTGACCAAAGCATAGCAATGTCTTTTTTTCACAAAGAAAAACCTGCATACCAATGTCTAGTCAGCCCCAACCCCCCACCATGTTTGTGAAATATCCAATGGACATTCGCTGTGCCATCAACAGGTGGGTCCAATATCGACGAGCTCTCACGCAATTTGCGACGACGTTGCTGCCTCATCAAGAGCAAAATCAGGAGCATTTCCAGACATATATTCAATATGGGATCCATTTCCAAAAAAAAAACACATAAAGAGAGGCAAATGCAAGTGTACAACTGCTCTCTCTGCTGCTGCTGCTCACTCTGATCAAAATGGCAGAAATAGTTAATAATACATGCTTTCTGAGCTTGTGGAGGGTCTATATGATGTTATCTTTACAAACGCTTATAGACGCAAACGTGGTAAAACGCGGCTAAACGCGGTATGAAAACATGGCAAAACGCGGTATTAAAACGTGGCAAAACACGCGTTTTTAAACGCAGGTTTCTGCTTTTTAAAACATGCGTTCAGCAGAGTTTGCATCGGCGTCTCGTGTGCATGGGGCCTTACCCTCTGCACTTGTTTTGGTGACAACCCTAAAATGTTTGATTTCCTATTCATTTCTATCTCAGTGACTATGGTCAGTGACAGCTGAGTCATAGATGATGATAAAAACTTCACATGGGGTTCTCGTGCTTCCTTAAACTACCAAAAAAAAAAAAGTAGCTGGACATAGTAGGCTGCAGCAGTGTGATCCATTTGCTGCTATACCCGTCTTTAGTTTGATTAGTATGGTGGGAGGGGATCTGAGACACCTGGTGGGTAACAAATGACGCTGAAGGTGGGGAATTTCACACCCCCCATCTGTGTGCCTGGGTGCTAAAACTTTAAACATTTTATATGCTTCACAGCTCATTAGTGTCTAAGGCAGTCATTATTCTTTATTATGGCTCTGCGTCTTACCTGTGATGATTCATGGCTAAGGAATACAGTACTCTACAAACTATGACCTAAGAATGTTTGGTAAACAAATGTTACACTTTCTAGGACATTGCAGCACTATAAAGATGTTCACACAAGGTGGGGTTAGTTATCATTTCTTAAAGAGGAACTTCACTTGCACTTCCATAATTATAAAATATTTTTTTTAACCCCCTCTTACCTGTTACCCAGTATTGTCCTCGATTCATATATCACCTGCCCAGCGGATCCGTTGACCTGTTGTAATCTGCTGATCAGGTGCGGCAGCCTGGGGCCCGAGTCACCATCTTGATACTCATTGGTGTGCGCAATAGGAGCCCTGTTGGAGGGCTTTGGTGAAATATCAACATAAGGGGGAGAGAAGCGACAGGCAGCTGCTGGTGCGGAAGTTTTAAATAAATTGAATTGTTTAAAAACAATCCACTTACTCTTCAGAGCTGTAGGCATGTCAGTCTGTGAAGTCCGCTGTCCCATTCTCCCCTCTGATCCACGGTGCTGTTATCACTGAATCTCTGGAGGAAGCCAAGGATACAGAGCCGCAGGGAAACCGCAGTGAGCTGTCAGATAGCCGGGGACGATGTTACCAATCAGAGCGTTCCGGAGGATTAACCACGCCTCCATCATCAGAGGCTGACAGTTCACATGAGTTTCCCGCGGCTCTCTGCTTCCTACAGAGATTCAGTGATAAGAGCAGCGTGGATCGGAGGGGAGAATGGGACAGCGGACTTCACAGACTGACATGCCTACAGCTCTGACATGGAGAGTGAGTGGATTGCTTACTGGGCATTTTCAGCGCTGACGCAATTTGAATGACAATTGTGCGGTCATACAACACTGTAGCCAAATGACATTTTTATCATTTTTTTCCTACAAATAAAGCTTTCTTTTGGTGGTATTTAATCACAGCTGGGATTTTTATTTTTTGCTAAACAAACAAAAAAAGATGGAAAATTTTGAAAAAAAAAAAAAAATCATGTTTCATAGTTTGTTATAAAATTTTGCAAACAAGTAGTTTTTCTCCTTCATTGATATGCGCTGATGAGGCTGCACTGGGGGCACTGATAGGCTGCACTGATGGGCACTGATAGGCACAGTTAAGGCAGCACTGATGGGCACAGATAAGGCGGCACTGATGGCCACTGATGGGTGGCTCAGATGGGTGGCACGGATGGGCACTGATAGGTACCACTAATAGATGGCACTGATGGGCACTGATAGGTGGCACTGATGGGTGGCACTGATGGGCACTGATAGGTGGCACTGATGGGCACTGGTAGGTGACACTGATGGGCACTGATCAGTGCTGCACATCAGTGCCACCTTTGAGGCACTGTGGGCACTGATGGGTGGCACTGTGGACACTGATGGGTGGCTCTGGTGGGCACTGGTAGGCAGCACTGTTGCCTACTGCTAGGTGGCACTGGCAGGTGGCACAGGTGGGCACTAAGGATGTGCAGCAGCTCACCGTGATCGGGACTAATGTCCCGATCACAGCCGCCGGTGATCGACTTTTTTTTTTTCTCCTCACGCTGTCAGCGCGAGGAGAAAAAATAGTCGGGATCGACCCCTTACTCCGATCTGTGATCCAGCGAGTCTCATAGGCAGGCCATTCGGGCACGGGACGACGTCAATAGACGTAGTCCTGGCAAAGCAGGTCCGTGCTGTAGCCATCATTTGGCTATAGCGCGGATCTTTAGTGGTTAAACAATTAAATTTATTAAAAACGTCCACACCAGCAGCTGCTTGCCACCTCTCTCTCTCCCTTATGTTTTGACTCCTCTGTAATTGCCCCCCTCCACCGTAATTGCCCCCCTCCTCTGTATTGCGCCCCCCTACCCACCACTCTAATCTCCCTGCTGTCTGGGCCCCCCTGTGTGCTGGGGCCCCATGGTACCCCCTGTTGGCTGCCATGGGGGTATTGGAGGGAGGAGAATTTGTGCTGGTAGGGGAAGAAGATTTGTAATAGGAGGGGATGTGGCTAATGGCACACCAATCGCGAAGCAAAACTTCTTTTGGGTGACAGGCATCCCAAGATTCTGTTTACGTGATTTTGCCGCGATTTGTCGGGGGGTGCCTTGCCGTGCGCCGCTAAAGTGTTCGGGTTTGGCTTGAAGAAAAGATGGCAACCCTACTCCCTTAGTAGTATAGTGTCTGAACAGATCGATAGTAGCGTCCCCAGCAGTTTAGGGTTCCAAAAGCTGGATCAGCCCAGATACCTGCTAGCACCTGCGTTTAGCCCCTCCGCCCAGCCCACCCAAGTGCCGTAACTGTGATAGGTAGTAAAGAGTAAAATCACAATTTTGAAGGCGATGATTGGAAGCAGCAGAAGGTATTTTGGGGTGTAATTTCACATTTGCCCATGGCATGTGTGAGCAATATATCATTTAGTGACATCTTTGTGTAATTTTTTTTTGCCATTTCTCAATCACTCGTGACAACAAAATAAATCATTCAATGGGCTCAACATGCCTCTCAGCAATTTCCTTGGAGTGTCTACTTTCCAAAATGGGGTAATTTAGGGGGGAGTTGTACTGCCCTGCCATTTTAGCACCTCAAGAAATTAGATAGGCAGTCATAAACTAAAAAGCTGCGTAAATTCCAGAAAATGTACCCTAGTTTGTAGACGCTATAACTTTTGCGCAAACCAATAAATATACGCTTAGTGACATTTTTTTTTACCAAAGACAAGTGGCTAAATACATTGTGGCCTAAGTGTATGACTAAAATTGAGTTTATTGGATTTTTCTTCTAACAAAAAGTAGAAAATATAATTTTTTTTTTCCATTTATATCACAAAAAATAAAAATCGCAGAGGCACTCAAATACCATCAAAAGAAAGCTCTATTTGTGTGAAAAAAAGGACGCAAATTTAGTTTGGGTACAACATTGCATGACTGCGCAATTACCAGTTAAAGCAGCTCACTTAGTGCCAAATTGTAAAAAGTGCTCTGGTCATTGAGCAGCCTAATTTTCCGGGGCTGAAGTAGTTAATATTCGGACAAATATTTCATTATTTGGAGATTCGGATATATCCAAATACACGAATTGCAATATAAATTTTACCGAATGCTCCAAATAACATAAAGAAATTTGTCCGAATTTCGGAAATTCGGACTGAAATTTGATCGAATTTTACATTGAACTCCAGTCGAATTCTCACTACACATATTGCTGAAATAAAAGACTGTGTGTGTTATTAGAGTACCATTTCGAAATAATACTGTTTTTGTTAAGCCAAAGGTGATGTAAAGAGTCATTGCAATCGTTTGATGAAGATTTTTCTCTTGTTTGTTCACTTGCATTCGATTTGAAAAAAATATAACATTTTCGTTTTGACCGATTCAAAAATGTATCTATTTGATTGTTTTGAATCGAAAAAAAATGTAAATTCGAAGAAAATTCCGAATAAGAATTCCAAATACGAATTCCGAAAACAAATTGAACGAATCAACCGAATTTAACTAAACAAACTAAATCGATTAACGAATCAAAATGAAACAAAACTAATTTTTGTCTAGAAGCAGTGTTAATTTTGTTGACTAAAATATTTAAGTAGACTAAATTAATACTATTTTAGTCGACTAAAATACGACTAAAACGAAAACAATTGAGATGACTAAAATACCACTAAAACTAAAATTGCATTTTAGTCAAAAGCCTATGATTAAAAGTAAATTGAAATTTGACGTCAAAATGAGCACTGCACTACCACATAAGAATATGTAGGGGGCATCTACTAATTTACCGCATTGAGCTGATTGCTGAGGAGTGGGCCGGGAAGCCGGCCGCTGTATCCTTAACAATCGATGACTTATCAGCTGTCAGCGGGCTTCCCCACTCACAGCTGATTGTAAAAAAAAAAGAAAAAAACAGCATGGTCTGGTATGGATTTTAAGGGGAACCATGCCAAAATTGAAAAAAATAATGGCGTGAGGTCCCAAATTCCATACAAGACCCTTATCCGAGCATGCAGCCCAGCAGGTCAGGAAAGTGGGGGACAAGCGAGCTTCCCCCCTCCTGAACCATACCAGGCCACATGCCCTCAACATGATGGGGACAAGGGCCTCATCCCCACAACCCTGGCTGGTGGTTTAAGGGGTCTGCGGGTAGCACGTTAATCGGAATCTGGAAGCCCCTTTTAAGAAAAGAGCCTCCAGACCCCCCCCCACATGAATGAGTATCGGTTACACCGTACCCCTACCCATTCACCGAAAAAGCGTCACACGGTAATCAAAACACACACAGTTTTTGACAATTATTTTAATAAAAATCTAAAATTGTGTCCCACGATGTAAGTCCATCGTCAATCACACCGCCCGCCAGACCTGAAAAGGAAAAAAAAAACTGTGACGTCATGGACCGGTGCCGCCCAGCATATAAATATATCCTTAAAGAGACCCTGTCACTAACTTAAACATTACAGGTAATGGCAGAAAAACAAAATATTGCAAAAACAATAAATATCAACATGTAATGTACCTGTGAATTTACTAGGAAATGTAACTACATCAGGAAGAGTCAGTTCTGTTGTTTGACAGCTGTGAGTCTGTTGGGGCTGCTGACATCACATCCATTAATATTTTATACATAGTTACATTGATATACCATACCTGGCCGATGCCCCTGGAAGATGGAAATCACAGAAATAGACAGCACTACTCCATTCGCTTCCAGACCTTTTGCTGAGTGGCTGCCCACTCTGAACCTAGAAGGCCAGTCATTCAGCACCAGCACCATTCAGACGATGCTTTGCATTTACCCAATAAATGATTGGACGAGGTGGATAGCTTCACATCACTGCCCTGCAGTGCCGGCGGGACAAGGTCACCTAGGGCCCAGGGCAAACATGCCAAACTGCAGTCTAAGCATACATTTCCTGTCTTCCGAGTATAACTCTTCCCTTGCTGATATTCCCCCCTCCCAGCACAAATCCTCTACCCTTCAAAGCCCTCAAATTTCCTCTCCGAGTACAGAACCTCTCCCCCCCCCCCACTCCAAATCCCCACTCCCAGAACAAATCCCCCCTCCTAGCACAAATCCCCCCCATTCATCCCTACTAGCAAACACCCCCCCCCAAAAAAAAATGTAATAAAAAAATCCACTCCCCTCTACCATATCTCCCCCTCTACCATAGAATGCTTTGCCCCAGGCCACTCGCCTGGGGCAAAGCATTCTCTGAATGGTGCCCCAGGCGAGTGGCTGCCCATCTCTGAACCTAGAAGGCCAGTCATTCAGCACCAGCACCATTCAGACGATGCTTTGCATTTACCCAATAAAAAAAATGTAATAAAAAAATCCACTCCCCTCTACCATATCTCCCCCTCTACCATAGAATGCTTTGCCCCAGGCCACTCGCCTGGGGCAAAGCATTCTCTGAATGGTGCCCCAGGCGAGTGGCCGACCTTCTGTGGTCAGAATGCATTAGGCCAGCTGCTCAGCACAGGACCCAGAAATAAGTGCAGATAATCATTGGTGTAGCAGTGCCTACTTCACTGATCTCCAGCTTCCAGGGGCATTGCCCAAGTATAGTATATATATCAGAAGGGGGAATCTAATCACAGGGTTATTAGGGTGTGCCCAGGTACACCGGGAACCCCCCTTGCACATGCCTATGGTATATACATAGTTACGTTGGTCCAAGAAATATCCATACCTGGAATTCCTTTTTAAATGCACAAATAATCTTATGGGAGGATTTTAGTGTAAATTTATTGTCCAGTGACAGTGTCTCTTTAATTTCATCCACATGTATTACTAAGAATGGAAAGAGGAAGGGTGACTGAAAGAAGTTATCCTGAAGCCCCTGAAGTTCACCTGGTAAACAGCGATTAATTCCACCCATTGAGTCATATTTTGGATGGCAGAAAGAATTTTCATTACACAATCTGGATAAACAAATAAGCTGCAAGAGCCAACACGCTTCAACTCCAATGGCCCTGGGTGAAGAAGACATCAGCCACTGCCATGAATGCCACACCATCCAGAACGTGTGTAATCTGGTACAATGTTTTATTATTCCCATCACGTGTCTGCCTCTGACTTTCCCCGTGGAATGTACGGCGAACTCTGTGTATCAGTCTATATTATCACTGTGAGAAGGTCACACCATGCGGTGATCATGGCTTCTGAGTGGCTACCTTTCTCTTTTTATTTATTTTTTTTACAATAAAATAATTCAGTGATCACTCATATCCATATACAAAATACTGACACAATCAACTGACAATCTGCAGCAGTTGCCAACAGTTCAAATTCTGCTCTGTGATATGACTCCGTGGGGGAGATTTACTAAAACTGGTACTGCTGTGCCTAGTAACCAATCAGCTTCTAACTTCAACTTGTTCAATAAGGGCCGGTTCACACTGGTCCGACCTCCGACTTCCAGAGCACAAGTCGCATGACATGTCAAAATCAATGTTTCCCTTCGAGAGCCGTCTTAACTGGTCCGACTTGTGTCAGTCTGACTTTGAAAATGTTCCCTGCACTACTATGGTTCGCCTTGGGCATGGCTTCAGTCCATTGATTTGAATGGAAGTCGGGATCATAAGCTTAACTGATCTGACTTATGGCATGCGACTTTTGCTCTGAGGATCTTGAGGGGGGACTTCACGCCAAAATTGGAAAAAAATACAACCACTTTAAGCTTTAACAATAAAACCTGGAAGCTGATTGGTTACTATGCACAGCTGTACCAGATTCTCTGTGCACCAGTTATAGTAAATCTCCCCCAGTGTTTCTCAATCGTTTAATGGCACCCTTTGAGAAAATGCTAAATCTTGAGGCATCCCAGTCTGAAACAGGTTCCCCTATGACATCAGAAGTCACTCCCCTTCCCTATCACATCATAGTTCTCATCCCCCACTCACATTTGAGTCTTAGATGGTGAGGTCACTCACCTGTGGATGGAGTCTTATGCATCGACACCTTTCATACACTATGTTTCTGAGCTTAAAATTTCCAGCCCACAATCCCTTTCCTGAGGCACAGAACGCCAGGGATTGGAGTGTGGGTGGGCAGACAGAGGGGTATGGGCTGGAGGAGGAGGAGCAGATCAAGCCCACTCTCCTGTTCTGAACATGTATGGGAATGGGTCTAATGCACACCCCTATGCACTGGGTGGTTGTGGTACTTGGTTATTTGGTGAGCCACAGTTCATTCTGAATTTTGTGTCCGGGTTTCAGGTGGTTTGAAACACACGATTCAAAACCCGACAAGCCTGTCCGGGTGACTCCTGGACAGGTGGCAACCCTAGTGTGAACCTAGCCTAAAAATCCCATGCTTTATCTAGCACTTACTGACCAATAAGCAATTCCTTTCCTTATGGCTTTAAAAAATGTTATCCCGCTTGAAAAAAAAGGTAACATATGCTGTGCGTTATAAACTGTAAAGAAACAATGTTATCAGCTGTATAGGAATTTCCATTCCGCACCTGTGTAGTCATTGACAGAGCTACTTCCCTTCCTGCACACCCAGATAATCTATGATACACATGCCGGGAATGTAAGGACTGTTTTATAGGGGCCCTGAGCAAATGTTTGCTTTTCAAATACAACGCTTTATACAACTTATCTGCGATTTGTCTATTTACTCCGAGTGTTCCATTCATCCAGAGCTAAAATAAGAAAAACATGTCTGGCATGTAATAACCTTAGTGACACCTGAAATGTTAGGTTTATTCTCCTCTGATTGGTTCTCAGTGCTTGCATCTTTAATAACTGAAAGTGGTTGTAAGCCTCAGACATGAAATATAAACAAAGCATTTCCTTCTATAACCACTTGCCCTCCGGAAAATTTACCCCCCTTCATGACCAGGCCATTTTTTTTGCGATATGACACTGCGTTATTTTAACTGACAATTGCGCAGTCATTCAATGCTGTACACAAATAAAATGTATGCCCTTTTTCCCCCACAAATAGAGCTTTCTTTTGGTGGTATTTGATCACCTCTGCGGTTTTTATTTTTTTGCACTATAAACAAAAAAAGACCGACAATTTTGAAAAAAAAAAAGCAACATTTTTTTGCTTTCTGCTATAAAACATATTTGATAAAACATCAAATTTCTTCATAAATTTAGACCAATATTTACTCTACTACATATTTTTTGTAAACAAAAATCACAATAAGCGTATATTGATTGGTTGCACAAAAGTTATAGCGTCTACAATCTATGGGATATATACTGGAATTTTTATTTATTTATTTATTTATTTGTATACTAGTAATGGTGGCGATCAGCGACTTATAGCGGGACTGCAATATTGCGGTGGACATTCTGACACTTTTGACTCTTTTTGGCAACCTGTGACACTAATACAGTGATCAGTGCTAAAAATATCCACTGTCACTGTACTAATGACTCTGGCTGGAAAGGGGTTAAACCAGTGGTCATCAACCCTGTCCTCAGGGCCCACTAACAGGCCAGTTTTTAAGTATTACCTTGGGGAGATATCACCTGTGATGTATTTCAGTTATCTTGAAAACCTGGCTGTTAGTGAGGACAGGGTTGATGACCACTGGGTTAAACAGCTAGAGTGAACAAATGTATGCCTAGCCAGTGTTTTTGTGTTTACTATGTGGTGCTTTTCTAAGGAATGTGCTGGATTTTAACTCTCTTGCGGGGAAACAAAATCCAGCATATCCCCACTGACAGGACTTGTTTACAGCTCTGTTCTGTCTTTCTCCTCGGCATTCAGCGGGTGCCGGCGGTCATCCATTGGCCAGCACCAGCTGATCGGCTTGTGTTGGGACTAATCACATAATAGATATGTGATCCAGCACAGGAGAGACACTTTGCCACCGTATAAAAACATTATGTGGTTGGTTAATTGTTATAATACAATATTTAACAATAATTAATATATATGTATGGTTTCTTTTATTTCCATGTTGCATGTTTCTGGTGGCTGGTTGGCGCCGCCATCTTGTTGGTTGGCACTGAGGTCATCAGCCCAGCCTGTAAAAAGGGGCATGCATAGCTTGGTCAAAAAAAGTAATTTGCTGGTGACATTTGGAGAGAGAGGGGTGGGGGTGAGCGGAGAGAGACTTGGCTTCCTGTATACAGCTCTGATCGATGATACCCGGAGCTCCAATGGCACCCAACTTCAGGAATTGGGAGTAATTCTCAGCACCGCATTACATATGGACTGTCATTGGTGAGGATAGAGAAATCATGGATGACACAAATCTCCACCAATGGGACTCCAGGTGCTGGGCACCTGTCCAACCTGAGCTGCCTGACCCCGTCCCCTCCCCCACTGACACCAACTGCTATGGATCTGTAGAAGAGGCTCTCTGATATAAGGATGCTTTGTTAATAATGAATTCATCATTCTAAAGTCCAAGGAGACTGAAAAGTTGCTAACAATTCTAAAACTGGTCCAAATGAACCCCTTGGCGCAGGCTGCATGCAAATATGCAGCCTCTCCGTGGGCAGGCCTTGGGCCTTGCCAAATGCAGCTGTGCCGAGAGCGCATTCCCTGAGCGCTACCGGCACAGTTATCAGCGGCTAACAGAAAGCTCACAATTGCTGCTTGCGATCAGGAGCTTTCCATTCATGTGACCGCCATGACAGCCAATGAAGGCGGTCACATGATCATTAACCTTCGCCCCGCTTCCCAGCATTATAAACCCCTAAATGGCCGGGAGGCAACCGTGCCAAGAGATTAAAAGGGATCTGTCTAGACATGGAGGAGTAAGGAAGCTCAGTGCTGGAGCTCTGCTAACACAGCTGCATTTACAGCTCAAACAGAGGACAGTACCTAGAGGCGATCATCTCTCCCTTTGCCTCAAAGGTGGCAGCCATCCTCACAACCCCAAAGATCCTTCAGACCAAGGTGGGGATCCATAGTTTTTTTTTCTAAATGGAGCCCCAGCCGGCACAAAGGGAAATTTCCAAGATGGGGCCGAAGCGGGAGCGAGACATGCAGAGTGGGCTGCCACTATCTACACACGGTGTCTCTCCCATTCTTTCACCAAGGTTGGTGAATGACACCGCTCTCCCTGCTTCTTTTCTCCCCCCTGCCTCTGAAGATCAGTGCTCTGATGTTGCTGCCCAGGACCAGAGCATCAAATCCCCTTTGTGTCAGCTTGATGGCTATGAGAACCGTAGTTGAAGGTCTAACATCCGCACCAGGGGTCTCCCAGAGACAAGGGTGCCTAAAGATATGTCCCCATTCTCCAGGGGACATTTCAAGAAATCCTGGGCCTATCATCCTCTGACACCATTAAAATCGACAGGGCTCACCAGGTGGTCTGGTCTCCTGCTCAAGACCTTAATAGCCCGAGAGACATCATCTGTAAGTTGCACAGATATGCAAAGAATTCATAATGCAACGTATGAACAACAAACCAAACTTTGACTTTGAAGGTGCACACCTCTCATTCTATCCAGACCTGCTTATGTGCACACTAATGCAACGTAGATCCTTGTGCCCCCTGTTGGAGGCTTCTCGTGCAGCCAGCCTAAGCTACCGCTGGGGGTTCCTGTTTAGCCTTCAAGTTCAGAAAGAGGGCAGGATAATTATGCTTAAGACTAAGGACGACTTAAGATGAATCAAATCTCAGGTGGTTCGGCAGGGACCGGACAAGATTCTAGTTTTTACTGCTGGTGTCTATAGCTGCTAGCCTGCTAGCACTAATCATTGTGTTCTGTCAACCGGAAAGGCTCCCTGCAGGCAGAACACAACGATGCTGCGGGAGAGATTTCCCCATCAACACTGACTGTGTTGATGGGGGAATCAAGTGATAATCACATAATCTTTGAGCTGCTTTACCCCAGTTCCTCTCAGTACTGCATTAGGAGCCGTGGCATGATAGAAATCCCTGTCTCTGCCACACCTCAACCCTGGTTGCCTGCACGCTCCAGGTGCCACTCTCGTGGTTGCCGAGCACCATCTGCTACAAATTCACAAGCCTCTCCATCAACGGGCACTTAATGGCCCAGGCATTCTCTGATTCTTATGCCCTCTGCTCTCATCGCTGGCCCTTACTCAACCTGAAAATCTTGATTTTCACCTACAATCAATCACCATCCAGAGGACATGCTGATAAGTTGGACTACTCCAGATGGTCTTGTGACCCACTAACTCTCACGGCAGTTCCTACATGGCTACTCTTACCCATTTCATATCCACTACTAACTCCCTCGATCTGAAATTTAATTCTCCATTCTGACGGATTCCCAATCACCTGCATACTCTGGTGGTATTCAGCTGATTCCTCTGTATCCATCCGACCCTGACATATACTTACTCGTGAGCGAGATCTGAGTATCCTCCCAGTACTAGAATGCCTACTAGGGATGAGTCGAACACCCCCCCCCCCCCCCAGTTCGGTTTGCAGCAGAACATGCAAACAGGCAAAACATTTGTGCAAACAGCATTAAAGTCTATGGGACATGAACATGAAAAATCAAAAGTGCTAATTTTAAAGGCTTATAAGCACGTTATTGCCATAAAAAGTGTGTGGGGACCTGGGTTCTGCTACAGGGGACATGTTTCAATGCAAAAAAAAGTTTTAAAAACGGCAGTTTTTTCAGGAGCGGTGATTTTAATAATGCTTAAAGTGAAACAATACAAATGAAATATTCCTTTAAATATCGTGCCTGAAGTGCCTGATAGTCTGCCTGTAAAGTAGCGCATTTTCCCATGTTCATAACAGTCCCGCTGCAAAATGAAATTTCTAAAGGAAAAAAATTCATTTAAAATTGCTTACGGCTGTAATATATTGTCGGATCCCGGCAATATACATAAAAAATCATTGAAAAAAATGGCATGGGTTCCCCCAGTCCATTTACAGACCCTTTGGGTCTGGTATGTATATTAGGGGAACCCAGCACCAACAAATTAAAATAAAATGGCGTGGGGGTCCCCCAAAAGCCATACCAGGCCCTTTAGGTCTGGTATGGATTTTAAGGGGAACCCCCCACCCCCCCCAAATCCATACCAGATCCTTATCCAAGCACGCAACCTGGTAGACTGCAGGAAAGGGGGGGATGAGAGCGCGCCCCCGCTCCTGAACCGTACCAGACCCCCACAACCACCTGCCAAGGGTTGTGGGGATGAGGCACTTGCCCTCAACATGGGTTAGGGGGCTTTGGGGTCCCCCCCAAAGCACCTTGTCCCCATGTTGATGGGGACAATAAATATATTCTAGACTGTATAAATGTTTCAAATACACTGCCTGCACGCCACTAACTAAGCTGCCTAATCTCTCTTCATTCATTACACTATATACAGCTGCCCTGTAAGCAGCAGCCTTATATAGTGTGTGGCGTGGACTTAGCTCCCTGAGCCATGATTGGCCAAAGGCACCCTGCCTTTGACCAATTATGGCTCTCTCAGCAGAGTGCACTGTGATTGGCCAAAGCATGCAATCATAGACGCCAATGCACTGCGATCTCGCAGTGCATTATGGGGTGTTCCGCGACGCTCAAATTTGCCGCGAACGCCACATAATGTTCTAAATTCGGTGAACGGGTGAACATCGGGCTCATTCCTAATGCCTACCCATGTTACCCCCGTAGGCCAGCCTCCATTGGGAGCTCGTCCTGATATGAACACGGTCCCAGCCTGGGCCCCTTCCTCTATGGTGATGGGTATGGACGCTGAGGCAAGATTTTTCGACCACTTTTGACTGATGTTCTTTTTATACTGTTATATTCTATTTTTCTACGACCCCTTTCATACTGGGGTGCTTTTCAGGCATTTTATGCTAAAAATAGCACCTGTAAAGCGCCTGAAAAGCGCCTCTCAAGCCACCCCAGTGTGAAAGCCTGAGTGTACGGCAAAAAAAGCCCTGCAAGCAGCATCTTTGGGGCGGTGCGGGAGCGGTGTATACACCTTGGAATGAATGGGCAGCACTGCCGAAGCGCCTTGACAGTGCTGCAACATGAGCGATTTTAACCCTTTCTTCGACCACTAGCGAGAGAAAAAAGCTCCCCGCTAGCATCTGAAAAGCGCCGCTATAACAGTGGTAAAGCGCCGCTAAAACTATTATGTTATATTATGTATATTTTGTCACCAGGCAACATCCCTAATGATGATCTAAGCGACCCCTTGCTTCCCACATCTGATCTTTCATGGCTACGATTAAGGTAGTTTCTAACAATTTTCGTGGGCTCTGTTTCCCTAACAAGCGGAATAGGTTATGGCTAGAGTTGAAAAGGCTTAAAGTGTTTGTTACGCCTTTTTTTTTAAAAACTGCCAGCTGCTCTATTAGAGGCTGGCATACAACACAGTGTCAATTCTTTCTAAAAATGAGCAGCATAAATAGCTATTTAGAGTTTAGTCTTCACGCTGGTCACGTGACTCACGGCCGCTTTTCAGCTCCTATACACGGCTACAACAGGAGAGACCGTGATCTCCCTCTGACGTCAGCCGGGGGGATTACATGGCCGCTCGGCTCCTCCTGCAGTAGCCATGTATTTAGGGTTGCCACCTTTTCATTAAGTCAAACCCGAACACTTTAGCACAACAATTGTTTTTTATAGTATAAACTATACATGGATTTTTCTATTAAAAAACATTTCTAAACATATGAAGTTAATAACAAGAGTCCCCCTTTACATCAGAGTCCACAGAGTTCCCCTTTTACATCTGAACTTGCAGAGTTCCCTTTCACTGTAAGGGGGACTCTGCAGACTCTGATGTAAGGGAGAACTCTGGGGACTCTAACATAAGGGATGCTCTGGGAACCCTGATTTAAGGGGGAACACTGAGTGAATGAATAACTTATATAGCGCTACATATTCAAACTAAATCGCCTCAAGGCACGTGAGAACTCTGATATACGGAGAGGACTCTGATGTAAGGGGGAACACTGTGTGGTGTAAAGGTGAACTCTAATGTAAGGGGTGTTCTGAAAACCCTGATTTACCTTAGTGTTCTCACTCAGAGACTATGGGGACACTCTGACTGGGCAACTGATCTAAGGGGCACTGTGATCATTGGAACTGATCGTTGGGGGCACTATGTTGGAGAAAATGATCTATGGAGACAACTAATCTATGGGGCACTCTGATGGGGCAACTAATCTATGGGGACACTCTGACGGGGCAACTAATCTAAGGGCCACTGTGATGGGGCAACTAACCCATGGGGATACCCTGATAGGGCAACTAATCTATGCGGGTACTATGATGGGGCAACTGATCTATATATATGTACTCTGATGGGAGCAACTAATCTTTGGGGTCACTGTGATGGGGCCAACTAATCTATGTGAGCACTGTTATGGGGCAACCATTCTATGTGGACACTCTGATGGGGTAACTAATCTATGGGGGCACTCTGATAGGGCAACTAATGTATGGGGTCACTGTGATAGCAGCAACTAATGTATAGGGACACTTTGATGGGACAATTACTCTATGGGGTACTGTGATGGGGGTAACTGAGCTATGGGGACACCGTGATGGGAGCAACTGATCTATGAGGACACTCTGATGGGGTACTATGATGGGGCAGCTAATCTATGGTGGCACTATGATGGGGTCAACTAATCTTTGGGGGCACTCTAATGGGGCAACTGATCTAAAGGGACACTTTGATGGGGCAACTAATCTATGGGGTCACTATATAGGGACAACTAACATATGGGGACACTTTGATAGGCCAACTAATCTATGGGGGCACTGTGATGGGGGAATCATGGGCCCTAGAGTAAAGTAATGCATGGGAGCCCCTACTAGCTTACCCACTGGGGCCCCTACTAGCCTACCACCTACTCTTAAGAATTTAAGTATAAATAGTTGATAGAATTAAGCATAGTTATTAGTACTTTCAATAAAATACATTTTAAACAATAGGAAATCATGCCATAAATCAAAGATTAATCAACACAAATATCCAAATAATATAAAAAGTCAGTAGAGAAGAGGACAGGGTGTCAGAAGGGCAAAGTATGGGGGTCAGCGGGTGGCAAAGTAGGGTGGGCAAGATAGCACAGTGCAGGGGGGGAGGGGGTAGGAAGTACAGTACAGGGTTGGTCAGGAGGGCATAGTAGAGCGGGATCAGGAGGGCACAGTACAGGGGGGCACAAGGGCACAATACGGGGGGCAGGAGAGTACAGTACAGGGGAGTCAGAAGGGTGCAGTACTGTGGTCAGTAGGGCACAGTACAGGGGACAGGGGGGTACAGTATAGGGTGCAGTAATGTATAATACAGAGATGGTCTCCTCAAGCAGAGCAGTGCAGGGAAGCTGCTGTCACAGATATTACCTGCTCTGGCACTCTGTCACTGGGCTAAATTTACAATCTGATTGACATCTCCCCCTCTACCTTCCATGCATCAAGGCTGCCACACCATTTTAAAATGGGACTGAGCCCCCCATTTAGGCTAGATGTGGGTAAGATGGATGTTGGGGCCCCCCACTTTCACATAGATTTGGACACTGCCTGATTCCATGTAGCTGGTTTCGATACACACTGAAAATTTATTTTTATTTGGCCAGCAGTTGAATAGGAAGCTCAAAAATATTTTTTTATTCACTGGTGCGCCTTGGTAACCCATTCCACCTCTGGATGGCACCGCCATCTTTGTTTTTTTTTCTGGTGGGGTTCCCCTTTAAATAAAGACTCCGCTCAAAGCGCTATTCTTTTTAACTGCTCCACAAAATCAACGTTTGGTAGAGCAGGAAGATTTAGTAGTAGAGTTGTCAAACAAATTGAGGGTTTTTTGTTACGCTGCTAAACTTGTTTTCAGCAGCCCTTTGAAAGCTTCTGTGATTTAACTAAACTTCAGAGGAAAGAAGAAAAGTTTTGGGATTAGGCTGGGTTGCAGAGTTTGGAATCTAGCTGAGTAGGTGTGGTTTTGTGGTCAGACCCCGGTGAAGAATGGGCTCCATTCACTGCTTCATGAATTGAAATTCTGACCCTGTACTGTTACTTAGCCCAACCTAATTATAAAACAGGCAACTCAATTTCATTTTTTTTCTTTTTTGCTGTGCTGCATATTATTACTGCTCTGCAAAAAATGAAAAGAACAGAGAATTGTTTATATTGAGCCACGTGCTGCATGTGGAAAAAAGTTATAGAAGAATGCTTATTGCTGTTATTCGATTTAGTAACCTTGCTTGAGGTCACAAACGAGAGAGGTCCTTCTCACACTAAGTGGGATACATGACATGTGTTTTGTATACAGACAATTTGCTTTTGTATAGAGAAATACACAGGGCTGTGTTGCATTTTATTTTTGCAACTTGCCTGTACTATTTTTGTCACACATAACCCTCGGGCATTGTGAGTGATCCCAATAAACAAACATGGTGGAACAGTGGTTAGCACGGACAGTATGTTGGGTTTTGGCATGATAAAACTGGCCTAACCCCTGGGCCATAACGGATACTGTAGAGCTAATGTTGCTTAGGCAGTGTTCCATGTGCAGTTGGATTAAAATGAAGATTTAGTAAAATGTTGGTGGATCGTTGGATCAGGATTTTGGTAATGGTATATTTTAGTTTAGAGCAGTGGTCTCCAAACTGCGGCATTTTGCTTGCGAAGCACTGCCCCCGGCAAGGGTTGCTGAGTATAGTCTTCTCTGGGCCTCCCTCTGATTATCCTGCAGCCAGACACTTGGGTATTTTCACACTATCACCTGCACACGCTTCCGCACTTTACCCAATGATCAGTCTAGGAGAGGGGAGTCCAAACTTTTTTCAAAGAGGGCCAGATTTGATGAAGTGAACATGCGTGAGGGCTGACCATTTTGCCTGACATTCTTTAAACCATTAAAATTCAGTCTAAAGCCCCATACACACGGTCGGATTTTCCGATGGATTCTGTCCTATCGGACAATGTTGTCGGAAATTCCGACCGTGTGTAGGCACCATCGGACAGTTTCCATCGGATTGCCCGACGGACAAAGTTCTATCTCCTGCTCTATAAATATTCCGACAACAAAGTCCGATCCTACCAATTCTGATCGCGTGTATTGAATTCCCACGGACAAAGTGCCACGCATGCTCAGATCACATTACAAGACCAAAGCTATTGGCTACTAGCCTCTACGTAGTCCCGTCGTAGGCAACAAACGTCACCACGTTCAGAATGATCGGATTTTCCGACAACTTTGTCCGACCGTGTGTATGCAACACCAGTGTCGGACTAAATCCGTCGGACCAAATCCAAAGGATTTGGTGGTCGGATTTTCCGACCGTGTGTATGGGGCTTAAGTGTGTTCGTACGAGCACTAGTACACTGCCAACAAGAATTCTCTTGCCTTTGTGGCTGTGTGTGGTAAAGAGATGAGCTCGGGCTTGTTATTTGGATATACCGTATTTATCGACTTATAACACGCACCTTTACTTTAAAAAGGAAGTTTAAGGAAAAAATCTTACATTTTAAATAAAGAACTGTGAAGCAAAATAAGGGTCAGTGCCCATCAATGCAGCCCCACCATTGCCATGAATGCAGACTCACCGTTGCCGTGAATGAAGACTCACCATTGCCATGAATGCAGCACCCCTGTTGCCATGAATGCAGCACACCCTGTTGCCATGAATGCAGCACCCCCATTGCCATGAAGGCAGCACCCCCATTGCCATCAATGCAGCAAACCCCATTGCCATCAATGCAGCTACCCTGTTGCCATGAATGCCGCACGCCGGTTGCCATGAATGCAGCACCCCCATTGCCATGAATGCAGCACCCACATTGTCATCAATGCAGCACCCCCATTGCCATGAATGCAGCACCCCCATTCCCAGGAATGCAGCACCCACATTGTCATTAATGCAGCACCCCCACTGACATGAATGCAGCACCCCCATTGCCATAAATGCAGCACCCCCATTGCCACGAATGCAGCAAACCCCGTTGCCACGAATGCAGCTTCCCTGTTGCCATGAATGCCTCACCCCCGTTGCCATGAATGCAGCACCCCCATTGCCATGAATGCAGCACCCACATTGTCATGAATGCAGCACCCCCATTGCCATGAATGCAGCACCCCCGTTGCCAGGAATTCAGCACCCACATTGTCATGAATGCAGCACCACATTGACATGAATGGAGACTCACCATTGCCATCAGTGCAGCCTGATTCATGCCCATCTGCAGACTTGGAGGAAACAGGAAAGGGGGCAGAACGATCGCCAACAGACATACAGGAGAAATTCCTGTTTTATCGGCGGCCTCTTTAATACAAAGTCCCGCCTCCTATGATGGACAGAACAGTCGTCCAATGGCAGTGCAGGAGACAGGACTTCCTTTTAGTGGCCGTGAGTGGCCGCTCAATCATCTGGGACCTGTCACGTGTCCCAGATGATTGACAAGAGGGAAGGGGCAGAGTTGAGCCCTTCCTGCGCCGAGGGGAAGTGATGTCACCAGCCCAGGCACTGAAGGAGGGAGACTATGAGGGACCCCCTAGCAACAGCCATTTAGAGGTGAGTTCAAAAAAATTCATTTGCAAATGTTTATTTTTGTTTTTTTTTTTAGGAACATTAATGATTTTTTTTTTTTTTTGTGTGTGCAATCCCACTTTAATGCATTCTATGTGCAGCAGCCCCCATAATACTTACCTGAGCCCCATCTCGATCCAGTGATGCTGCACGATAGACTAGGCTGTCTGGGACTCTCCCTTCTGATTGGCTATGACAGCAATGAATCGCAATTGGCTCCCGCTGCTGTCAAGTGAGTCAGTGAGCCAATAAAGGGGGGAGAGGGGTGGCTCCATGTCTGAATGGACACATGGAGTTGCAGCTTGGCTTGGGTGCCCCCATAGCAAGCTGCTTGCTGTGGAGGCACTCAACAGGAGCGAGGGATCCGAGAAGAGGAGGATCTGGGTTGCTCTGATCAAAATCACTGCACAGAGCAGGTAAGTATAACATGTTTGTTATTTTTAACAACAAAAAAAAAAACAAGACTTTAGTATCGCTTTAACCACTTCAGCCCCGGAAAGGCTTCGCCCACTTCCTGACCAGGCCATTTTTTGCGATACAGCACTGCGTCGCTTTAATTGACAATTGCACGGTCGTGCAATGTTGTACCCAAACAAAATTGACGCCCTTTTTTTCCCACAAATAGAACTCTCTTTTGGTGGTATTTGATCACCACTGCGGATTTTATTTTTTGCGCTATAAACAAAAAAAGAGCAACAATTTTGAAAAAAAAATAATATTTTCTACTTTTTGCTATAATAAGCATCTATTGATTGGTTTGCGCAAAAGTTATAGCTTCTACAAAATAGGGGATAAATTTATGGCATTTTTATTATTTTTTTACTAGTAATGGCGGTGATCAGCAATTTTTAGCAGGACTGCGACGTTGCAGCAGACATATCGCACACTTTTGACACTTTTTTGGGACCAATGACATTTATACAGCAATCAAAGCTAAAAATATCGACTGATTACTGTATAAATGTCACTGGCAGGGAAGGGGTTAACAACTAGGGGGCGATCAAGGGGTTAAGTGTGTCCTAGGGAGGCGTTACTAACTGTGGGGGGAGTGGACTGACAGGGAGTAGAGCGAGATCGCTGTTCCTGATAACTAGGAACAGCAGACTCTCTCTACTTCCCTGACAGAATGGGGATCTGTCTGTTTACAGATTCCCATTCTGTCTCTCTGAGGAGCGATCGCGGGTCACCAGCGGACCCCGCAGCCGCTGGCCACGTGCATCGGCTCCGGCATTGCGCACCCTATAGTTATTAAAGCGGCTGCCGTAAAGAGGCGATTCGTGCAGGGGAGCCAACCTGCCGTATAACGACGGTGGCTGGTCAACAAGGTGTTTATGCGTTTTGGCTGAAGCCTTCCTCGTAGCATAGGAAGGCTTTGGCCAAAACGCATTAGCATTTTGGATTTGCTATTGCTGTAATGCTGAAATAAAAGTTTTCTAATGAAGAAGCTGTCGTGCTGTCAGCTTATATTTGTTATGGACTTGTAGTGACTACTCTCAGCCAGAGTGTCGACTCTCTGCTCATGTACCTGTACTATACAGTGGGAGAGATTGGGTGAGTTCTTTTGTTACATAAAGTTTAGAGAATCGTCATTATCCGTTCCAAGGTCATACACAGGGAAATCCAACCTAGCAAAGCAGGGCAGACAGAAAGGGAGCTTGCTCATGCATTACACACGTAAATAAACTCTATCACAAGCATGATACTGAAGGTTTGGCTGGCTTAAATCAGGTTGAGTCTCCACCCAGAGTCTGGCCACAATCAATTACCCTGCAGGTGAACAGGCAGACAAGGAGAATGCAACAGCCAAAACCAGGATGCTGGAACCAGCAGCTATGACGGGAGAGAGAAAGAGCGCATACCCTCTTGACATTATGAGGCACTATTCCTCCCACTGAGACCAACAATGAAACACTATTCTTTCCACTGACACTAAGGCTAGGCTCACACTTGTGCGGTTTGTGCAGCATTTGCATGGCACGATAGCCCATTCATTTGAATGGGCTGCCGTGCCCTGTGAAACACAGGAAAGAAGTCCCTGTACTACTTTGGAAATTGCAGCCCGCACAGGAACCACAAGTACTGCATGGTTCCCTGGTGCGATTTCCAGTGCGGGTGGCGTGCCATTTAGATTAATGTCACCCACCACGGGTCACGCTTTTCCCTGTGCGGGTGGTTGCAGCTGCGGGAATTTGTGTAAGTCCCGCAGAAGCACCAGCCGCACAGGTGGGAACCTGGCCTTACTATCGGACATAATTCCTCCCACATTAACAATGAAGCACTATACTTTTCACTGACACCAATGATGAAGCACTGTTCCTTTCACTGCCACCACCAAGGGCCATAATTCTTCCCACTGATATAAACGATGGAACATTATTCCTCCCGCCCATTTACTGGCAGAAAAAAATGTTTTACTATCTAAAGTTAGAACAACAAAGACAGAAGATTTAATAGATGGAAAGATGAAAAAATGACTGAAGTTACAGAACAGAGCCTGGTGCTCGGATAGTTTGTAGGCTGTGAAATCCGGCATATTTGGATGAAAGCTGGCAAGTTTGGATCTGGACAACTCGGATTAATCATTATCTACCACTTGACTTTGATTGCTAGTTGCTGAACCTTTAAGGGAATACTTCCAATGCACTATTCCTGCCGCACACATTCCTGTAGAAATGGCTGTGCTTATATGTGGGTGCTGGAGTGACCACCGGCTGGTACCATGTCAAGTCAGAGCAAAAGAATGTCACCAGCACACCAAGGATCTCCAAAATGAGTCATAAGCTTTAATCAGCGATCACATCCTTACAGCAGATTGCAACATTTCGGAGCCACACAGGCTCGATGCGTCCTAATCCCACCCAATTGTGTGACGATAGTGAATTAATTTTCGCTGTTTTCAGGCTATTGCTCCTCCCTGCCAATCAGGGATGCAGGTCGTTAGACCTGCTTCCAGATTTGCCGAAGCGCCAGGGCCTATTTGATGCCTGGCGCTTAGCAAGAAGAGGCACAGAGTAGACACGAGGACGGACATCCCTGCCGCAGCTGCTCTGGTGGACTCAGGACTCAGCACGGGCGGTAAGTGCCAGACCACCTGGGGGGGTGCTGTCAGAGCCGCGAGCGGGGGGCCCCTCGAGGGTACTGTCAGAGCTGCGAGCAGGGGGGGGTGTACACTGACTGTATACCTTTATATGTATACCCTGATCTGTGCACCCTGATCTGTATGCCCTGATCTGTACACCCTGATTAGTACCCTGATCTGTATATCTTTATCTGTACACCTTTATCTGTATACCTTTATCTGTATACCCTGATCTGTATTCTCTGATCTGTACACCCTGATTAGTACCCTGATCTGTACACCCTGATCTGTATATCTTTATCTGTACACCTTTATCTGTACACCCTGAGCTGTACACCCTGATCTGTATTCCCTGATCTGTATTCCCTGATCTGTATTCCCTGATCTGTATTCCCTGAGCTGTATACCCTGAGCTGTATACCCTGATCTGTGATGCAGAGCTGTATACCCTGATCTGTATACCCTGAGCTGTATACCCTGAGCTGTAAACTCTGATCTTTATACCCTGATCTGTAATGCTGATCTGTGAGGCTGAGTCATATACTCTGTCCTGTGATGCTGGGACTGTATACTCTGTCCTGTGATGCAGGGGCTGTATACTCTGCCATGTGATGCTGGGGCTGTATACTCTGTCCTGTGATGCTGATCTGTATATTCCTGACACTATGGGTGGAAGCAAGTGGAATACAGGGGACGGAGTGGGTGGATTCTATAAGGGGTGGGGCTTATGAGAAGGGAGAGGGTTCAAAAAGGAAGGACGGGGTCTGGCGTGTCCCCATCCTAAAACTTCACCACCTGCCACTAATGCTCCCCATAATGTGTATTAACACAACACACTACAGCGGATACATGTGAAGCCAGTCTTAATTTAACATGGCGGGGCATGTCTAGGGTGTGCCTATTGACTAAATAATGAAAGGCCTCCCTCTTTCTGATCTCAGATGGTTGGGAGGTGCTTCTTACTACGAGCTCAGTGTCAACCCGATGCTGAACCTCAACAAATGGCTCAATAAGCTCAAAAACTAAAGGAACCATCTTGCTTTGCTGTTCTGCATGTTTACAGGAATGTAACATCAAGGCTGTCCTTGATGCAGCTTACTGACTATTTACAATGCTGCCCCCACCTAGAATTGTTTTCAGAGCTGCGAACAGCACGGTGGGCATACATTGCTACTTTTATCAGCTCTATTTAGTTATAATATTGGGGGAGCCAGGACACCCCCAGCTGGTGCTCCTATTGATGGATTTGCATCGTGTTCTGTGCGGAGGGCGAGCTGTGATTGTTCTATGGAATGTTTTGTCTGTACTCCTTGTTCTTTCTCCAAATGCTAGACAGACCTTGAACCAAGTTTGATCTATTTTTGGTCAGTCTGATGTTTGTAATAAATGTGAAGAATTATATACACATAAAGTTCTTCTTAGTGATCAGCAGACCAATGAATTCGCAGTTGCTGTATCATTTCCCAAGGGAACATGACCGGCCTATCATTGTTATCATTTTATAAACAGTACTGCAGAGACTTAAAGTGGACCTTTCATGCAAAACCAATATACTGAGACTGCCAGAAAATTCTCCTGTGAGATCAGCTGCTAATGACGTGTGACCCCAGCATCTTCGAATCACAGAACTGAAGTGAGTGGGGACAATAAATTGGTCTTCTGCTGATGCTCATGCTGTTTAACCACTTACCTACTGGGCACTTTTACCCCCTTCCTACCCAGGGCAATTTTCAGCCTCCATGGCTGTTGCACTTTGAATGGCATATGCGCGGTCGTGCAGCACTGTACACAAACTACATTTTTATCATTTTTTTCACGCACATGGAGCTTTCTTTTGGGGGTATTTAATCACCATTGGGTTTTACATTTTTTTTCTGAACAGACGAAAAAAGACTGAAAATTTGAAGAAAAATAAAAATGTTTTCATAGTATGTTATAAAATTTGGTACTTTTTCTCCTTCACTGATGCACGCTGATGAGGCAGCACTGATAAGTCGGCACTGATAGGTGGCACTGATGAGGCGGCACTGGTGGGCACTGATGAAGCTGCACTGATAGGTGGCACTGATAGGTGGCACAGGTGGGCACTGATAGGCGGCACTGATGAGGCGGCACTGGTGGGCACTGATAGGTGGCACTGATGAGGCGGCACTGGTGGGCCCTAATGATCCTGCACGGATAGGCGGCACTGATAGGCACTGATAGGTGGCACTGATAGGTGGCACTGATGGACACTGATAGGCAGCACTAATAGGTGGCAATGATGAGGTAGCACTGATGAACATGATTGGCAGCACTGGTGGGCACTGTTGGGGCTGCACTGATAATCAGGACACTAATTATTGGTGCTGATGTCTCTAGAAACAAGCAAGTCAGTAATCAGCTCTCTTCTCCTCTCCTCACGCTGTCAGCATTAGGAAAAAAAAGCCAATAACTGCCATGTGTTTACATCCGTGATCAGCTGTCATTGGACACAGCTGATCATGTGGTAAAGGGGTGCTGTGATTGGCCCTTCACCCTGATCTGTGATCAGCTGAGTCCAAAGGGGGTGCGTGGGCAGCGCGATCACGGGAGGACATCCATAGAAGCCCAAAGTAAGCCTGCGCTGTAGCTGTCTTTCGGCTATAGCGTGGGCGGGAAGGGGTTAAAGAAGAACTCTAGGTATAGATTTTTTTCACATCATTACATTGGTCGAGCTTGGAAAACGGCGCTCCCCCATGGTCCAGCAGTGGACTGTTCCTGGTCTATAGAATTTGCTTTGGGCTTGATGACATCAGGAACAGTCCACAACTCAACACCGCTGGAGAAGGGGGGTGCCAGACTGGTCTTGTGCTGGGGGAATCGAAGGGTTAGATAAGTAAATCTCTTTTCTCCTCTCCACTAGACAAAAACGAGCAGTAAACCCGTGCTGTACAGAGGCAGCCCTACTGCATGGGAAACTTTATTTTTGCCCAGAGATAGGCTATGATACTGCCTGACATCTAGTGGAGGAAATTAATTACTGTAGGGGGCAGCAAATTCTGCTTTTTTTACTGTTTCTTCACATATTATAATATCTTTTTGTTGTAGCTTCCTTTAAAGTGACACAAAAAGATATCCTTATTTATCATTTATCACCCCCCCCCACCCCCACACTTCTGTTTGTTTGAAATGAGCAGTGCACGTTAGTTGTGTCATAGTTACTCAGGTGCAGTTGTGGGCGGGGCTTACTTGCCCCAAGTGGGGACCCGGAGAATGCTCTCGCTAGTGCCCCCAATGGTGGGCTGAGGTTGCTGTTTAAAGCAAGGATGGAGTTAAGACAGCATTTTAACTTAAAAGTGATGCTTCTTTAAAGAACATAATTAACTCCTTGCAATCTGTGGTTCAACTTCTGCACTGTTCACATGGTTCACTACTGACATCAGTTCCTCATTACACTCTATGCACTACAGATAACAGTTCTCCAATACACGTCATACCTTTTCTCTGTGTAGCGGGGGGGTGTCAGGACAAGTCTGATCATTGGAGGAGAGCAGCTTGAGTTCCCAGCACAGATAGAGAACTGACCAGGGTGTGTTCTCCTGCTTAGTGTGGTCAGTTTTTATTAGGAAAGCAAAGGGAATGGCATAAACACCAGAGATATCACACAAAGGAAGCAATACAAAGAGAACAGGATACTTTCCCATAAAAGTACATGATACAGCCGGCACACATCAGGAATATGAAATGCTGGGGTAGGAAACACTTTAAGTGTATCCTCAAGTAACTTCAGACCAGGCCAAGTTGAACAACAATAAACATTCTTTAGGCTCCATTCACACCATGGCGTTCAGTTTTGTGAGCAGAATCGCCACGATTCGGCCCGCGATTTTAAATTGCCGCAAATCGCGGGACGCCCTTGCTATCCTCTTTACTTTCAATGGCACATAAATTGCTGCGCGATTTTGTCGTAATTGTCGCCCGAGGAATCACGGTAAAATCACGCAGACAGAACCGCTAGATGCCTGTCGCTCAAAAGAAGTTCAGGAACGTCGAGTCTGGTATGGATTTTAAGGGAAACCCCATGCAAAAACTAAAAAAAGAAAATGGCGTGGGCCCCCCCAAAATCCATACCAGACCCTTATCCGAACTTGCAGCCCAGTGAGTCAGGAAAGGGTGGACAAGCAAGCGCCCCCCCTCCTGAACCATACTAGGCTGCATGCCCTCAACATGGGGGGGGGGGTGGGTGCTTTGGGGCGGAGAGGGCTCTGCTCTGGGGACAAGGGCCTCTTCCTGACAACCCTGGACGGTGGTTGTGGGGGTCTGTGGGTAGGGGGCTTATCATAATCTGGAAGCCCCCATTAATAAGGGGACCCCCAGATCCCGGGCCCCTCCCAAAAAAAAGTGTATGTCACAAAGAAGTGATGTCACAAGGGGCAGGCTCTTCGGGTGATGTCATCGGATGCCCATGCTCCATGACTATATAAGAAATGGCAGACAGCAGGAACAGACACAACGGAGGCAGCCAGCGTTGGAGGATGACTGCGTTTTTTATTTTTAGCGGGCAGCGGCGGTGGACGAAGAAGACATCACCGGAGAGAGAAGAGAGAGAGAGGACAGTGGAGAGAGAAGAAACCACCGGAGGGAGAAGAAACACTAGAGGAAGAGGACACCATTTTTAATAAAGAACTTGTCGAAAACCGTCTCTTGTTTTTTGTAACACTACACTTCTTTTTATTTTTTGGTGAATAGGTAGGGGTGGGTTCCCCTTGTTAAAGGGGGCTTCCAGATTCCGATAAGCCCCCTGCCCACAGAGCCCCACAACCACCGCCCAGGGTTTTCGGGAAGAGGCCCTTGTCCCCATCAACATGGGGACAAGGTGCTTTGGGGAGGGGAGGCTCTGCCCCCCACCCCCCCCCCCATGTTGAGGGCATGCGGCCTGATATGGTTCAGGGGGGGGGGGGGCACTCGCTCGTCCCCCCTCTTTCCTGACTTGCTGAGCAGCATGCTCAGGTAAGGGCCTGGTATGCACTGGGGGGGGGGGCCTTTTTTTTCTTTCATAATTTTTAATTGTCGTTTTTTTTTTACAATCGTCTGTGTGCGGAGAAGCCCGCTGACAGCTGATGAGTCATTAGTTGTTAAGGACACAGCGGTACTTTAAAAAAAAAAAAAACTGCTTTTTGTCAAAAAACAGCCTGAGGGTTCCCTGACCCCCAGGCTGTTTTTTGACAAATGCTGCATGTGATATCGCCAGCCAAACCCTGGTGGTAAATATCGCATGCTGTTTAATGCTCCGGTCCGTTTGTGAATTGGACTTAAGAGCTTTTCATGCTGTATTTACCAGCACATTATTTTTTTCCCGGTAAATACTGTATAATATATATATATATATATTTTTTTTTGGTAAATTGGACTTTGTTTACTGCATGCGATAACGTATGCACATGAGTAATATGATACCCTTATCGCATGGGGTAAAGCTTTGTGAATTGACCCCATAGGCTTTTATAGAGTTGAGTTTAGCAGCTTTGGCGAAAAAAAATGCCAAAAGCTCCTAAACTCAAGTTAAGAAGCTGCTGGTGTACATGAAGCCTAACGATTAGAAAATAAAACAAATGTTCTTTCCCAAGAATTTTCATTTTAAATTCTACCCATCTACGGTCAGCTTTACAGAACAGAGATCCCAAGCTAAAAACAACGGAACAATATATATACTATACATGGTACATAGACAGCGCTAGACATTTCATTTTCTGCAGAAGAGAAGATGGGTATGACGTTTCTTCACAAGCATGATGCTGAAATGTATATTAGACTTTTCATGGGAAAAGACAAGATCCTTATCACGTTCCAGCATCCTGGAAGCTGGCACTGTATCTTCACTCCGCTTTTCTTTGGTAATAGGAGCCGGAGACGTTCCACCGACTTGTAATATTACCTGACACCCACAGATAATGGGATTCTTTTTATTTGTTGCATGATGATCAGAGCCCACCAAATAAGGGTAGATATTTCAAACATTGGCCATATATATATATTAAAGAGACATGCTACATACAACCCGACTTCTGAAACCTTTTTTTTAACCACTTCAGCCCCGGAAGAATTTACCCTCTTCCTGACCAAAGCACTTTTTGCGATTCGGCACTGCGTCTCTTTAACTGACAATTGCGCGGTCGTGCGACGTGGCTCCCAAACAAAATTGACGTCCTTTTTTTCCCACCAATAAAGCTTTCTTTTGGTGGTATTTGATCACATCTGCGGTTTTAATTCTTTGCGCTATAAACAAAAAAAGAGCGACAATTTTGAAAAAAACACATTATTTTTTACATTTTGTTAAAATAAATATCCCCCAAAAATATATAAAAAAAAAAATTTTTTTCCTCAGTTTAGGCCGATACGTATTCTTCTACATATTTTTGGTAACAAAAATCGCAATAAGCGTTTATTGATTGGTTTGTGCAAAAGTTATAACATTTACAAAATAGGGGGTATTTTTATGGCATTTTTATCAATAATTTTTTTTTTTACTAGTAATGGCGGCGATCAGCGATTTTTATCATTACTGCGGCATTATGGTGGACACATCCGACATTTTTGACACATTTTTGGGACCATTGTCATTTATACAGCAATCAGTGCTATACAAATGCACTGATTCCTGTGTAAATAACACTGGCAGTGAAGGGGTTAACCACTAGGGGGCAGTGTAGGGGTTACGTGTGTCTTGGGGAGTGTTTCTAACTGTGGGGGGTGTGGCTACGTGTGACATGTCACAGATTTTTGCTCCCAATCACAGGGAGCAGAGATCAGTGACACTGTCACTAGGCAGAACGGGGAGATGCTTGTTTACATTAGCATCTCCCCTCCCCGTTCTTCCTCTCCGTGAGACGGCCGCGGGTATCCCCGCGGCGATCAAGTCCGCGGGACCCGCGACCCAACTCACGGAGCTTGCCGCGCGCCCGCAGACCGCCTCTTAAAGGGCAACGTACACGTACGTGATTCTGACTGTACGTGCCCTTCTGCCGCAGTATATCTGCGTGAGGCGATCAGCAAGTGGTTAAAAGTTCCTTTCATAAATCTTTAAATGCACAAACATGTTAAGCCTTAAAATTACGTGCACCCGTGAACTGGAAAAAACGAAGATACCTCAAATTGTCCAAAGGGTACGCATTAACCGCTTGCCGACTGTATACTTTAGATATATGGCAACAAGGCAGTTCTCCTGCGCAGGATCACGTACTAGGTATGTGATTCTGCACTTCCAGGTTTGGGGCACGCGCCATTGGTGGCCAACTCCAGTTGATTAGACACAGTGATTGGCGGGTACGACGGACTCGATGTCCCCTGCTGGGGTTCTCACATATACTCACAGGCAGGGTGCATTCACAAGTTTAAATGTACCCTTAAAGGGTAACTCTTCTTTCATGGGGGAAAAAAATAGCAAATTAAAAAAAAATATATAGCATGTACAAATGCGACACAAGTCATATTGTAATTGAATGTTATTAACCACTTCCATACCGGGCCATTGTCATATGATGTCCGTAGGAATACTCTGTTCCTCTGGGCAGGCGTCGTATGGCGTCCTGGGCTTCTCGCCGCTCTGGGAGGGGTGAGGCGATTGGGGATGAGGCGTGTCCCTCAGGCCGCAGCCCATCCCAGATCATTGTAAAGAGCCAATAATAATCGGCTCTTTACCACGTGACCGACTGTGTCCAATCACAGCCGGTCACATGCATTGCCCTCGTGCACGGCGCTGGGCGCGCACGAGCGGCAATCAGGGACGAGACTTGTCACACTGACACAGCCCATCCTCGATCACAGTAAAGAGACAATGAAATTGTCTCTTTACCACGTGACCGGCTGTGTCCAATCACAGCTGGTCACAGAATGTCAACAAACTGCGGTAACAAGCTGTTACCGGGCTCTCCTCCTCACACACCGATCGCCTGTGAGGAGTTGATTGCTGTAACAGCTTGTTACCGCCTACAGTATACACCAAGCACACTGATTGCCCCCCCCTAATAAAGAGGACCTGTCACCTCCCTTTAAAGCACCTGTCACAGCACATCTGAGTACCCGAGTACCTGTCACCAACCTGAGGCTTGTAAATGGTAGGGCTTCGGGGGGCACAGAGCACTGCACCCTGAGCCCACCCACTTGTGACATTAGCGAATCAACATTCGCTATTCTCTTTCTGCTTCTCCTCCTGGCCAATCTGGACAGGAAGCAGGTCCTAAGACCTGATTGGTCAGGAGAAGCGACCAGATTGGCCAGGAGGAGAAGCTGGGGAAGCTGCACGCAACCTGGAAGGGGTAAGTGCGGGGCTGGCTGGCTGGCGGGCGATTGCTCGATCGATTAAACGGGTGGTGGGGTTTGTTTGCTGTTCCCCCCTAAAAAATGAAGCACCAGCCACCACTGAGCGGGAGCAATGGCTCCCGCTGCTGTCAATCAAATGCTGTGTCGAGCCACCCGCTCTGTGTGAATAGACGCTGACAGGGTGGCTCAGGAGCGAACCTGCACAGGTGCCCTCATGGAAAGCGGTTTTCCATGGTTGCACTTGCGAAAGAGAAGCAGCCTGGAGCGCTAGCGGGGGACCCCAGAATATGAGGATCGGGGCTGCTCTGTGCAAAACCCTTGCACAGGGCAGGTAAGTATGACATATTATTTTAATTTTCAAAAATGAAGCTTTAATGATGCTTTAACCTTGTAAAATGGAAATTCAACATACTCGAAAGTTTTGTTTTAACATAAGCGATCGGTTTTCAAATCCTGGTACAAATTGTCCAATCAAAAAACTTTCTCTGTAGATTGGAGGAAGTTGACTACAATACCTCTTGATGTGTATTTAGAGTAGAAGAAATTTTTCATACAGCGAGACATAATAAATGTATAGATGTAGTGCAATCCAAGGCTGATCTCTACTTGTGTCCATCCATTCTGCACCCCCCATATGGTGCACAAGCCAAAACACAACAACAACAGTACAGCTGTACCTATAGAGGTGATACACAAAGGGAAGAGTCATCTAGTGAGGAGGACAAGTCCTGTCATGTGTGCCAGTTGTTTACAGCCCCTGTTGTGCCTTCTTGTAAAGGAATGCAGGAAAAGCCCCGAGGCGAGAAAGAAAAGGGTGGTGTTTGCAGCTTTTATATTTGCCAGCACACTTTCAATTAAAGTAAACCTGTCACCTAAACAAACAAGAGCTTGTGATCAATTTCATTTGCAGCATTGTGCAAAGTGACAGCAATACATAGAAAATAAAAGCAGAAATGTGATTAGAAACACAGCCATATATACAAAGCAGACTTTGGGCTCGTTCAGCTTCATTAATCGATGTTAGGACAAAGGTTGAAGTATGGTGCTAATGTAGCCCTCATCCCTAGAACATGTAGCATACAGAATATCCTCTAAACCAGGGGTCTCCAAACTTTTATAAACAGGGGGCCAGTTTACTGTCCTTCAGACTTTAGGGGGGCCGGACTGTGGCCACTGGGAGTAGAAAAAGTCCTGACTTCAGTGAGGAAAAACAATGCCCCATCTTTGGCGTCAGTGGGAGGAATTGTGCTCCGTCATTGTTGTCAGTGGGAGGAATTGTGCTCCGTCATTGCTGTCAGTGGGAGGAATTGTGCCCCGTCATTGCTATCAGTGGGAGGAATTGTGCCCCATCATTGCTGTCAGTGGGAGGAATTGTGCCCCGTCATTGCTATCAGTGGGAGGAATTGTGCCCCGTCATTGCTGTCAGTGGGAGGAATTGTGCCCCGTCATTGCTGTCAGTGGGAGGAATTGTGCCCCGTCATTGTTGTCAGTGGGAGGAATTGTGCCCCGTCATTGCTATCAGTGGGAGGAATTGTGCCCCGTCATTGCTGTCAGTGGGAGGAATTGTGCCCCGTCATTGCTGTCAGTGGGAGGAATTGTGCCCCGTCATTGCTATCAGTGGGAGGAATTGTGCCCCGTCATTGCTGTCAGTGGGAGGAATTGTGCCCCGTCATTGCTGTCAGTGGGAGGAATTGTGCCCCGTCATTGTTGTCAGTGGGAGGAATTGTGCCCCGTCATTGCTGTCAGTGGGAGGAATTGTGCCCCATCATTGCTGTCAGTGGGAGGAATTGTGCCCCGTCATTGCTGTCAGTGGGAGGAATTGTGCCCCGTCATTGCTGTCAGTGGGAGGAATTGTGCCCCGCCATTGCTGTCAGTGGGAGGAATTGTGCCCCGCCATTGCTGTCAGTGGGAGGAATTGTGCCTTGTCATTGCTGTCAGTGGGAGGAATTGTGCCCCAACATTGGTGTTACCCTGTTTCCCCGAAAATAAGACCTAGCGTGATTGTCGGTGATGGCTGCGATATAAGCCCTACCTCCCAAATAAGCCCTACCCCGTTTCCCCGAAAATAAGCCCTACCCTGAAAATAAGATCTACAAGGACTTTAACTAGGGCTTA
The DNA here is from genome assembly GCA_028564925.1 of Lithobates sylvaticus. NCBI lineage: Eukaryota > Metazoa > Chordata > Amphibia > Anura > Ranidae > Lithobates > Lithobates sylvaticus. The sequence continues at coordinate 60,201,054 of CM053028.1, forward strand.
TTTGGGGGGTAGGGCTTATATTGCAGCCATCACCGACAATCACGCTAGGTCTTATTTTCGGGGAAACAGGGTATTGGGAAGAATTGTGTCCCAACGTTGGATTTATTAGGAACAATTGTTGGTGTCATTGGGAGGATTTTTGCCCCATTGTTGGTGTCATTGGTCACAAATGTCGGTGTCATTAGGAGAAAGTGTGGCCCTTTGTTGGTTTCAGTGGGAGGAATTGTGCCCTATCACTGGTCTCGGGGGGAGGGGTGGAAATTATGCCCCATTGTTTGTATCAGTAGATGAAATAGTGCCCCAAGGGCTGGATAAAAGCAAGCAAAGGTCGGCATCTGGCCCCCCGGCCCACAGCTTTGGAGACCACAGCTCTAAACAATAAATTGGAGGGGGACTCTTATTGGCTAATTACAGTAGATATATAGAAAAAGTCCTGACTGCAGTGGGGAAAAACAATGCCCCATCCTTGGTGTCAGTGAGAGGAATTGTGCCCCATCATTGGAGTCATTAGGAACAATTGTTGGTGTATTGGAGAGGATTGTTTCCCCATTGTTGGTGTCATTGGACCCAATTATTGGTGTCATCGGGAGGAATTGTGCCCTATCACTGGTCTCGGGGGGGGGGGGGGTTGTGAATTATGCCCCATTGTTTGTAGCAGCCGGGGATGAAATAGTGCCCCAAGGGCCAGATAAAAGCAGGCAAAAGCATTGTGCACTATCACTGGTCTCAGGGGGAGTTGGAAATTATGCCCCATTATTGGTATCAGTGGATGAAATAGTGCCCCAAGGGCTGGATAAAAGCAAGCCCGCAGTTTGTAAACCACATCTCTAAACCATCAATTGGGGGGAGACTATTATTGGCTACTTAGATATATAACAACGTATATAGTAAAAAAAAAAAAAAATTTTATTTATGCAAAAGCCTAAAAGACAGTCTACAACCAAATGCGGCTAAAGTATGCCATTAAACACATATACTTAGTGTTGACATAAAAATGCCAAATACAATCTTAAACCAGATAAAAAAGGCATCTGATGTGCTTCAAAGTCATCTTCTTCATCAGGAGACGCCATATAAGATTGTAAAAACAGACTAAAATTAGGAAACACATATAGTTAACATGATGCAGAGATCACTCAGATCACTCATAGACACAAGTATTTAATGATTTAACATTATACAATGTCAAACTGACTTGATAACAAAATCAATACTGACCTATATATGCAGAAAGAGATACAAATATAGCCGCTTATTTAAAACCATGTGTAGTCAGATCAGTGCAGTTCCACTGGTCCAGTTGGGGAAGGGGCACAAGAAATCCCCTATGGTCCCCAGCTTCCCACAACTGGGGCTGGAATGAGGCAACCAGAGCAGGTGACTCTAACCAAAAAAAGACACAGAGAAAATAGTTTTCTATGTGATCAGTTTACACTATACAGTAATACGTCAGATTGCGATTAACGCAGTTTACCAGCGTTTCACAATACAAGCTATATTTTTAAGTCCTGACTCAGTTTGCGAGCGCTGTCTCGCAAGACGAGCAGGATTCAAGCCTTTGGGAGTGCAGTACCGCATTTGGCCAGAGGTGCGGGGGCGCCGGTGACACTGGGAGCCACTCGGAGACAGTCGGAAAACACTCCGGTCTCCGGCACCCCCCCCACCTCTGGCCACATGCGGTAGTGCATACAATAGCAGTCACTGTGGAACAAATTATCTGAGTTTCCATTGACTCCTATGGGGAAACTCGCTTTGATATACGAGTGCTTTGGATTACAAGCATTCTTCTGGAACAAATTATCCTCTTAATCCAAGGTACCACTGTACAAGCATGTTGTGCCAAATTGCCGCATATTCAGCGCAACTCACAAAGAATTGAAATGCATCACGGTGCGGCAATGTACTGTTATGCATGGAGTTAAGTTGATCCTGCCTGTTCCTGTGCCCCCCTTAGTGTGCTGACCACGGTAATCATGGCTGCTGATCCATGATAGCATGGTCAGTTTACGTGCCTCCATAATCCCGCTGCACTACCTCTACCCCTCTCCCTGTCACTTCCTAAGGCCCCTTTCACACATGCGGACCGTATGTCCATTTTTCATCCATCCGTTTTTGGATGAAAAACGGACATACATGCATGGCTATGTGATAGCGGGTGTCAGCATCCGCTGACACCCGCTATCGTCCGCCTCCGCTATTGTCCGATTCTGCAGACGGAGGAAAACCCTATTTTCCCATCCTTCTGCAGAGCAGATCGGATGAACACCGACAGACGGTCCGTGTTCATCCGACCCCCCATAGAGGAGAGCGGAGAACTGACAGGGCGGTCCCTGCACAGTGTGGGGACCGCCCTGTCATCAGCCGGCTCAGCAGGGATCAGCTGAGCGATCCCCTCTGAGCAGCGGATCTTCAAGGGGCGGATCAATACGGATCCGTCCCGTGTGAAAGGGGCCTAATGTGTAAGCTGATTAAAAACCCGCCCCTCCCACCCCTCCTGCCTCTATTCTGTACGGCAATAAAGTTAGTGATCCCAATTATTGGCAGCCCCTCTGTAATAATAAGCTATACTACACAGTGTGTGTTTTTTGAAAACTTGGCAGCTAAATACCCTATTTCACATCGCCGATGTGCGGTCACATAACCGCCGCCCGACGTCAGAGGGGAATCACAGCCCCTGCCACTGGGAAGGAGAGCGGCCGGTGGTCATGTGACCACACATCGGCAATGTGAAAAAAGGTATTTACCTGCCGAATTAAAAAATAAAACGCACACTGGGGGTTATTTACTAAAGGCAAATCCACTTTGCACTACAAGTGCAAACTACAAGTGCAAAGTGCACTTGCAAATGGCACTGAAAGTGCACTTGGAAGTAAAGTCGCTGTAGATCTGAGGGGGACATGCAAGGAAAATAAAAAAACAGCATTTTAGCTTGCACATGATTGGATAATAAAATCAGCAGAGCTTCCCCTCATTTCAGATCTACCCCTCAGATTTACATCGACTGCACTTCCAGTGCAATTTAAGTAATCAAGTGGATTTGCCTTTCGTAAATAACCCCCCCCCCCCCCCCCCCCCCCCCAGAGTAGTATATCTTATTATTACAGAGGGACTGGCAGGAGTTGGGACCACTGGCTTTATAACCACTTTAGGTAGTGGAAGTGTGGATTGTGGAGAGGTGAGGTGGTGATGTCACACTCTTCACCTCTTCCAATCTGAGAAAGCTTTGCATTCATTGAGAAAATGTAAAGCATTCTCTGAATGGCGCCCGTGCCGAGTGGTTGACCTCCTGTGGTCACAATGCAGCAAGGCAGCTGCTCAGAGCGGGACCTGGAAGCAAGTAGAGATCCGTGTCTACTTCAGCAGTGTTGCCAACCGTCAGTATTTTTACTGGCAGCCAGTAAAAAATGGGCACTTTTCTCCTGCCAGTAAATACCAGTAAGAGGAAAAGGTTGCCAGTAAAAAATAAGGCTGTGACACTTGGCTCGGAACTGCGCATGAGTAGCTTGGGCCTGGAGCCGACCGAGACTATCCAAGTGCCTGCTACAGTGTGTTCGGGCAGTGCCGGTGGGGGGGGGCGGGTCAGGTGGAGGCGGTGTCTGAGCGTGTCATATGATTTCATGGTGCAAGGGAGCCGAGCATTGTGTGTGGGTCTGCAGGATGGGATTAAGGCAAGCCAGGAGTGGGACTGTCAGTGCTGTTTGGACTGGAGGGGACTGAAGGGACCACCTGGCATGGAGAGAGAATATCACTGTGACTCAGGAGGGGACGTGTCCTGTCGGTGATCTGTGCTGCTGCACACTGCTGTCAGTATCACTGTAATGCCCCGTACACACGGTCGGATTTTCCGACGGAGAATGTCCTATCGGACAATGTTGTCGGAAATTCCGACCGTGTGTAGGCTCCATCGGACTTTTTCCATCGGATTTTCCGACGGACAAAGTTTTATCTCCTGCTCTTAAATTTTCCGACAACAAAAGTCCTATCGGACTTTTTCCGATCGTGTGTAGCGAATTCCGACGGACAAAGTGGCACGCATGCTCAGATCACATTACAAGACCAAAGCTATTGGCTACTAGCCTCTATATAGTCCCGTCATAGGCAACAAACGTCACCACGTTCAGAATGATCGGATTTTCCGACAACTTTGTCCGACCGTGTGTATGCAACACCAGTGTCGGACTAAATCCGTCGGAAAAAATCCGATGGATTTTGTGGTCGGATTTTTTCGACCGTGTGTACGGGGCATAAGAGTCAATTTCATGTGTGCATCACACATTCTAATGTATTGCCCTCCTGAGTCCTGTCCCTGAGCTACTTACTATATTAAAAATAAAATAAGAAATATGCTTTTTGCCTTAATAATTACCCTAAATCACATTGCTAATTGCATATTGTACTTATCTGTAGCCTAAATAATAGAATTTGCACTTAAAACTGTAATTTTGGAACTTTTGGAACTGCCAGTAAAAACTTGGCTGTGCCAGTAAATTTTGGGTGTCGTGTCAGTAAATTTCAATCTGGTAGGTTGGCAACACTGTACTTCAGTCATTTGCAGCTTCCAAGGGCATCAGCCAGGTATGATATACACAGCGAGTAAAATAAGTATTTAACACGTCACCATTTTTCTAGGTGAATATATTTGTAAAGGTGCTATTGACATGAAATTTTCACCACGTCAGTAACAACCCATGTAATCCATACATACAAAGACACCAAAACAAATACGTTCAGAAATTAACCACTTGGCGCCCACGCTATAGCCGAAAGACGGCTACAGCGCGGACGCTATCTGCCGGGAGGGCGTCCCTGGACATCCTCCTATTTACTTCCGCAATGCGCGCTCCTGAGAGCGCGCATCGGGGAAGTTCTGTGCTGGCCGTGTCCCTCGGACACAGCCAGTCACAGAGCGATGTAAACGATGTCCAATGGGAGATGATCTCATATGTAAACATATGAGATCATCTCTCAGCGCAGCTCTCCCTCCTCACACAGAGACAGCGTGTGAGGAGGGAGAGATGAACGGCTGCAGCGGCCGTAAGTGCAAGAAAAAAAAAAACGAAATTAATGTGCCATCTGTCCCCACTGCCATCTGTCCCCACTGCCATCTGCCAGTGCCATCTGTCCCCACTGCCATCTGCCAGTGCCACCTGTCCCCAGTGCCACATGTCCCCAGTGCCATTTGTCTCCAGTGCCATGTGTAAGTGCCATCTGTCATCAGTGCCATCTGTCATCAGAGCCATATCAGTGTCACGTGTCATCAGTGCCACATATTAGTGCCATCTGTCATCAGTGCCACGTATCAGTGCCATCTGTTCAGTGCCACCTGTCAGTGTCACGTGCCATCTGTTATCAGTGTCACCTGTCATCAATGCCACGTATCAGTGCCATCTGTCATCAGTGTCACGTGTCATCAGTGCCACGTATTAGTGGCATCTGTCATCAGTGCCACGTATTAGTGCCATCTCTCATCAGTGCCACATATTAGTGCCACATTATATCAGTGCCACATATAAGTGCCATCTGTCATCAGTGCCACATATTAGTGCCATCTGTCATCAGTGTCACGTGTCATCAGTGCCCCGTATTAGTGCCATATGTCATCAGTGTCACGTGTCATCAGTGCCACGTATCAGTGCCATCTGTCATCAGTGCCACGTCAGTGTCACGTGTCATTGTCCTGGTGCTCCAGGGCCTTCAAAAGTGTAATAGGTAGTCAACAAGATAGATGTGTAATGTATGCTCCTAGAACACGTGATGGCGCTCCCTGCATTTTGGGCCTCTCTAAGTGGCCAGGCTGTGAAAAAGTCCCACACATGTGGTATCGTAATACTCAGGAGGAGTAGCAGAATTTATTTTGGGGTGTCATTTGTGGTATACACATGCCATGTGAGAGAAATAACCTATTACAATGACAATTTTGTGTGGGGGGTAATTAATTTTGCAAAGAATTTTTGGAAAAAATGACAACATCAAAAACCTCACCGTGCCTCTTACTAAATACCTTGGAATGTCTACTTTCAAAAAAGGGGTCATTTGGGGGGTATTTGTACTTTCCTGGCTTGTTCGGGTCACAAGAAATGAGGTAGGCCACCAATACATCAGGTGTGATAAATTTTGTATAATTTTCACCACAGCTTGTAGACTCTCTAACTTTCACAAAGTCCAAATAATTTCCACTAATTTGGGTTATTTTTACCAAAGATATGTAGCAGTATAAATTGTGGCCAAAATTTCTGAAGAAAAATTTATAATTTCCTAAATTTTATCACAGAAACAAAGAAAAATGTGTTTTTTTTTAAAAATTTTCGGTATTTTTTCATTTATAGCGCAAAAAATAAAAAACCCCAGAGACGATCAAATACCACCAAAAGAAAGCTCTATTTGTGGGGAAAAAAGGACAAAAAAATTATTTGGGTACAGTGTTGCATGACTGAGTAATTGTCATTCAAAGTGTGAGAGCACCGAAAGCTGAAAATTGGTCTGGGCAGGAAGGGTGTTTAAAGTGGTTGTAAACCCTTACAAACCACTTTGACCTACAGGTAAGCCTAGATTAAGACTTACCTGTAGGTCCAATAAATATCTCCTAAACCTACATGGTTTAGGAGATATTTAGAAAAGAAAAGGCATCGTGCCGGGTTCACGGCGATATGCCGCTTTCCTGCGCATGCGCGGGAGTGACGTCATCGCCGCTCCAGCGAATGACAGGCGAGACCCGGAAGTCACTCAGGCGCAGGATGGCGGCGCAGAAGATTGTGGATAAGGATTGCTTCGGGGGCTTCGTTTTCAGGTAAGTCATTCATAATGAGCTAGTATGCTATGCATACTAGCTCATTATGCCTTTGCCTTGCAGGGTGTCTTTTTTTAAGAGGCTTTACTTTCTCTTTAAGTGCCCAGTAAGCAAGTGGTTAAGTTATGTGTAATAAAATGGAATGACACAGGGAAAAAGTATTGAACACATTAAATGAAATGTACTTGGTACAAAATCGTTTGTTGGTAATGACAGCTTCTAGAGGCTCCTGTATGGAGAAGCTAGTCACATGTATTGCTCAGGTGTGATTTTGGCCCATTCTTCCACACAGTCTTCAAATCTTGAAGGTTCTGTGGGCCTCTTCTATAAATTCTGATCTTCAGTTATTTCCATAGATTTTCTATTGGATTCAAGTCAGGTGATTGGCTGGCCCATTCCAGCAGCTTTACTTTCTTTCTTTGAACCCAATTGAGGGTTTCCTTGGCTTTGTGTTTGGGATCATTGTGTTGCTGAAATGTCCTCCATTGTTTCATCTTCATCATCCTGGTAGATGGCAGCAGATTTTTTATCAAGAATGTCTTGGTACATTTTTCCATTCATCCTTCCTTCAATGACATGAAGTTTGCCAGGAACAATTAATTTTTTTTAGAGGTGTATATCCCACCCCCCCCCCCCAAAAAAAAAGGGTCAACTGAGGAGGGAAGACGGAAACGGTTCTGGAAAAGAGACAGTCCCTCCAAATGGGGGACTTTTGGAAGCTATGCTGGCACATGCAATCTGATATTATTCAAATGTATGGCAATTATTTTACCAACGCTAGTCTTTGTGAGTGCTAAACAAGCCATTATCTTTTGTCCCTTAGCGCCATCTGGTGGGAATTTTAATGAAGGCAGCATATATTGGTTGATTTACTAAAGGCAAAAATACTGTGCACTTTGCAAGTGTAATTGCTCTAGAGCTTAGTAAATGAACGGAATCTCTGCTGACTTCTATCATCCAATCATGTGCAAACAAAAATGCTGTTTTTTTTATTTCCCTTGCATGTGATTGGGTATTCTTTGCAAAGTGAAGCCTTACCTCATTTACTAAGCTCTGGAGCAACTGCACTTTGAAAAGTGAACAGTCTGTTTGCCTTTAGTAAATCAACCCCAGGGCCGGTTACCACCAGGCAAACTAGGCACCCTGCTGCCTAGGGCGCCTGGCCACTGGTGTTCCTACTCTCTTCTCTCTGCAGCAAACAACTAAGTCTCGCCGCTCCATTTGCACATAGTCAGAGGCGCAGTGGTGGCAGGGAACCGTGCCTGTGTCCCGACTCCCAAATTCATGGAAGCAAGCAAACATTCATTGATGGGCACTGGTAGGCTGCAATGATGGGCTCTGGGAGGCTGCATTGATGGGCGCTGGTGAGGCTGCATTGATGGGCGCTGGTAGGCTGCATTAATGGAAGCTGGTAGGCTGCATTAATGGAAGCTGGTGAGGCTGCATTAATGGAAGCTGGTGAGGCTGCATTTGATGGGTGCTGGTGAGGCTGCATTTGATGGGCGCTGGCTGGTGAGGCTGCATTGATGTGCGCTGGTGAGGCTGCATTGATGGGCGCTGGTGAGGCTGCATTAATGGGAGCTGGTAGACTGCATTAATGGGAGCTGGTAGACTGCATTAATGGGAGCTTGTAGGCTGCATTGATGGGCACTGGTGAGGCTGCATTTGATGGGTGCTGGTGGGCTGCAAAATGAGGTTTTCGCCTAGGGTGTCAAAAATCCTTGCACTAGCCCTGATCAACCCCATAGTCTTTTCAATGAATTTTGGATATACATAGATAAAGTTAAATAGGTTGAAAAACAGACATACATCAAACATGTTCAGCCTCTAAAAACTCTCGCAACTTCAGGGCTCTGATTATTAAAAGTCAACAAGTACACTTTTTGTAGCTGCTGACTTTTAAATGGGTGGATCTCCGCTTTCAATAGGTTGAGAAAAAGACACACAGCAAACATGTTCATCCTCTAAAAGCTGTTGCAGCTTCAGGGCTCGTGCACACAGCTGTCCGGGGCGGCAGAATGTAAACTTTGGCTGTATTCCCTGCCCAGGAGCTGTAGGTGCTGCATAGAGCTGCCCACAGACATGAATGGCTGTACACAGCTGTATCCGGGTATGTGCTGGAACTTGCTTAAACCCACACATGGGTACAGATGTAAAACTCAGAACGCAGTCCGTATTCGCGGTTTTACGTTTGTACGAATGTGCGGGTTTACACAGTTCCCGGTGTACACCCTGCAGCTGTATGCAGCACCTGTGGCTCCCGGGTGGGGAAATACACCCAAACGTTCCATTCTATGGCCCTAGGTGGTGGGGTGCTTGAGTCCTTAGTCAACGGAAAGGCAAAACAAACAATTAGAAAAGATCAGTTTGATGTTTGTAATGTCATCAGAGTGTGTTAATGCTTTATAAACATTGATTTTATTTACATTTTTTGTATTATTCATTTATTTTAAAGGTGGAGTCGGGCTATAAGAAGCAAAGTAGAGTGATTGTGAATGGACTGTTTGCTCCCTCTAGTGGTTAATATACGAACAGCTATATTTAAAGTGGTTCTAACAGCAGTTTTTTTTTGTCTTTCAATCAGTTTTATTGATTTTTAACAGATAGAATGTACAATATACATTTTGAAAGTGCAGAAAATAGAAACATGTCTTGGCCAACATGGCCTACAAGGCATTAAGAGAACATTATGCCAACAAGAGTGTCACATTGACTAATGTACCATGGGTGATCGTGTAACTTCGATCAAGTTTGGCTGAACTATTGCGAAAATCATGGCTTAAAAAAAAAAACTGTTTAGGCACATATTGCCCCTAGGACTGTCACAACTATACTTATCATCGTGTGAGAGAGGAGAGAGTAGGCAAGAGTCCCACCAGCCACACCCTATGGGATCACACTGTGGGTGGGGTGACCCCAGCCACCCCCCTCCTGGTTAAGTGACCATGAGGCAGGAGGTTTTTTTTATTACCACTTGCCTACTGGGCCCTTTTACCCCCTTCCTGCCCAGGCCAATTTTAGCTTCCAGCGCTGTCACTCTTTGAATGACAATTGCGTGGTCATGCAACACTGTACCCAAATGACATTTTTATCATTTTTTTTCACACAAATAGAGCTTTCTTTTGGTGATATTTAATTACTACTGGGTTTTTTATTTTTTGCTTAAAAAAAAGAAAAAAGACAGAAAATTTTGGAAAAAAAAAAAACAATTTCATAACTTGTTAAAAAATGTTGCAAACAGGTAAGTCTCCTTCATTGATGTGCACTGATGAGACGGCACTGATGGGCACTGATAGGTGGCACTGATGAGCACTGGTGGGCACTGATGAGGCAGCACTGGTGGGCACTGATAGGTGGCACTGATGGGCAGCACTGATAGGTGGCACTCAAGGGCACTGATAGGTAGCACTGAGGGACACTGATAGGCAATGATAGGTGACACTGATAGGCAGCACTGATTGGCAGCACTGATGGGCACTGATATGTGGCACTGGTGGGCATTGATAGGTGGCACTGGTGGGCACTGATAGGCAGCACTGGTGGACACTGTTTTGCAGCAGTGGGTGTCAGTTTTGTGGGACTGATGTCCCTCTGACAGAAGCCGGTAATCGCCTTTTTTTTTTTTCACGCTGTCAGAGTGAGGGAAAAAAAAGCCACTTACGACCATCTGTTTTACATCACATGATCAGCTGTCATTGGCTGACAGCTGATCACGTGGTAAGGGGCGAGGATCGGCCCCTTTACTCCGATCTGTGATCAGCCGAGTCTCGTTGACTCGCTGATCACAGGGCGCGCAGGCAGCTCATGCACGGGAGGATGTACATGGACGCCCTTCCGGCAATTTAGGCCCACGCCGTAGCCGTCTTTCGGCTATAGCGTGGGCAGGAAGAGGTTAAAGTGGTTGTAAAGGCTCCAGTTTTTTACCTTCATACATTATATGCATGAAGGTAAAAAACCTTCTCTGTGCAGCAGCCCCCCTAATACTTACCTGAGCCCCATTGAGAATCCAGTGATATGCATGAGAGCCTTTGCTGTCTGGGGACTCTCCCTCATTGGCTGAGACAGCAGTGGGAGCCATTGGCCAATGAGGAGAGAGAGAGGGGGTGGGGCTGTGCTGGGCTTAATTAAAACCGCAGAGGTGATCAAATACCACCAAAGAAAGCTCTATTTGTGGGGGAAAAAAAAGGACGTCAATTTTGTTTAGGAGCCACGTCGCACGACCGCGCAATTGTCAGTTAAAGCGACGCAGTGCCGAATCGCAAAATGTGCGCTAATCTTTGGCCAGCCAAATGGTCCGGGACTTAAGTGGTTAAACCCGAGCGTTTCCCGTAAACGCGCATTTTGAAATGCAGCAAAAAAATAAAAAATAAGCTTTTCACGTTTGCAGTGTCATTCGTTGTTAATGACACCCAAAAGTGGCCAGCAGAGGGCGTTATTTCTACGTGGAAAAATGTGCAAAACTGAATGGGGTAGAAAAGCTACAAGAGCTACTTTGCAGTGTGTAGTTCAGCTCATTGGAATGAATTGGTGTCCTATGGGGCTCAGACACAAAAATAAAGGTGTGACTGGGGCCCATTCATTCCCCTTCATTGTAACCTACATAGACGTGTGTGATTGTCCACCACCCCCAGGCGGACATTTCCTGCTACTATTTCCGGGTGTTGTATATAATTATTCTGCCCATACAGCCGATATATATATATATATAAAACATATACTGCCCATCTCCGTGTATACAGCGGCAGCCCGGAGTCTCTGTACCGGAAACACGTGTGTGTGTGAAGATGATACATTGTATCATACAACGCGCTACTGTATCGATTTGAATATTCTTCCTCGCGCGCTCATTGGTTCTTCTCCTTAGTAAGCTCCAGCCAATCACCGAATCTCAACCAGAGCTGTCTCAGCCACTCCCGTGCCGCTTTTACATCCTCCTGTTCTAAATTTGAACGCAAGCTCCGCCTACTCCTTCCGTGTGGCTCGGGCACGTGGGCGTGGTACCTTGGCTGCGCTCTAGCGAATGAGAGGAGAGGGATTCCGCCTTGGATCCAATGGCCTTTGACTGTGGCCGGAGTGGGCGGGCGGAAGGATTGTGTTGGGGACGGTGTCTTGCCGAGTTAGTTCCCCTGGCGGCTTGGTTCCTCTCTGTACTGCGCATGCGCAGTACGAATGGCTAGGCATCTTCCGGAAATTGCCGAACCGAAACAGATGCGAGTGAAGTGGACACCGCACAGCTGATCTTGTTTGTTAAAAAAAAAAAAAAAAAAAGTTTAAAAAAATACACTCCTAATTGAAAGGGAAAACCCCACAGATAGCTCTAAAAACACGTTTTCTATTACTCTCTTCTATATCCACAGCTAAACTATTTATTTTTATTTTGCCCTTGCCCCTTGCTTACACTAATAGACCTGCCCCTTACACTGAGACTCCTCTTGCAGAGTAGCGCCAGCATCGGTAGCGTGCGGCATCGTCTTGTACGCCGACTGCGCGTGCGCGGTGTATACTTCCCTCGCATCTCTTTAGCTTCGGTAGTTTTCGGAATTTCGCCGCGCATGCGCAGTACGGATCTACACCAATCCGCCGAGGGGAACCATATCGGCAGAACAACGGCGCGGTGGTTGAATCGTTATCGGTGAAGTGAGGAGGAGGCGGCATGCGCCGGGCACTGATCACCGGGTGACAGGTCAGTGTGTCCCGGGGTGGGTGGGGGGATGTGTAATGGGCTCCTCCGGTCTGATCTCCGCTGTGCTCAGTGTTGTGGATCGGTGATCTGTACACATCTGATCGGTATTGTCCGGAATGAGCCTATTGGCCTGTGTATGGTCCCATCTGATCGGTGCTCCGTGATCTAATGATATTAAAGGAATGTACAGGGGAGATGGGGGGGGGGGTCAGATCTCCCACACAGGACACTATGGAGAGAAGAGAATGGGGGACATTACAGTGAAAAGTGGGCGTGTCTACAGAATGCTGAATATTGGGGGGAGGGGCTTAAAGTGTAACTAAAGGTGAAACTTTTTGTTTAGTTTTGGATGGAGAGGGGTTAGAACCCCTGTCAGGTTTTTATTGTTATCTATGTCCCTGGTAGGGAGACTCGCCCTCCTCTATTTGTTCGGTTTATCGTTATCATTGAGAATGAGAGTTTAAAGAAAATCCCACGTTTTGGGATGTCACCAGAACAGGAATAGAGGGGGAATCGTCCTCCTCCTCTGGGGACCCCCCAAAATGTGGGATCTTCTTTTACTTTCAATGATAAACATAAGTAGAGAGGGGGGATCTCCCTAGCGGGGACACAGAGCACAATACAAATCTGACAGGGGTTCTAATCCATCTCCTCTCTATCCAAAACGAATAAAAAAAGTTTTGTCTTTAGTTATACTTTTAACCACTTCAATACCGGGCACTTTCCCCCTTCCTGCCCAGGCCAATTTTCAGCTTTCAGCGCTGTCACTTTTTTAACCACAACTGCCGGTCATATAACACTGTATCCTAATACTAATAACTACATTTTTATAATTTTCTTCCCACAAATAGAGATTTCTTTCGGTGGTATTTGATCACCTCTGCGGTTTTTAATTTTTTGCTAAACGAAAAAAAAAAGTCTGAAAAGCTTGAAAAAATAAAATTAAATTTTTTTTTCTTTGTTTTTGTTATAGAATTTTGTAAATAAGTAAGTTTTCTCCTTCACTGATGGGCACCGATAAGCTGCACTGATGAGGCGGCACTGATATGCATTGATAGGCGGCACTGATGGGCACTCATAGGTGGCACTTATAGGCGACACTGATGGGTACTTATGGGTGACACTGAAAGGCGGCACTGATACATTTCACTGATAGGCATCACTGCTGGTACTGGCAAGCATTTTTCATTGGCACTGATTGGTAGCTGCCTGGGCACGTATTGGCTTATCCCTGGTGGTCTAGGGTGGCCATCTCTGGTGGTCCTGTGTGGTGGCCATCTCTGGTGGTCCTGGGCGGGGGGGGGGGGGGCATGCGCTGATAAACAATATCAGGAGAGCAGCCAATCGGCTCTCCTCTACTCGTGTCTATCAGACGCGAGTGAGGAAAAGCCAATAAACGTCTCTTCCTGTTTACATCGTGATTGGACACGGCTGATCACGTGGTAAAGGGTCTTCGTCAGAGACTCTTTACCCAGATCTGAGTTGCGGTGTGTCAGACTGGCACGCCGCAACAATGATCGCTGCGAAGAGCGCCCCCCCCCCCCCAGGGGTGTGTGCTGGGAGTTATCCTGCTGGATAGGGATGAGCTCCGGCGTGTTCGCACACTCCACGCGCAGAGACCGCCAGGAAGTCGGCGCTGCGCTAATCGCAGGCAGTGAGACATTGCCCGATCTCTGCAGCTGCCTTGGGGAAAAATGTCTCACTGCTTGTGATTAGCGCAGCGATGTGCCGACTTCCTGGCGGGCTCTGCGCGTGGAGTGTGCGAACACGCCGGAGCTCATCCTTACTGCTGGATGTCATATGACGCCCAGTCAGGATAACTGAACCACTTTCCGGCTGTCATTCTGTTATAGGCCGGGCAGGAAGCAGTTAAAGTGGAACTTTACCCATAACAACTTGGCAAATTTTATAAAGAAAAAGAAATCCCATGTACATAAGTATTCACAGCCTTTGCCATGACACTCGGACTGAGCGACCACCTTGCTGATAATGGCCTTCTTGATCCCATTCAGTCTGGATTTCATCATCAACACTCCACAGAAACAGCTCTCCTAAAACAAACGAACAATCTACTAATGGCCAAAACCAATGGACAGTACTCTGTACTAGGGATGAGCTCCGACGTGTTCGCATGCGCCACGTGCAGAGCCCGCCAGGAAGTCGGCACAGCATTGCGCTGATCACAATGATTAGAAATCAAAAGGAAGAACTCCGGACAGCCGCACACCGGGAAAATAAAATCCAAAGGGTTTATTTAAAAGCAAAAAGACACTACAATCCAAACACGGCAAAAAGGGGGGTACAGAGCTGACGCGTTTCGCACTGTATTTCAGTGCTTACTCATAGCTGATATACTCTCAAATGGACATCAAATATATATGGTTACAACGTATAGGTCACATAATTACATGATGCGCTGATCACAGGCAGTGACACATTGTCCGATTCTCTGCAGCCGCACATTGGGGCAATGTCTCACTGCCTGTGATTAGCGCAGCGATGTGCCAACTTCCTGGCCGGCTCTGCACGTGGCGCATGCGAACACGCCGGAGCTTGTCCTTACTCTGTACTCCTACTCCTGGACCTCTCTGCTGCCTTCGATACGGTTGACCACCCCCTCCTCAAAAAACTCCACACCTTTGGTCTCTGTGACTATACTCTTCGCTGGTTCTCTTCCTACTTATCCAACCGCACCTTTAGTGTTTCTTACAACTCTACTTCCTCCTCTCCTCTTCCTCAGCTGATAGCCTCCCATGGCTCCCAATACTACCTCTATGCTGACGAAACATAAATCTATTTCTCTACCCCTCAGCTCACCCCCTCTGTATCCTCACGTATCACTAATTTACTATCAGATATATCAGTCTGGATGTCGCACCACTTCCTCAAACTCAATCTATCCAAAACCGAATTTATAATTCCTCCCCCATATGCCCCTTCCCCTGATCTCTTCGTCAAAATCGATGGCACAACTATAAGCCCATCCCCACATGCCAAGGTGGAACTTTCCTTTAAGCAATACATCCAATCACTGTCCAAATCCTGCCGCCTCAACCTCGGCAACGTCTCCAAAATACGCCCCTTTCTAACCAATGACACAGCAAAGCTCTTAATTCACTCCCTGGTCATCTCTCGCCTCGACTGCTGAAACTCCCTTCTCATTGGCTTATCACTACATAGTCTATCACCTCTTCAATCCATCATGAATGCTGCTGCCAGACTCCTCCACCTTACCAATCGCTCTGTGTCTGCTATTCCTCTCTGTCATTCCCTCCACTGGCTTCCGCTCACCCAATTAATTAAATTCAAAATATTAGCAACTACTTACAAATCCATCCACAACTCTGCCCCCAGCTACATCACTAGCCTAGTCTCTAAATACCAACCTACTCATTCTCTTCGTTCCTCTCAAGACCTCCTGCTCTCTAGATCCCTCGTCACCTCCTCCCATGCTCGCCTCCAGGACTTTTCCAGAGCCTCTCCAATCCTATGGAACTCCGTACCCCAATCTGTCCGATTTATCTCCTACTCTATTAGCTTTTAGACGATCCCTGAAAACCCTTCTCTTCAAAGAAACCTACCCTACCCACACCTAACAACTGTATTTTCCTTTTCTCCATCATCTGATCCCCCACAGTTATTACCTTTTTGTTCCACTTGACCCTCCCTTCTAGATTGTAAGCTCTAAGGGGCAGGGCCCTCTGATCCCTCCTGTATTGATTTGTATCGTAAATGTACTGTCTGTCCTCCTATTGTAATGCGCTGCGCAAACTGTTGGCACTATATAAATCCTGTATAATAATAATAATAATACCCATAACAACTTGATAAAAAATAATGTTCTTTAGCAAGAAACATACATTCCACATTAAAGCGGAGTTCCACCCTCTTTTGTGTTCGCACCCATGCGATCCGATTCCTGCGCCATTTGACAGTTCGCACTGCGATATACGAACCGCCGCAACTTTTTATTAATTTATTTTTTGGACCTTGCAGTTGAGCTTTGAAGCAACTAGGGCTGCAAATAACGATTATTTTCATAATCGATTAGTTGGCCGATTTATTGTTTTGATTAATCGGTTAATAACCTTAAAAAAAAGAAAAAGTGTGGTGTATAATTTAGTTAATATGTAAAGTTTAAAAAAAGGCAATCTATTCTTAAATACCGTATCTCTATGCAGTGGTAAATATAAACAACTAACCATGGTTTGGGAGCAAAATATCGAATCCACTCTGAGAATAACAGACAGAAGCGATATACTGTATATACGCTATTAGAGGAGATATACTGTATATACGCTATTAGATGAGACATACTGTTTTTTGGCCAATTTGTTGATTAAAAAACATAAATTGCTGCAAAAACATATTACATGCTTTTCTACAGCTTCTCCATTGAAGTATATTGAACCAAAAAAGCACCGTTTTGCGTTAAAAAAGAAAAAAAAAAAAGTCCCTGACCCTATCCAAATACGCAGCGGCTGAAAAAAGCATAGGTGTGAAGGGGTCCCATAGGAAACCATGTACATGAACTGTAGTACATTTTTGCAAAAAGCACATAAATGTGAACCAGGTCTGAAAAAAAATAAAATGAGCCCTTTATAGTACAAAAAAAAGCAGATAATCACTACTGTAAGGGGTTAATTTTTTTTTTTGTAGAACTGTGAAAGTAATATTTACAGTAGCGACTTTCTCTTTTTGTACTATAAAGGGCTCATTTTAGTGTTTTTTATTTATTTATTTTTTTTTAACCCCATTTTGTTACTGGCCGATTTATGAAACTAATCGATTACTATTTTCATAATCGATTAGTTGTTTCAGCCCTAGAAGCAACCCTGTCGTGATAGCAAATATCTGACACCAAAAAAAAAAAAAAAAGTCCATGGAAATGTATTCTTTATTCTGAACTGCATTTTTTTTGTCCCAGGATTGAATTCTACGAGTGGATCCATTAAGCAGTACAATGAGTTGGGTGGTGGAAGAGTGGAAGGAGGGTCTCCCCACCAAGACCCTGCAGAAGATCCAGGAGCTGGAGAGTCAGCTGGATAAGCTGAAAAAGGAGCGACAGCAGAGGCAGTTCCAGCTGGAGTCTCTGGAGGATGCCTTCCAGAAACAGAAGCAAAAGGTACACCTAACTAAATCCATTATATGAAATAAAAGGACTTCCTTTCTCTCAGTTGAAAGTAGCAAAAAAAGATGTTTTTTGTTCTTTAACCACTTCAATACCAGGCACTTAGACACCTTCCCGCCCAGGCCAATTTTCAGCTTTCAGCGCTGTCGCAATTTGAATGACAATTGCGTGGTCACGCTACACTGTACCCAAACAAATTTTTTACCATTTTGTTCCAACAAATAGAGCTTTCTTTTGGTGGTATTTGATCACCTCTGCGATTTTAATTTTTTGCGCAACAAACAAAAAAAGACCGAAAATTTTGCAAAAAAACAAGTTTTTCTTTGTCACTGTTAATTTTTTTTGTAAATAAGTGCGTTTTCTTCTTCAATGACGGGCACTGATAAGGCGGCACTAATGGGCAGTGATGATGGGCACTGATAGGCGGCACTGATGGGCACTGATGGGCATTGATAGGGGGCACTGGTATGCGGCACTGATGGCACTGATGGGCACTCATAGGGGGCACTGATGGGCACTCATAGGCGGCACTGACGGGTACTTATGGGTGGCACTGATGCACACATATAGGTGGCATGGATGGGCACTGATAGGTGGGCATGGGTGGGCACTGATAGGTGGCACTGATGGACGCTGATGAGTGGCACTGATGACACTGATGGGTGGCATTGCTGGGCATCCCTTTTTTACACATTTTTTTAAAATAAATATGGGCATCTGTGGGCACTGATTGGCATATTTTTTCATTTTTTTTAACATGTGGATGGCCATGGGGGGTGTACCTGGCCATCCACATGCTGGGGGCTTCCCTGGTGGTCCTGGGGGCTTCCCTAGTGGTCTAGTGTGGGCATCTGAGGGGGGGATGCGCTGATAAACAATCAGCACATACCCCCCCCTGTCAGGAGAGCCGCCGATCGGCTCTCCTCTACTCGCGTCTATCAGACGCGAGTGAGGAAAAGCCGATCAACGGCTCTTCCTGTGTACATCGTGATCAGCCGTGATTGGACACGGCTGATCACGTGGTAAAGAGCCTCCGCCGGAGGCTCTTTACCGAGATCAGTGTAGCGGTGTGTCAGACTGACACACCGCTCCACCGATCGCCGCGATGCGCGCCCCCACGGGCGCGCGGCGGCTGTTATCCTGAAGGACGTCATATGACGCCCAGTCAGGATAACGAAACCACTTCCCGGACGTCAATATGCTATTGACCAGGCGGGAAGTGGTTAATATTACATTAAAGTCCAATTAAACCCTCATCATTACTGTTATGCAGCCAAGCTTCATGTACCATAATAAATATAGAGCTCTTTTGATTTTTTATTTTTTTTTGTGCACTATGTCAGGCATCACTAAATGGCCGACCGTGATCTGGACCGAGCCACTGTTCCACCAGGACCCGCAATCACGCCATTTAGGAGCCGCTTCTTCTGCTGTTATCATAACAGCAGAGCAGAAAGCGGGAGAGAGAATATTTCTGGATCGAGTATTGTAGGCACAGCATTGAATGAAGTGGAAGCTGATCGGTTTAACTTTTAAAGTTAACTCGATTGGATGCAGGGCGGTCGTAGCAGCCAATCACCTGCTGGTTAATACAAAAAGTTTACCCCTGGAGCTCCCACTCCCACACTCCATTCAAGGCTGTGCCTCCAATACTCGATCCAGAAATATTCTGCCTCCCACTCTGTTAAAGGTAGATGAGTGAAGGGGGGCAGAGGACACTACTCTGGGTGTGCGGGGGGTGGTGTAATAATGTGAAGAGGGGTCAGTGCTGTGTGGGGGTGGAGGATGGCAAGAGGACAGAGCACGCAACTCTGTGTGTGATGTAAATGGGGGGGGGGGGGGGGGGGTAACAATGCTGGGGAGAGGGGGGACATGTGAAGGGGACACAGTTTGGCTGGTGGGTGATGTGAAGGGGACACAGTTTGGCTGGTGGGTGATGTGAAGGGGGCAGACAACAGTACTGTGTGTAGTGGGGTGATGATTTGAAGGGGGGTTGATGACAGCTGTAAATAGAGGGTGTGAAGGGGGTTCCGTACACTATTGTAAAGGGGGGGGGGGATTTGCAGGGGGCCTGAGAACACTACTGTGAAGAGGAAACTGATGTAAAGTGGGGGACTGTGATATGTGTGTGTGTGTGTGTGTGTGTGTGTGTGTGTGTGTGTAAGGGGGGGGGGGGGACTGAGGACACTGATGTGAGTGATTGTGATATGGGAGGAGAGGGCTGAAAAAGAATGCGGTTCAGACCTCTGGTGGAAGTAAAATGTACTAGTTGGACCACCATGAATTTTAATTCAATACACCCGCACTAAAGGTCAAAAGCGAACTCCACTTTTTGAAAGAAAAAATTAAGAAGTACACATATATATTTGTATAAAAATGTGCAGTTGATCCGATCAGGTTTTCAGGCAGACCTGATCGGATGGTCAATGCATGGGTCAGCAGGTGTAAACAAAATGATGTCCTTTTACCTCCGCCTACCTCCTGGTCCAATCAGGCCTGCTAAAAAAAAAAAATGGAGGTCTGCGACTGTGTCCTCTTCCATTTGGGCGGACTGCATCTGAGGCAGCCAGGTGTAAATGGACAGCGAAATCCGTTTATTCACAGACCGTTTATAGAGGAGGTGACCCCAATTTTCAGATTTCTGTCGAGTAGCATGCTGCTCTGGATGTCGCACTGCTTGTGCCAACTAAATCTGTCTGTATTGGAACTATAATGAAAATGTAGGCCTTTCTAACACATTTTAATGTTTTGAATGGAACAGGTAGAGAGTGAGAAGAGTGAGGTGACGTCCCTGAAAAGAGAGAATCAGAGCTTAATAGAATTATGTGACAACCAGGAGAAGACGAGGCAGAAATTGGCCCATGACCAGCAAATGAAGGACACCCAGATCAACTTCCTGGATGGTCAACTGAGCGCAAGTAAAAAGCAGATCGAGAAGCTGGAGCAGGATCTGAAAAGGTGAGCGACTACTTGTGTGGCTCAGAGGCTCATAGATGCTCAGGATGGACTGAAGTTTCTGTACTTGGCTACTTTTATTTATGGCATTTAGCTGACTGTGTGCCAGTATGGTATCCGTTCTTGAATGATCAAATTTACATGTGAAAAGACTTACAGCGTGTTTGCTTTCTTCATATTTGTGTTTTTATGACTTAGATACAAGAGTGACTTGGAGAGGGGCCAGCAATCGTTTAATGGGATGGACATGTCGGTATGCGTCACTCCTCAGAAGAGCTTCGCTGCTTCATTTACACCTGTCAAGTTCGATGGTAAATTATACTTGTTTGTGATCATATAGATGTCACTGGGCCCTAATAGATACGATCACGGTTGTAGGGGGTATACTTTAAGCCCAAATGCTCACATATGCAATCTGACGTCAGCAGTCATGTCTTTCTCTGCATGTCGGTCTCCTTGCCGGCTGCACGTACTGTACATTGTAATGTTTTGTAGAGAATAGAGCTACTGTAGAGAATAGAGCTGCTATCTCCCAAGACAGGAGATGCTTAGACCCCCCATACACACTATACAACTTTTGTTGTCTGATTTTCTGTAGAGTTACCAAAATCATGTAGTGCAAGGGCCTGCTTGATTGCATACAAATTGAAACTCTAATGCCGCGTACACACAATTGGTATTCCGGATAGAAAAAGACTGATGAGAGCTTTTCATCAGAAAATTTAACCATGTGTAGGCTCCATTGGAATTTTGCTGGCTGAATTTCCGACAGCATAAAATTGAGAGCATGTTCTCAATTTTTCCGACGGAAAAGGTTTCTATGGGAAATTCCGATTTGTCTGTAGCAATTCTGACGCGCAAAATTCCTAAGCATGCTCTGAAACAATTCAACACATGCTCGGAAGTAAAGGTGCAACGGATCAAAAAACTCACGGATCGGATCGATCCTCGGATCAGAGTCACGGATCGGATCATTTTTCGGATCAGCAAATCATAATTGAATTGGCAAAAACCTGTGAAAATTCCGCCACCATATAGTCCCCACTGTAATATCCACGTCATCTCCCCCACCGTAATATCCATGTAATTTCCACCACTGTAATATCCACGTAATTTCCCCCACTGTAATATTGGCAGAGTATTGGCAGGGTAATGCAGAGGATTGGCAGGGTATGGGTAATGCAGAGGATTGGCAGGGTATGGGTAATGCAGAGGATTGGCAGGGTATGGGTAATGCAGAGGATTGGCAGGGTATGGGTAATGCAGAGGATTGGCAGGGTATGGGTAATGCAGAGTTTGTTTACAACTGATCGCTCCATCATTTGACGGAGCGATCACATTGTAAACAGCGGCCGGGTGTACCAAGATGGCCACCGCTCCGGAGCTAGGCCGAAGCCGCGGCCTTTCCTAAGGCCGAGGCCGCGGAGCGTGCCGATCCGAACTGGGTGACCCGTTCGGATCACGGATCGGCGACGATCCGTTGCACCCCTACTCGGAAGCATTGAACTCGGCTTGTTGTAGTGTTGTACGTCACCGCATTCTTGATGGTCGGAATTTGGTGTGACCGTGTGTAGGCAAGACAGTTTGAGCGGAATTCCGTCGGGAAAAACCATCAGAGCTTTTTCCGTCGTGAATTCCGATTGTGTGTACGCAGCATTAGGCTACTTTCACACTGGAGAGAAAAAAAAACCCAATTGAATCCACTTGTATATAATGCCCCAAATAAGAGATCAAAACGATCCGTCAATATGACGGGCCACTGCCCAAGTATCAAAAAACGATGCAGGTAGAAAAAAGAAGAAAACGAGACCACAGTGGTCCCAGGAATGCAATCAAAGGGAGAAGCTACAACGTGATTAGATCAATTATATGGTTAACTTTATTGAAAAATGCACAGTAATCAGGCTCCCACAGATGCGGCTCAAGGCCACACAGGTGGGACCCGTTTCACCGCAATGTCAACTGACAATAATAAAAATATTCCAGACTGTAGAAAAGACAACGTTGTATCATTAAAAATAGACGCTGATCAAACAAACCCTCCGCTCTGACCCTGAGTTGAAAGGCTGCCTTGCATCGTTGCAAGCCTATTGTTTGAAAACATGAAACAGTGTCCTCTGTATATAGTGAAGCGGCTTGAGAGTGTCCCAGATTTAATAATCGAGATGTATGCCCTGACTAGGGCTTGGATAGTCTCATGTGAATGTCAGTCCAACGTCGGTTCATGTATGTGCACATTAACTGGAAAACCCTGAACCCAATCGCTTGGAAACTTCTCCTCCATAATTTTGGCTATATAGTACTTGTGATGGTCAGGTGTAAACCTGCCTTTGGCGATATTGTGTATGTGCGGTATGTTCTTTTCCTGAGCTGAATTTCCAAATTTTCAGCGTTTATGAAGCTGTGCCCTGTAGGTGGCTATTGTCCTTTCCATGTCCAGATTATTATTGATCAGAAGTCTTTTATCTCTAGTAATTGCCCATTGTTTTTCCAACTGGTCTTCTGCTGTATACCTGCCTCTAGATTGAGATTTTGCATATTTCTTGACCATGACTTTTTTTTTTTTTTTTTTTTATTTAGAGTCAAAGTATGAGGAGCTACAGGACAATTACAATAAAGAAGTGGAGGAGAGGAAGAAGCTGGAAACTGAATTAAAAATTCTTCAGATTAAAGTAAGTAAAATGTCTACTTTTAAAGTGATTTAAAACCTCAAATAAGAAATATGAACAAAGCTTATTTTACTGTTGTTGTGGAAATTATATTGTATAAAATGTATGTGGACATTTTATTCTAGGATGTATGTTTTTATAGATTGTCATCTGTCTCCCTGTGTCTGATTTAATCATGTGCACTTCCTTTTGTGAGTGCCCTCCCCTTTTACTCCATGTCACTTCCTGTGATGTCATTTTGTATTGTGGGAGTGTCTGGCTGTTGGAGGCAGGCATTTCCTGTTTGTGAAAGCTTTTGTGATAATAAAAAGGCCATGCTGGGGAGTGTGCCGGGAGGATGGCTGGCTGACCAGGCAAAGATGAGGCTGTAAGAATACTTGCTGTTGATGGCTGTTTACTGGGCAATGGGAAACCAGGGGCTTAAATGGAATGCTTGGCTGGTGAGGTTTGGATGCATGATGAGAGGATGACGTGAAGCTGCTGGTAATGTCTGTTTTTGGGAGCTGGGGATCCAGGGAGGCATACGATCGGAGGGCGCATTATATCATAAGATTGAAAGGCGCTTATTAGCGCAAGAGTGTGGCGAAATATCCACGACACTGTGTACTTGTCTCAACTAATGCCCCGTACACACGGTCGGAAATTCCGACCACAAAATCCGTTGGATGTTTTCCGACAGATTTTGTCCGACACTGGTGTTGCATACACACGGTCGGACAAAGTTGTAGCAAAATGCGATCATCCTGAATGTGGTGACGTTCTATGCGTACGATAGGACTACGTAGAGGCTAGTAGCCAATAGCTTTGGTCTTGTAATGTGATCTGAGCATGCGTGGCACTTTGTCCGTCGGAATTCGCTACACACGATCGGAAAAAGTCCGATAGGACTTTGTTGTCGAAAAATTTGAGAGCAGGAGATAAAACTTTGTCCGACGGAAAAAGTCCGATGGAGCCTACACACGGTCGGAATTTCCGACAACATTGTCCGATAGGACATTTTCCGTCTGAAAATCCGACCATGTGTATGGGGCATAAATGGGGGGAAAAACAGGGGAGAGATCTGCAGCAGATAGACAGCCTCAACTCTGTTCCTGTGTGCTTTGTGGGGGGTAGGGGTGTCCCTTCCCTTCCTTTTTTCTTTCCCTTCCCTTCCCTCCCTTCCCCTCCAATCAGTTCTCACAGCTCTCCTCACTGAGCTCTGCAGAGTGTAACTTCAGCTCTCCGCCCCCTTTTTCCTGAACTCTCAGACAAGCTTTAAATATTCTGTACTTTGAACGGCTGTAGAGGAGAGAATACTGCAGATACACAGGTACCACTTATGTAGAACGATTTGTTTTATCTGTGTATCATCTGAGGCCAGTCACTTCGCTGGGTATATGTTCAGGGTTACAGCCACTTGGAAGAGCACTCCTCCACCTTCAAAGTTCATATAAAGACTAATTGCATCCAAAAATTGTTCCAGGAAGTCCTTATCTCTTAAATCAGTGACCGTTGTCTCTGGTACAGGAAATCGGGTGAAATTTCTAAACGTCAACATGGACAGCAGTTAAAAAAACAACAAAAAAAAACTGACAGGTTGTTTAACCACTTGTTTACTGGGCACTTAAACCCCCCTTCCTGCCCAGACCAATTTTCAGCTTTCGGCGCTGACGCACTTTGAATGACAATTGCGCGGTCATACAACACTGTACCCAAATGACATTTTTATCATTTTTTTCCCACAAATAGAGCTTTCCTTTGGTGGTATTTAATCACAGCTGGGGTTTTTATTTTTTGCTAAACAAACAAAAAAGATGGAAAATGGAAAAAAAAAAAAATCATGTTTAATAGTTTTGTTATAAAATTTTGCACAGGTAATTTTTTATGCTTCATTTATATGCGCTGATAGGACGTAGTCCCGGCAATATAGATCTGCGCTGTAGCCGTCATTCGGATCTCAGGAGGTTAATGCCTTTGCCTCTGGGAGTCATGTCTGTGGCTGTCAGTCTTGCAATGCTTCAAGGGACTACAAGTTCTGTTGTGGAACTACAAGTTCCACAACAGCTAGAAACAGGAAACTCAACAACTATCTGCCTGAATTACTAAAGCAATCCCAACCAGCCAGGATTGAATTTTCCAAAGCTTGATCAATGAAGGATACGTTCTCATTGGTTGCTAGAAGTTACTGCTCTATGCTCTTAGGCCTTATTGAAGAAGTT
Source organism: Lithobates sylvaticus (assembly GCA_028564925.1). Lineage (NCBI taxonomy): Eukaryota > Metazoa > Chordata > Amphibia > Anura > Ranidae > Lithobates > Lithobates sylvaticus. Next base: position 60,226,477 of record CM053028.1, read on the forward strand.
TGTCCAAAGCATCACAAGGCATTCATGGTTTTGTAGCAATCGCTTTTTTTGTTTTCTAGCTTTTGAACCAGAATTCCCAGCCTACTTCCCAGAACCCCATCAACCACCGAGACATTGCTCGCCATCAGACTTCTTCCTCTGTCTTCTCCTGGCAACAAGAGCGTACGCCGAGTCGTGTTTCCTCCAGCAGCCACGACACGTCACTCAAAAGGAGCTTCTCTTCTACTCAGTGTCCCTGGGAGCAGGAGGAGACGCCGAGCAAAAGAGGCTACAAACCTGATACTGCCAACAGAAGCTTCTCTGATCCCCATAACACCGCAGCAAGTGACCAGCTGAAGAGCCAAAACCAAGGTGACTTTAATTTCCATTAAGACTTTGAATTGTTCTTGAAGGTGCATGCTCCAGTGGTGTCATCCTGATCCTTTCTTCATCTATAACTAAAGACAATACTTCTTTATTTTATTTTTTTTATTTGGTTTGGATAGTGGAGAAGGATTAGAACACCTGTCAGGTTTTTAAATGTTGTCTGTGCCTCCGTTAGGGAGATATGCTCTCTATATGTCCTGTTTATCCTTTTCAGTGACACTTAAAGAAAATCACAAAAAGGGCACATGACGTAGGATTTCCTCACTTTGAAGAGATTACCTATATCTTCCTGTTTTGGGATTTGGGACAGGACGCAAAGGAAAATCTCACCAATAGGACACAGATGGCCAAAAAACTGACAAGGGGTTATAACCCTCCCTCCAAAATGGGGGGGGGGGGGGGGGGGGTTAGTTTTGTTCTCAGTTCTGCTTTTAAAAATCTTCTTGCTAGATGACCTGTAAACCTCCCCAAAATCTGGTACTTTCATGAGTGTCATATCCCATGATGCTCCAGCCCCTCTTTCCTTTCCTCGCAAAAGTGCAGTTGACAGTGCTAATGCATAGGAGGAAATTTACTAAAACTGGTGCACACAAATTCTGGTATAGCTGTGCATGGTAACCAATCAGCTTCTGGGTTTCAGATTGCAAATTAATTGAAAGGAAAAACACTGCAAGAAAGCATGTGGACACTTGGCTTTTCTGTGCTTTTTATGTGCAATTTTTTAGGTTGGTTGCAATAGGGTATTCTCTTTTTAAAGCGACCCCCATCATCAAAGGTAAATGATCTCGTTGGAGCATGTCCGCTTTGGAGTCAGAAGAAATATTTGGTGACAGAATCTCTTTGGGGCCCTTTTGTCAGTTTTTCAGGTGGAACTGATTGGATCCTCCAGTCTCTTCTATAGAGTGGCGGATGTCAGCGGGCACATGTACACTGACACCCGCCGCCATCCGATCCTACCCGCAAAAAACAGATGGATGGTGGTCCTATTTTTCCATCCGCCCAGCGGATCGAATGGAAATGGACAGGTTTCCATCCAATTTCCCCATAGAGGAGAGCGGGACTCTGCCCATCTCTGCTCCACAGAGCGGACACAGACCTGTCATCCGCCTGCTCAGTGGGGATCAGTAGAGCGATTTCCCCCCTGCTGAGCAAGGGGAATTTGCTACATGGAGGTGCCCGAGTGAAAGGGGCTCTAAGCCAATGTGGTGCTTTCCTTTTTTAAGAGAATAACATTTTATTGCACAGCTTTTTAACCGCTTTGCGACCGCCGGCTGTCAAATGACGGCCAGGCGGCGCAGCTGTCGTTCAGGGAGGGCGTCATATGATGTCCTCCCCTTCTGTGCACTAAAGGGAGCGCGCGCTCTCGCCGTGTCACTGGGCACCCGATGCGCGTGCCCAGCGGCCGCGATGTCCGCTGGGCACCCGCGATTGCCCGGTAACACAGCGGGACCGTGGATCTGTGTGCGTAAACACACAGATCCACGGTCCTGTCAGAGGAGAGGAGCCGATGGTGTGTTCTCTGTACAGAGAAACACCGATCGGTCTCCTCCCCTTGTGAGTCCCCTCCCCCCACAGTAAGAATCACTCTTAGGGAACATATTAACCCCTCCCCCCCCCCTAGTGGTTAACCCCTTCACTGCCAGTGTCATTTATACATGAATCAATGCATTTAAATCGCATTGATTGCTGTATAAATGACAATGGTGCCAAAAATGTCCGATGTGTCCGCCATAATGTCGCAGTCACAATAAAAATCGCTGATCACCGCCATTACTAGTAAAAAAAATAATAATAATAAAAATGCTATAAAACTATCCCCTATTTTGTAAACGCTATAACTTTTGCGCAAAACTAAATCAATAATCGCTAATTGCGATTTTTTTTTTTTTTTTTTTTTTTTACCAAAAAATATGTAGAAGAATACGTATCGGCCTAAACTGAGGAAAAAAAATGTTTTTTTTATATTTTTTGGGGATATTTAGTATAGCAAAAAGTAAAACATATTGTTTTTTTTTTTAATTTGTCGCTCTTCTTTTGTTTATTGCGCAAAAAATAAAAACCGCAGAGGTGATCAAATACCACCAAAAGAAAGCTCTATTTGTGGGGAAAAAATGATAACAATTTAATTTGGGTACAGTGTCGTATGACTGCGCAATTGTCATTCAAAGTGCGTCAGCGCTGAAAGCTGAAAAATGGCTTGGTCAGGAAGGGGGTGAAAATGCACTGTAGTGAGGTGGTTAAAAATGTTCTGTTTCATATTTTGTCCTAAACTTAAGAACTGCGATCCAAAGTGAACGAGATGGAGCTGCGATTGCAAGTTCAAGAAAAAGAGCTGAAAAATCAACTGAATAGACTTCAGGAGACCCAGACACTGCTGGAGAAGACTCAGGCAGAACTCCAAGAGAAAGACAAAGCAATGACAAAGAGCCGCGATGACTTGGCCCGAGTGACCGTACAGTACGACCAGACAGCCGACAGGGTAGGTCATACAGTCTGACATGGATTTCTATCACCTTAATGATAACCTGTCATATAAATCTCTGATTTAACAGTACAGGTCACACTTGATGTTTTATTTCTCTTTACTATAGAATGTCTGCCCCATGAAGCCACACCAATGATAAAAGCGTCACTTTTTTTTGGGGGGATCGCCGTATAACACGCACCCACGACTTTCCCCCCGATTTTAAGGGGGGAAAAAGTGTGTGTTATACGCCGATAAATACGGTACATCTTTCCTACACAGGTTAGTCAGCATGGGTGTTAGGGGGGTGGACGGAGCATTTTTAAGACTAGTTGGCTTTAACCGGGGAAGAGCGTTTCATATTTTTTCTATATAATATACTTTTTACATTTTTATTTTTTATTTATGGGTGTACATCAGAGATTAACATGGTGACAAGAAGCTCTGCATTGGATAGTCAGTATCAATACAAATGCATTGAGTTTAGGGCTGAAACAACTAATCGATTACTATTTTCATAAGCGATTAATCGGCCAGTAACATAATGAGGTTAAATTAGCCCTTTTATAGTACAAAAAGAGCAAATAATCACTACTGTAAATATTACTTTCACAGTTCTACAGTAAAAAAAATTGAACCCCTTACAGTAGTATCTGCTTTTTTTTTTATTTTTTTTATAAAGGGCTAATTTTCTTTTTTCTTTAACCCCATTATGTTAATAAACATCTTAGACCTGGTTCACATCTATGTGTTGTTTGGTGCTTTTTGCAGAAACGCACTACAAGTTCATTTACATGGTTTCCTATGTGACAGGGTCAGGGACTTTTGCATTTAAAAAAACAAACAAAAAACAGTGCTTTTGTGGTTCAATATACTTCAATGGAGAAGCTGCAGAAAAGCATGTAATGCGTTTTTGCAGCAATTTGTGTTTTTTAATCTGCCCAACAACAAATTGTCCAAAGAAGATGCAAAAATCAAAACGCACAGCAAAAATCACTGCTGAAACAGATCAAAAGCAAACTGCATAGGTGTGAACCGAGCCTTATGCTGGCCACACGGATCAATTTTCAGATGAAAAATCTTTGTACATTCGCTGAATGTAAGAATGTTTGAAATTTTCACTTGTTTTTAACATTCTGTTTTTTTTCTGAACGAAAACCACATACACTGTCTGAAAACTTCTTGGTCAAAGGGATTTTCAATTTCCAAATTTTCCCGTCACTGGTTGAAAACGAACGTCGATTTGACCCCACTAGAAAATCAAACCAACGTTCTTAAAATTTTTTTTTTTTTTTTTTTTTGAAGGAAGAGATTGTTTTTGTTTTGTTTTTTAATAAAAAAAATTGATCCGAGTCTGATATTTACCAGATTCACTCTTTTAATAGTATATACAGTATATCTCTCCTCTAATAGTATATACAGTATATCTCTCCTCTAATAGTATATACAGTATATCGCTCCTCTAATAGTATATACAGTATATCTCTCCTCTAATAGTATATCTCTCCTCTAATAGTATATACAGTATATCTCTTCTGTCTGCTGTTCTCAGAGTGGATTCGATATTTTGCTCCCTAACCATATAGTTGGTTATTTATATTTACCACTGCATAGAAATATTTAAGAATAAATTGCCTTTTTTTAAAACTTTTATATTAACTAAATTATACACCACGCCTTTTTTTAAGGTTATTAACCGATTAATCAAAACAATAATCGGCCAACTAATCGATTCAGACCTAATTGAGTGATTTGCCTTATTAGTAACCAAGCAAAGCTGAAATATCAGAAGTTGTTAGTGATTTAGTGGAATAGCTCTCCCCTAGAGAGTGTCTATTTGCTGTCAGTGCTGGTCCAGCACCTTTGCTCCTCCCCTCTGCTGCCTACAAGGGAGGCTTTATAGGGAGGTAAATAACATGAATAAAATATGGTAAATGCGCATCTTATAGGAAGATTGTTGTTGAAATGAATGGTCGGGCTGCAGAGTCTCATCAATGTGACTTTTTTATATTTTACTGCCGGCAGCACACAGCTTTATTCTCATGAACTGTATATAAATAAAAAATATATATAACAATTTTTTTCAGTGTGCGCAGACTGAACAGAAACTGAAGAAGGTTGCTGATGAGCTAAGCTGTCAGAGACAAAATGCTGAAAGTGCCCGACTGACTGTAGAGAACAAGCTAAAGGAGCGAGAAAAGGAAAATCAACAGGTTATAAAACTTTACTCTTCTCTGCAATTTAAAGTGGTTATTACCCTAAAAAAAAAATAGAGATTCCTTATAGCAGGTTAAACAGCACAGTGCTTGTGCGATCTAACCTTGTGCTATCTAACCCGTCCCTCTGGCTGAACTTGCCACTTCCTGCCCTCCCCCCTGTAAACTGACCATGGTTTATCATAGCTTCTGAGCCCTGACACTGTGTGCCACGATTCTGTCCGCAATTTTGAAGCGCAGAGGTGAGTGACAAATCGCAGAACGCACAATTGAGATGCCGTGATAAATCTCGGCAACCCACATTGCATGTAGCTTGTCGCCTAAAAAAAGTTTAGGGGCTACTATTGGACGACGCACAATGTGGGTTGTCGCGATTGCAGTGCGATTTTTTTATTGCACGGCGGCACCGCGCCGTGATTTTAGGGTGCCATTGAAATGGCATCTCAAATGTGCATTCTGAGATTTGTCAGTCCCACCTTGGCACTTTGAAATTGCGGGCAAAATCGTGGCAAACCTGCAAGCGATTCCAAACGCCGAGGTGTGGATGTCTCAGAGCGGCAGCTGCAGTGGAGAGGAAGAAGCGCCGGCAATGGTGAAGGGTAAAATGGGAGCTGGTGGGTGGGCTCCTGAAATGCAAAGCGGATGTTGAGTGCTCCTTACACGGGGGGGGGGGGGGATGCGGCTGCAGGATCAAATGACCGCACCGTAGCAGATTGGAAAAAGGTATTTACACATTTGACCTTATTCTTCCCTTTTTTTTTTATTTTTTTTTTTTTAATGCAGACTGCAACATAGGTTGGTAGAAGGAAGGGAGAGGCAGCATTTTTAGGAATATTTATTAGCCTTTACTGCCCCTTTTTAAAACGAAATTCCAGATATGGCATATTTTGCCCAGCTTGGACCAATGTAAGTATGTATGTGCATATCTGTGGGATCCCTTTTAAAGCTGGAAATCTGTGTAGTATGCACCACTACTATAGTTCCCTCATTGGCTGGCCTCATGTATTCAGTTTCTTATCAGTTGCTTTTCTCTTTTGTGCTTGTAGGAACTCCTCCGACAACAAAACTCATTAATGAACATGGAGCAGCAGTTGAACCAGATGAAAGCCAAACTGAGCCAGGAGTCTCAGCAAGCCAAGAATGAATTTAATGCCATCCAATCAGAACTTGACCGTGTACGGATTTTTCTTTTAATCTTCCTGTCCTATATAGATCATATTTTACAGACAGACACACACACACACTACTAGTGCAGTGGTCTGTACCACTTCCCCAAGCTGTATTTTCTTGTTGCCTCTAAGGCTAAGTTTACACTTCTGTTGGGGGGGTGTGTGGTGGGGTACAGTAAAAACTGTGTATACCTGCATTTTTTTAAAGATGAGCCCCTGGCTGTTTAAGTCAACATGTGCTAGTATGCATCGCATGCTAGCACATTATGGTAGACTTGCCTGACAACGGACCCTCTAGTTGTGCACCATCACCGCTGAAGGCTCTTCCATCTTCGCCTGGTCTTCTTACCAGGTTTGCAGGCTTCGGCTATCTGATTTGCCGAGCTGGCTATGATGTCACTCCTGTGCATGCGCAGCGGAGTCATGGTTTAGGGCACGGCTCTGAAGGAACGGTGCTGGTATGCTGTTCCTTCAGAGCGCATATGCCATTGATGTCACCAGCTGCATTTAAAGTAAATATCTCCTAAACAGTGCATGTTTAGGAGATATTTACAATGCCTATAGGTTAGCCTTTTTATAGGCTTACCTATAGGGAAAAAAAATCATACATGGGAGTTTACTTCCACTTTAAAACAGGTGGTGAGGAAGTGACATAACTCCTCCGAATTGCCTGGCAAACACCCTCTAAAAAGTGATCCACTCAGAGGGCAACCCTTTTTTTTTTTTTTTTTTTTTGCTCATCTTTATATGTCTGGATTGAAAGAGGTGAGAGCATCACACTTTTTTGTATTGGCCAGTCTGAGATCTCTTCCAGTCCACCTAGTTTTGTTGCTTTGTATTTGATCATAGTGCTAACAAAGACTATAGTGTTTTACCAGATGCATGAACCCTGAAATCGAATGGTCCAATACACCGTACAGAAAATAATGCATAGGTCACTATTTCCTGGGACAAGGCTTTGAAATCGGTGACAGATATGTTTGTTGTGTTGCAGGTGGTACATGGAAAGAAGGTGTTGGAAGGGGAAGTAGAGGAACTGAAACAGAAGTTGTCCCAATCAGGACAGACTCTACAAGCAAGCGAGAATCAAACCAATCAGTTTAGAAAGAATCTGGAAGTAAGTAAAGACAAAACTTTTTATTTTTTTCCAGCTTTGGGAAGAAGGTATGTGGTTAGAACCACTTTCACATTGTATTGCTGTCTGTGTCCTTGTTAGGGAGATTCACTCTCTCCAGTTGTCCTGGTCCCCGAGCATGAATAGAGGGGAAATCTTCCAATGGGCACATTAGTTCTTGTGATAACCTTCTAAAGCTGGGTGGTCACTAGACAAAACCAGGTACTCGCTGGGTGTATGCTCACCTTATGCTCGTTTGGCTGTACTTTTTTTCTCCTGTGGATCACAGGAGTGCAGTTCGTTTTGCACTCCTGTGACCTGTTTTCAGCAGACAGCTGAAGCCCGCTGTCTGTTGCCGTCGCATAGCCAGTCCAGCGCCTGACACGGCCTCTCAGCGGGCTGCTGAGAACCTGAACCAGCCACTCCTGCCCCTCCGCATCCCATCGCTCTGGTCAGCGAGGAGGGGGCACAGCAGACAACGGTCACTGACAGTGACCATCTCTCTGCTTAAGGAGTCCTAAGAACTGAGCGATCTGCAGTGTTTGATCGCTCTTGTTCTCAGTGTTAGAGCCGGCGGGGGACAGATATTGCATCCACCTAGGTAAGTATGATTCTGCAAAAAAAATAACAAAACCCATGCTTCGCTTTTAAAATTGGGCCCTAATTATGAGGGCCAATAAAACCTCAAAATCTGAGATTGCCGCTACATATGTGTTTCCAGTAGATATGCAGGTATTGACAGCAGGTGACCTGTAGCAGCAGCCATCTTGCATCCCAGATTGTTTTGAGGCTTCTTATTTTGGATAGAATATGAAAACATTAAAACCCTTGCCAGGTTCTCCTTCCTTCCTCTATCAACGCAGAGATTGCTCTTCTCACCTGAAAGGAACAGGAAGCACATAAGAGTTAAAAGCCCGTACTCTCCATACCCCCCCCCCCCCCAGTGTTTTTCACGTCCCTTTGAATGAATGATTTGTATAGAGCTACAAATGCGAACTGAATCGCCTCAAGTCGCTTGACTGCTCTTGCTGTCATGCAATATTTAAGATATGGACTACAGTGATCACTGCTTGCTTTCAGGTCCCGTGCCGAGTGCCTGCCCTGCTGCTTAGTGAACGGGCACTGTTCAGAGAACACTGTGAATTTTCTTAACAAATGCAAAGCATTCTCTGATTGGACGGGGTGGCGAGTGTGCCTCGCCACCTCGTCTACTTAGAGAATGCTTTGCATTCATTGAGACGTTGGCACAGGGCCTGGTAGCTAGCAGCAATCGTAGTAGCAGTTCCTGCTACAGTGATTCTACAGGGATCCCACAGATTATAGCACACACAAACCTACATTGGTTGAAGCCAGACCAATGTAACTATGCAAAAATATGCATACCTAAACTTCAGCTTTAATTCTGATATTTGGAGTTTGTATGTTCTTGATGTGCCTATGTGGGGTTCCTCTGGGTGCTCTGGTTTCCTACCAAGTTCAAAGATATGCTGACAGGTTAATGCAATGTGCGATAGGAAGCTTAGATTGTAAGCTCTTTGAGGGCAGAGACTGATGTGAATGTACAAAATGTAAAGTGCTGCTTAAATTGTCGGTGCTAAATAAATATCTGTAACAAATCGACCGATTTTCACAGTGATCTCTTCTGTAGTTATTAAACACTAAAGCCTGATACACACTGAGTCTTTATCCATTCAACCAAGCGGGTTGAACAAAAAAACTGTCAGCTCCCGTCGGAGCCACTGTACTAACGATCCAACGTTAGTGCAGCGATCTCCCCTGCTGAGTTTTCCAGCGTGCTTGTCCTAAAGTAGCCGGACAAACCTCTGCCGCACTGGCTGCCATACACCTGGGCCGAATGTCAGTCAGTTTTTATTGAACCGGCTGATATCACCCTGCATTCGGCCCGTGTTGCGGGACTTAAAGGGGTTGTAAACTTCATGTTTTTTCACCTTAATGCATCCTATGCATTAAGGTGAAAAAACACCTGGCATTGACCGCCCCCCCAGCCCTTCTTTTTATTTACCTGAACCCTAGAACTTGACTGTCTCTCTGCTTGGGTTTCTCGGCTCTTGATTGGATATATTGATAGCAGCGCAGCCATTGGCTCCCGCTGCTGTCAATCAAATTCAATGACGTGGGGCCGAATCCAGCATTCGGCAGCTATGGACACCAAATGCTGGACTCGGGAGCGATCCTGCAAGCACTCTCCCAGTGGGGAGGAGCCGCCGGGGGACCCCAGAAGACGAGGTTTGGTGCCACTTTGTGCAAAACGAGCTGCACAGTGAAGGTAAGTATGATGTGTTTGTGATTTAAAAAAAAAAATAAAATAAAAAAACCTTACAATCACTTTAAGTTTACCTTTTTGATAAAAAAAATAATAAAATAAACCCATATTTTTGCATGGGAAAAAAATGTGCATTTATTCATTGTTTTCACTGGAGTCTGGAAAGCATTAAACCCACAATCAGGGAATCAAAGGGGCAATGCCAGGCTCCTGCATACTCTTCTCTAGCACCCTACTTGTACAGAGCTTTTACTTGGAGAGCTGGATGAAGTGTCTATGGACTATGAGTGTGGTGATTGATGCACTTGTATTCCATTGAGAACTGTCTGCCACAGTACAGATGGAATTTGTAGTTCATTCATTTACAGATCTTTCCGCCTGCCCACAAAGCTGTGTGCCAATTTCAAAAGCTGGTCCTCGCTGTGGGGGTGGGGTTCTTAGCAACTTGTTCAATGTTACACCGTCTATACGAGTGTATCAGTGGTGCAAAAGGTAGAATTTAGCCTTTTAAATCTCTTGCAGACTTCCTTGTACAGTCTACTTGTGGCCTGTTCAATGACACTGAACATGTTGTGCCTTTCTGGCAATAATGTACAAACTGCCACAGTTGTTGAGGGGGATTAAGGCAGAGCTGTGATTTTTCTTCTGGTAAACAGTGGGTGGTGTGAACTCGCTTAGAATGTCTGTGAAGGCACAAAATATAAATATAAAAGGATGCTTGAAAGCATAAAAATGGCATCGGCTTTTCTCTTTGACTTGCTCTGCGCACATTCCAGGAAAATGTCTTTAAAGCATAAATTCACTTTAAAAAAATAAAAGCACACATTTTTTGAAGGTAAGAAAATGTGTATCATTTATTTATTTTTTTCAGGAGCATTGCAAATGGTAGGTGCAATGCCAGGCTCCCGTAGACTCTCTGTATAGCTGTCTGCCCATACCTCCCATATGGGCAGACAGTTGCGGAATCAATGAATGAGTTCTCATCTGCGCCCTTGCAGCTCATAGAGAACTAGAAGCTGTCTGACGCAATGGAAGACAGTAGTTCTAGTTTGTTCATTAAATGGAATGAATGACGTGGCTGTGTGGGCGCACTGTTTTCAAATTGTGACAGTGGGTGCAGGGAAAAGATCCCTTGCCCACTGTCATTTTCAACATATACACAACCAGCAGAAAATATCCCTCTGTATTTACACCAGTATGTTTTTGGCTTACCCAGTTCCTTACTTCATGCCTATCTTAGATGGCATCCATTTTTTTTTTTTTTTTAAGCAATACTGCTATTTATTAGGTCAGTTGAAGCATTAACTAGAATCTGTTGTAATGAATACTGTTCACGCTACAGCATAGTTACCACCAAACATTTTGCAGTAGTACATCCAAAATGCGGCATACAACAGTTTGGGAGTGCAGGGATGGACATCTTTTTACTGCACTTAAAGTGGTTTTAATCCTCTGAAATGAAAAATGAACAAAGCATATCCCTCTCTAGTGTGTATTCGCCTCAGTCTAAAGCAGCTAGTGTGATTTCTGTCTGCTCTGTCTTCCCTCTAGCTGCATTAGTCACTTCTGACTGGTTATGCCTACATCAGATTCCAGAGAGATGACCCCGCCCCTCCTCCAGCACACAGAAGGTTATAAACCGCCTTAGCTGTGCATGTTTCCCTATGAGACTTTGTAGAGTCCACTCAGGTCTCAGATTAAAGCTCTTTGCTGTGCAATGTCTGATACCCGCCCCCGGCCTTCTGTTGCTGAGAAATGGCCTTTGATCTGTGGACTTTGAAAGGATCAGAAGAAGAGAGTTCTACAGATAAATGAGTAAAACATATGTAGGAGGATTTGTTTACCGTATATACTTGAGTATAAGCTGACCCGAATATGAGCCGAGGCCCCTAATTTTACCACAAAAAAATGGGAAAACGTATTGACTCGAGTATAATCCTAGGGTGAGAAATGCGCAGCTACTGTAAGTGGAAAAGAGGGTCAACAATGCCCATATGCAGCCTCACTGTGCCCATTTGCAGCCATAAGTCCCCCGAACTTCAAACTAGTAGTTAAGGGTTCCTAGATGCCCCCTAGCTGTAGCCAAAATTTGGGGTCTCTGAACCCAAAGGGTCCCGAAATGGCATTGCTGCAGATGGACACAGTTGACCGACTTTGGGGCCCATATCTCGGGGCCACTTGGTGCTAGGAATCCCAAATTTGGTTTGCAAACCCAGTGGAACCAATACTACAACATATCCAAGATAGGGTTCCTAGCACCAAGTGGCCCTGAGATATGGGGCCCCAAAGTCGGTTCAGAAAATGTCAAGCACTTTTCTGCAGCAGAGAATTAAATTTTCCGAACCGACTTTGAAGCCCCGTGTCTCGGGCCACTTGGTGCTAGGAACCCCAGCTTTGTTGTAGTGCTAGTTCCACTGTGTTTGCACACCAAATTTGGGGTTCCTAGCACCAAGTGGCCCCGAGATACTGGGCCCCAAAATCGGTTCGGAAAATGTCATTCCCTGCTGCAGAAAAGTGCTTGACTCGAGTATAAGACGAGGGGGGCATTTTCAGCACAAAAAAATGTGCGGAAAAACTTGGCTTATACTCGTGTATATATGGTAATTTCTGTGAATCACCTGGGGCCAGTCATTTTGGTGTGTATACAGTATATAAAGGTTTGCAGCCACTTTAAGAACTGTTTATTTGAAGGTGATTTGGGCAGTTTCTTTGACAGAGCCATTAAGCCTCTTAAAGTGGATGTAAACCCTCACATATACCCAGTGAAGTGAACAGCCTCAGATGATACAGAGATGAAACCAATCCTCCTACATAAGTTTTACATGTATATCTGCTGTCTTCAGCTTTATATATTTTTTTAAAAGTGCACATTTAGTTAGAGATTTTCTCTTCCTGTTCAGCAGTAGGAGTGGATTCTTGGCATACAGCCAGGGTAGCTGATTGGAGGAGAGGCACACACCCCCACTCCACATAGGCAGAGACTTGCAGAGCTGTGTTGTGACAACACAAGCTCTGCTAATTTTATTTATAGCAACCTCCCACAACACAAATTTCAGGCTGGTTTTATCTTGACAGAACTTACCGTATTTATCGGCGTATAACACGCACCCCAAGTTTAGAGGGCATTTTAAGGAAAAAAAGTTTTAGGAGGGAAGTTTAGGGAAAAAAAACACTTACATTTAAGTGTGATTTGCAGCTTGCCCAGTGTGATTTGCAGCTTGCCCAGTGTGATTTGCAGCTTGCCCAGTGTGATTTGCAGCTTGCCCAGTGTGATTTGCAGCTTTGCCCAGTGTGATTTTGCAGCTTGCCCAGTGTGATTTTGCAGCTTGCCCAGTGTGATTTTGCAGCTTGCCCAGTGTGATTTTGCAGCTTGCCCAGTGTGATTTTGCAGCTTGCCCAGTGTGATTTGCAGCTTGCCCAGTGTGATTTGCAGCTTGCCCAGTGTGATTTGCAGCTTGCCCAGTGTGATTTGCAGCTTTGCCCAGTGTGATTTGCAGCTTGCCCAGTGTGATTTTGCAGCTTGCCCAGTGTGATTTGCAGCTTTGCCCAGTGTGATTTTGCAGCTTGCCCAGTGTGATTTTGCAGCTTGCCCAGTGTGATTTTGCAGCTTGCCCAGTGTGATTTGCAGCTTGCCCAGTGTGATTTGCAGCTTGCCCAGTGTGATTTGCAGCTTGCCCAGTGTGATTTGCAGCTTGCCCAGTGTGATTTGCAGCTTGCCAGTGTGATTTGCAGCTTGCCCAGTGTGATTTGCAGCTTGCCCAGTGTGATTTGCAGCTTGCCCAGTGTGATTTGCAGCTTGCCCAGTGTGATTTGCAGCTTGCCCAGTGTGATTTGCAGCTTAGCCCAGTGTGATTTGCAGCTTGCCCAGTGTGATTTGCAGCTTGCCAGTGTGATTTGCAGCTTGCCCAGTGTGATTTGCAGCTTGCCCAGTGTCAGTTGCAGCTTGCCCAGTGTCAGTTGCAGCTTGCCCAGTGTCAGTTGCAGCTTGCCCAGTGTCATTTCCATCTTTTCCACATTTAAAATTGCCGCCTAGAAAGACCGCGCGGCCGGAAAAGACCGAGCGCTGGCGGAAAAGCCCGAGCCGTCTGTTCGGCTCCTGCTCGCAGTCCCGCCTCCCTGCTGTTTCGGAAGCGAGCGCAGGGAGGCGGGACTGTGAGTGGAGCCGGAAAACCCCGAGCCGTCTGTTCGTCTGCGAGCAGAGCCGAACAGACAGATCGGTCTTTTTCGGCGGCACTCGTTTTTTTTCGGCGGCGGGCGCTGTTTTTCGGCGCCGTTTGATTTTTTTTTTTGCACTTTTTTTGGGGTATCGGCGTATAACACGCACCCACGACTTTCCCCCCGATTTTAAGGGGGGAAAAGTGCGTGTTATACGCCGATAAATACGGTAAGTCATAGTTATGCTGATAACAGAGCAAGGAAACCGCCAAAAAACACGGGTCTTAGTGCTTTGGAGAGAGATGAGAAAACACTACAGATATATGTACCTAGGTCCGATTTCATAAATGGGGTTTACATCCACTTTATAACTGAACCATTGTGATCTGTAAATCATTATGATTTTTTTATTTGTGTGTTTAGGAAGCCAAGTCTCAGCAAAATGCAATTAGAAGCCAACTGGATCAAAAGACTAAGGAAGCTTTGAAAATGGAGGAGGAAATGAATGTAGCAAACCAAACTATAAGGCAAAACCAGCAGCTTGTGGATAAACTGACAGGTAAATGCCTCACCTTTGGTGCAGCGGCAGCATTGTCCTGCAACCACAACATGCTTAAAGTGGCTGGCATATTTATATATATTTTTTTAATATTTTAACATTGGGTAACAAAGAAATGGGACTAACCCATTTACTTGCTATCAGTTTTTTTTTTTATTGAGACAATTATGGACAATAGAGAAAATTTTTAGAGAAAGTCAATCTGTAATTCCACAGAATTATTGTGCCGTCTCTAATTTCTTTCTTTTTGTTTCTGAGACCTGATTTTCTCTGGTCTTGTGGTTCAGCCAGCACCACCAGCTGCCACCCCCTTGTCTAATGTCTGTCCTGGTGGACATTAAAGGCACACTCATTGCACAAGGGAATGCCAGTTTTTGGAGCTTAAGCAACAGGGAAACTATTGATGAGGAGCGGAGAAGAACAATTATTTTTTTTTTTTTTTTTTTGGCTAATCAAGAGGGCAGGGGGCAGGGGGCAGGCTGTAGTGTTGTCTCTTGGCCAATACAAACCACTTGAGCTCTGGAAGGTTTTACCCCCTTTATGACCAGGCAGTTTTTTGCTAATTAGCTCTGCGGTACTTTATCTGGTCATTGCGTGGCCATGCACTGCTGTACCCAAATGAAATGTATATAATTTTCACACAACTAAAGCTTTCTTTTGGTGGCGTTTGATCACCACTGGGTTTAAAAAAAAAAAAAAAATTATATAAATGATAAAGGACCGAAAATGTTGAAAATAAAAATTTTCTGCTTTAAAAAAATAAAGTGTATATTGATTGGATTGTGTGAAAGTTAGTGTCTACAAACTATGGTGTATACATACTGGAATTTTTTTTTTTTTAGTTTATACTACTAATGGTGGGGATCAGTGACTTTTATAATGGGACTGCAATTTGACACTGACGCTGTGGGGAGAACTGACTAAATTACACTGACATCACCAGGGACACGAATACAGTAATCTGTGTTAATTCTATACACTCTCACTGTACTAATGACACTGGCTGGGAAGGGGTTAACATCTAGGGGGATCAAAGGATTAATGGTGTGCCTAACAAATGTTAATGTGTGCTGATTTTTACTAAATGTCATGCAATGCCTTAAACCCGGGAGCAGGAAGCGGTGTACCAGTATGTCACTTTGCCTGTATGGGCCGCCTGTCTGCAGTACATTGTGGGCGGGTGGTCTGCAAGTGGTTACCCACTCTACGACCGCCTATTGT
>CM053028.1:60242261-60302261 GCA_028564925.1 Lithobates sylvaticus
GGGTGCCCAACCTTTTTTTTTGGGAGGATAGTGAGGGCCACTTTAGCGACTTGGTAACCGGTCGCGGGCCACAATGAGCCTAGCGGACGGGTGGCAGGTCTGTGTCCACTCTGCATATGTAGAGCAGACACAGATGCAGCCCGCTCTACCCTAAGGGCCCTCCGATCTGCCCAGACAGAAGGGGACAGATCCCCTTCTGTTTTTTAAGCAGATCGGATTGCAGATAGGCGGGTGTAAGCAGAAACGAGTCTGTTTACATCTGCCGCTCTATAGAGGTGAATAGGGGGTCTGATTGGGTCCGCCTGAAAAACAGACAGGCAGACCCGATCGGGACGATCGTGTGAAAGGGGCCTAAGGCTGCTTTCACACTGAGGCACAGCGGTTTACCTGCTCCTCAACTGACCTTGATCATCACTTCTTCCTCAGGATTCCAGCAGCTGGTTGCTGCTGTCCCCCAGGTGGTTATAATTGGTGGCTGCTGCTGGCTGTCCTCCAGGGCTGGTGCTGCCTGCTGGTACTGCTGTTGGGTGCTGCCTGCTGGTACTGCTGGCGGGTACTTGTACTGCTGGCGGGTACTGGTACTGTTGGCTGGTGGTGCTGGTGGGTGCTTGTACTGGTACTGGTGGCTGGTGGTTGGTACTGCTGGTGGGTACTGGTACTGGTGACTGGAACTGGTGGCTAGTACTGGTGGTTGGTACTGCTGGTGGGTACTGATACTGCTGGCGGGTACTGCTGGCTGGTACTAGTACTGCTGGCGGGTACTGGCTACTGGTGGCGGGTATTGTTGGCTGGTACTGCTGGCGGGTACTGGTGACTGGTACTGGTGGCTAGTACTGCTGGTGGGTTCTGGTACTGGTGGCGGGTACTGCTGGCGGGTACTGATACTGCTGGCGGGTACTGTTACTGCTGGCGGGTACTGGTAATGGTGGCTAGTACTGCTGGTGGGTACTGGTACTGGTGGCGGGTAATGGTACTGGTGGCAGGTATTGTTGGCTGGTACTGGTACTGCTGGTGGGTACTGATACTGCTGGCGGGTACTGGTGACTGGTACTGGTGGTGGGTACTGGTTGAGGGTACTGCTGGCGGGTACTGGTACTGCTGGTGGTTACTGGTGACTGGTACTTCTGGCAGGTACTGAAACTGCTGGCAGGTACTGGTACTGCTGGTGGGTACTGGTGACTGGTACTTCTGGCAGGTACTGGTACTGCTGGTGGATACTGGCACTGCTGGCTCTGGCACTGCTGGCTGCTGTGAGATCGCAGGAAGCATGCAGCTGCAGTACAGAGCTTCCTGTCACAGGCGGAGTACATTTGATATCACTCCGCCTGTGAAGGAGCCAGCGCTATACAGGAAGCATCGGCTCTGCTTCCTTTAGCGGCGGCTCCGTTCTCGATGATGCTCGGAGATGGCGGGTTGGGAAACCGCGTTCAGGGCTTGCCGACCCGCCATCTCAGAGCAAGACGTGGCGGGCCACCTCGGATGGCGCCGCGGGCCACGGGTTGGGCACCCCTGTTTTAAGACCTCCTGCTCTCTAGCTCCCTCGTCGCCTCCTCCCATACTCGCCTCCAGGACTTTTCCAGAGACTCTCCAAGCTCTCTCTAGCTCCCTCGTCGCCTCCAGGACTTCTCCAGAGCCTCTCCAATCCTATGGAACTCCGTACCCCAATCTGTCTGATTTATCTCCTACTCCTATTAGCTTTTAGACGATCCCTGAAAACACTTCTCTTCAGAGAAGCCTACCCTACCCACACCTAACAACTGTATTTTCCTTTTCTCCATCATCTCATCCCCCACAGTTATTACCTTTTTGTTCCACTTGACCCTCCCTTCTAGATTTTAAGCTCTAACGGGCAGGGCCCTCTGATCCCCCTGTATTGATTTGTATCGTAAATGTACTGTCTGTCCTCATATTGTAAAGCGCTGCGCAAACTGTTGGCACTATATAAATACTGTATAATAATAATAATCATAATACCCATAACAACCTGATAAAAAATAATGTTCTTTAGCAAGAAACATACATTCCACATTAAAGCGGAGTTCCACCCTCTTTTGTGTTCGCACCCATGCGATCCGATTCCTGCGCCATTTGACAGTTCGCACTGCGATATACGAACCGCCGCAACTTTTTATTAATTAATTTTTTGGACCTTGCAGTTGAGCTTTGAAGCAACTAGGGCTGCAAATAACGATTATTTTCATAATCGATTAGTTTGCCGATTTATTGTTTTGATTAATCGATCAATCGGTTAATAACCTTAAAAAAAAGAAAAAAGTGTGGTGTATAATATTAGTTAATATGTAAAGTTTAAAAAAAGGCAATCTATTCTTAAATACTATATCTCTATGCAGTGGTAAATATAAACAACTAACCATGGTTTGGGAGCAAAATATCGAATCCACTCTGAGAATAACAGACAGAAGCAATATACTGAATATACGCTATTAGAGGAGATATACTATTAGATGAGATATACTGTTTTTTGGCCAATTTGTTGATTAAAAAACATAAATTGCTGCAAAAACATATTACATGCTTTTCTTCAGCTTCTCCATTGAAGTATATTGAACCAAAAATGCACCTTTTTGCGTTTAAAAAAAAAAAAAAAGTCCCTGAACCTTTCCAAATACGCAGCGGCTGAAAAAAGCATAGGTGTGAACGGGTCCCATAGGAAACCATGTAATGAACTGTAGTACGTTTCTGCAAAAAGCACAAAAAAACACATAAATGTAAACCAGGTCTAAAAAAATAAATAAAATGAGCCCTTTATAGTACAAAAAAAGCAGATAATCACTACTGTAAGGGGTTAATTTTTTTTACTTTAGAACTGTGAAAGTAATATTTACAGTAGCGATTTTTCTCTTTTTGTACTATAAAGGGCTCATTTTAGTGTTGTTTTTTATTTAATTTTTTTTTAAACCCCATTTTGTTACTGGCTGATTATGAAACTAATCGATTACTATTTTCATAATCGATTAGTTGTTTCAGCCCTGAAGCAACCCTGTCGTGATAGCAAATATCTGACACCAAAAAAAAAAAAAATAAATAAAAAAGTCCATGGAAATGTATTCTTTCTTCTGAACTGCTTTTTTTTTTTAAAAAAAAAATTATTTTTTGTCCCAGGATTGAATTCTACGAGTGGATCCATTAAGCAGTACAATGAGTTGGGTGGTGGAAGAGTGGAAGGAGGGTCTCCCCACCAAGACCCTGCAGAAGATCCAGGAGCTGGAGAGTCAGCTGGATAAGTTGAAAAAGGAGCGACAGCAGAGGCAGTTCCAGCTGGAGTCTCTGGAGGATGCCTTCCAGAAACAGAAGCAAAAGGTACACCTAACTAAATCCATTATATGAAATAAAAGGACTTCCTTTCTCTCGAGTTGAAATTAGCAAAATAAAGATGTTTTTGGTGTCTTTAACCACTTTCAATACCAGGCACTTAGACACCTTCCCGCCCAGGCACAATTTTCAGCTTTCAGCGCTGTCGCAATTTGAATGACAATTGCGTGGTCAACGCATACACAGTACCCACAACAATAATTTTTACCATTATTTTGTTCCAACAAATAGAGCATTCTTTTGGTGGTATTTGCTCACCTCTGCGATTTTTTAATTTTTTTGCGCAACAAACAAAAAAAGACCGAAAAATTTGCAAAAAAACAAGTTTTTCTTTGTCACTGTTAATTTTTTTTGTAAATAAGAGCGTTTTTCTTCTTCAATGAAGGGCACTGATAAGGCGGCACTATTGGGCTGTGATGATGGGCACAGATAGGCGGCACTGTTGGGCCAACTGATGGGCATTGATAGGGGGCACTGGTATTGCCCGGCACTGATGGCAACTGAGGGCACTAATAGGGGGCACTGATGGGCACTCATAGGCGGGCACTGACGGGTACTTATGGGGTGGCACTGATGCACCACATATAGGTGGCATGGATGGGCAACTGTTAGGTGGGGCATGGGTGGGCACTGATAGGTGGAAATGTGGATGGACTCAGATGAGTGGCCACTGATGATCACTGATGGGTGGCATTGCTGGGCTTCCCTTTTTTACAACATTTTTTTTAAAATAAATTTGGGCATACTGTGTGCATATGATTTGGCATATTTTTTCATTTTTTGTAAAAATGTGGATGGGCGCATGGGGTGTTTGTACCCTGGCCATCCCACATGCTGGGGGCTTCCCTGGTGGTCCTGGGGGCTTTCCCTAGTGGTCTAGTGTGGGCTTCTGGTGGGGGGGATGCGCTGATAAACAATCAGCACCATACCCCCCCCTGTCAGGAGAGCCGCCGAATCGGCTCTCCTATACCTCGCGGTCTATCAGACGCGAGTGAGGAAAAGCCGTTCAACGGCTCTTCCTGTGTACATCGTGATCAGTCCGTGATTGGACACGGCTGATCTACGTGGTAATAAGGAGCCTCCGCCGGAGGCTCTTTACCGAGATCAGTGTAGAGGGTGGTGTCCGACTTGACACACCGCTCCACCGATTGCCCGCCGCATGCTGCGCCCTCCACCGTAAGAGCGCGCGGCTGGCGGTTTAATTCCTGAAGGAACGTCATATGACGACAAGTCAGGAATTAACGAAACCACTTCCCGGACGTCAATATGCTATTGACACGGCGGAAGGGAAGTGGTTAATATTAGAATAAAGTCCCAAGTAAAAACCCTCTTCATTACTGATTATGCAGCCAAAGCTTCAGTCAACCATAATAAATATAGAGCTCTTGTGATTTTTTATTTTTTTTTGTGGCCACTACTATGTCAAGGCATCACTACTAAAAGGGACTCCGAGCCGTGATCTGGACCGAGCCACTGTTCCACCCGCCCGGACCCGCAATCACGCCATTTAGGAGCCGCTTCTTCTGCTGTTATCATAACAGGAGAGCAGAAAGTGGGAGAGAGAATATTTCTGGATCGAGTATTGGAGGCCCAGCATTGAATGAAGTGGAAGCTGACCGGTTTAACTTTTAAAGTTAACTCGATTGGATGCAGGGCGGTCGTAGCAGCCAATCACCTGCTGGTTAATACAAAAAATGTACCCCTGGAGCTCCCGCTCCCTCACTCCATTCAAGGCTGTGCCTCCAATACTCGATCCAGAAATATTCTGCCTCCCACTCTGTTAAAGGTAGATGAGTGAAGGGGGGCAGAGGACACTACTCTGGGTGTGCGGGGGGGGGGGGGGGGGTGTAATTATGTGAAGAGGGGTCAGTGCTGTGTGGGGGTGGAGGATGTCAAGAGGACAGAGCACACAATTCTGTGTGTGATGTAAATGGGGGGGGCGTAACAATGCTGGGGAGAGGGGGGACATGTGAAGGGGACAGGGGGGAGAGGGAGGGGGGGACATGTGATGGGTGATGTGGGACACAGTTTGGCTGGTGGGTGATGTGAAGGGGGCAGACAACAGTACTGTGTGTAGTGGGGTGATGATTTGAAGGGGGGTTGATGACAGCTGTAAATAAAGGGTGTGTGTGTGGTGTGAAGGGGGTTCCGTACACTATTGTAAAGGGGGGGGGGGATTTGCAGGGGGCCTGAGAACACTACTGTGAAGAGGAAACTGATGTAAAGTGGGGGACTGTGATATGTATGTGTGTGTGTGTGGGGTGTGTGTGAGTGTGTGTAAGGGGGGGGGGGGGACTGAGGACGCTGATGTGAGTGATTGTGATATAGGAGAAGAGGGCTGAAAAAAAATGCGGTTCAGACCTCTGGTGGAAGTAAAATGTACTAGTTGGACCACCATGAATTTTAATTCAATACACCCGCACTAAAGGTCAAAAGCTAACTCCACTTTTTGAAAGAAAAAATTAATAAGTACACATATATATTTGTATAAAAATGTGCGGTTGATCCGATCAGGTTTTCAGGCAGACCTGATCGGATGGTCAATGCATGGATCAGCAGGTGTAAACAAAATGATGTTCTTTTACCTCCGCCTACCTCCTGGTCCAATCAGGCCTGCTAAAAAAAAAATGGAGGTCTGCGACTGTGTCCTCTTCCATTTGGGCGGACTGCATCTGAGGCAGCCAGGTGTAAATGGACAGCGAAATCCGTTTATTCCCAGACCGTTTATAGAGGAGGTGACCCCAATTTTCTGATTTCTGTAGAGTAGCATACTGCTCTGGATGTCTCACTGCTTGTGCCAACTAAATCTGTCTGTATTGGAACTATAATGAAAATGTAGGCCTTTCTAACACATTTTAATGTTTTGAATGGAACAGGTAGAGAGTGAGAAGAGTGAGGTGACGTCCCTGAAAAGAGAGAATCAGAGCTTAATAGAATTATGTGACAACCAGGAGAAGACAAGGCAGAAATTGGCCCATGACCAGCAAATGAAGGACACCCAGATCAACTTCCTGGATGGTCAACTGAGCGCAAGTAAAAAGCAGATTGAGAAGCTGGAGCAGGATCTGAAAAGGTGAGCGACTACTTGCTTGTGTGTGTGGCTTAGAGGCTCATAGATGCTCAGGATGGACTGAAGTTTCTGTACTTGGCTACTTTTATTTATGGCATTTAGCTGACTGTGTGCCAGTATGGTATCCGTTCTTGAATGATCAAATTTACATGTGAAAAGACTTATAGCGTGTTTGCTTTCTTCATATTTGTGTTTTTATGACTTAGATACAAGAGTGACTTGGAGAGGGGCCAGCAATCGTTTAATGGGATGGACATGTCGGTATGCGTCACTCCTCAGAAGAGCTTCGCTGCTTCATTTACACCTGTCAAGTTCGATGGTAAATTATACTTGTTTGTGATCATATAGATGTCACTGGGCCCTAAAAGATCACGAATCACGGTTGTAGGTGTTAAAGACTTTAAGGCCCAAATGCCACTTATGCAATCCTGTCCGTCAGCAGTAATGTCTGTCAATTCTTCTGCATGTTCGGTCTCATTGGCCGGCTGCACGTAAACTGTACATTGTAATGTTTTGAAAGAGATTTAGAGCTACTGTAGAGAATAGAGCTGCATATCTTCCCAAGACAGGAGATGCATAGACCCCCCATACACACTCTATACCAAAACTTTTGTTGTCTGATTTTCTGTAGAGTTACCAAAATCAATGTAGTGCAAGGGGCCTGCTTGATTGCATACAAATTGAGAAACTCTAATAGCCGCGTTACTAACACAATTTGGTATTCTATCCGGATTAGAAACATAGACTGATGAGAGCTTTTTCATATCAGAAAAAAATTTAACCATGTGTAGGGCTCCATTTGAGGAATTTTGCTGGCTGAATTTCCGACAGCATAAAATGTATTGAGAGCAAGTTCTCAATTTTTCCGGACGGAAAAGGTTTCTAACTATGGGAAATTTCCGAATTGATCTGTAGCAATTCTGACCGAGGCAAAATTCCTAAGGCATGCACTGAAACAATTCAACACATGCTCGGATGTAAAGGTGCATCGGATCAAACAATCTCACGGATCGGGATCGATCCTCGGATCAGAATCACGGATTCGGATCATTTTTCGGATCAGCAAAATCATAATTGAATTGGCAAAAAACTGTGAAAATTTCCGCACCATAAATAGTCCCCAACTGTAATATCCACGTCATCTCCCCACCGTAATATCCATGTGTAAAAAATTTCCACCAATGTAATATCCACTATAATTTCCCCCACTGTAATATTGGCAGAGTCAGAGTATTGGCAGGGTAATGCAGAGGATTGGCAGGGTAATGGGTAATGCAGAGTATTGGGCAAATGGAATGGGTAATGCAGAGGGATTGGCAGGGTATGGGTAAATGCAGAGGATCTGGCAGGGTATGGGGTAATGCAGAGGATTGGCAGGGTATGGGTAATGCTCAGTGTTTGTTTACACCCACTTATCGCTCCATCATTTTGACGGAGCGATCACATAGTAAAACAGCGGCCGGGTGTATACCAAGATGGGCCACCGCTCCGGAGCTAGGCCGAAGAGCCGCGGGCTTTCCACTAAGGCCGAAGGGCCCGCGGATCGTTCCGATCCGACGAACAGGGGTGACCCGTCGCGGATCACGGATCGCCGACGATCCGTTGCACACCCTACTCGGAAGCATTGAACTCGGCTTGTTGTAGTGTTGTACGTCACCCTGCATTCTTGATTGTCGGGAATATTGGTGTGAACGTGTGTAGGGCCAAGACAGTTTGAGCGGAATTTCCGTCGGGAACAAGCCATCATACCTTTTTTCCGTCTGTGAATTCCGATTGTGTGTACGCAGCAATTAGGCTACTTTTCACACTGGAGAGAAAAAAAAACCCAATTGATTCCACTTGTATATAAAGCCCCAAATAAGAGAGATCAAAACGATCCGTCAATAATGACGGCCACTGCCCAAGTATCAAAAAACGAGTGCAGGTAGAAAAAGAAGAGGAAACGAAGAAAACGTGAACCACAGTTGGTCCCATGAATTGCAATCAAAGGGAGAAAGCTACAACGTGATTAGATCCTTTATCTTTGGTTATTTTTTGGGTTACCATTTATTGAAAAATTCACAGTTAATCAGAGCTCCCACAGATTGCGGCCTCAAGGCCACACACAGGTGGGACACCGTTTTTTCACAGCAAATGTCAACTGACCAATAATACAAAAATATTCCAGACTGTAGAAAAGACAACATTGTACTCATTCAAAAATGACCAGATCAAACTGACAAAAAAACAAAAAAAATAAAAAAACAAAAAAAAAAAAAAAAAAAAAAAAAAAAAAAAACAAAACCCTCCAGCTCTGACCCAGTGAGTTGAAAGGCTGCCTTGCTTAGGTTCAAGCCTATAGTTTGAAAACAGTGATACAGTGTCCCTCTAGTATATAGTGAAGCGGCTGTGAGAGGAGTCCCAGATTTATTTATTCGAGATTTTGAGATTTATGCCCTGACTAGGGCTTGGATAGTCTCAAGTGAATGTCAGTCCAACGTCGGTTTCATGTATGTGCACAATAACATGGAAAACCCTGAAACCCAATCGCTTGGAAACTCCTCCTCCATAATTTTGGCTATATAGTACTTGTCTGTTTTTTGGTTCTGATAGTCAGGTTTGTAAACCAGCCTTGGGCGATATTTGTGTATGTGCGGTATGTTCTTTTCCTGCAGCTGAATTTCCAAATTTTTCAGCGTTTATGAAGTCATGTGCCATGTAGGGTTGCTATTGTCCTTTCCATGTCCCGATTATTTTTGTTCAGAAGTCTTTTATCTATAGTAATTGACAGAAGTCTGTTTATCTCTAGTAATTGCCCCTTGGGGTTTTCCAAACTGGTCATCTGCAGTATACCTCCTCTAGATTGAGATTTTGCATATTTCTTTGACCCATGACTTTTTTTTTTTTTTTTTTTTATTTTGAGTCCAATGTATGAGGAACTACAGATGAACAATTACAATAAAGAAATGGAGGAGAGGAAGAAGCTGGAAACTGAATAAAAATCTTCAGGTTAAAGTAAGTAAAATGTCCTACTTTTACAGTTATGATAAAACCTCAAATAAGAAAAATATGAACCAAAGCTTATTTTACTGTTTGATTGTGGAAATTATATTGTATAAAATGTATGTGGACATTTTTAATTCTTGGGATGTATGTTTTTAATAGATTGTCATCTGTCTCCCGTTTGTGTCTGATTTAATCATGGTGCACTTCCTTTTGTGTGTGCCCTTCCCCTTTTACTCCATGTCACTTCCTTGTGAAATGTCATTTGGTATTGTTGAGGAGTGTCTGGCTGTTGGAGGCAGGCATTTCCTGTTTGTGTAAAGCTTTTGCTTTTGTGATAATAAAAAGGACCATGCTGGGGAGTGTGCCGGGAGGATGGCTGGCCTGACCAGGCAAAGATGAGAGCTGTTAAGAATACTTGCTGTGGATGGCAGTTTACTGGGCTATGGGAAACCAGGGGCTTAAATGGAAGCTTGGCTGGTGAGGTTTGGATGCATGATGAGAGGATGTCGTGAAGCTGCTGATAATGTCTGTTTTTGGGAGCTGGGGGATCCCGGGAGGGCATACGGATCGGAGGGAGGGCATTATATCTTAAGATTGAAAAGCGCTTATAAGCGCAAGAGTGTGGCGAAAATATCCACGACTACAGTTGTAACTTGTCTCAACTAATGCCCCGAACAACGTTCGGAAATTCCCGTACCACACGGTCGGAAATTCCGGTACCACAAAATCCGTTGGATGTTTTCCGATCAGATTTTGTCCGACACTGGTGTTGCATACACCCGGTCGGACAAAGTTGTAGCAAAATGCGATCATCCTGAATGTGTGAGACGTTCAATGCGTACGATAGGGGACTACGTAGAGGGCTAGTAGCCAATAGCTTTGGTCTTGTAATGTGATCTGAGCATGCGTGGCACTTTGTCCGTCTGAAATTCGCTACACACGATCGGAAAAAGTCCGATAGGACTGTTGTTGTCGGAAAATTTGAGAGCAGGAGATAAAACTTTGTCCGACGGAAAAAGTCCGATGGAGCCTACAACACGGTCGGAATTTCCGACAACATTGTCCGATAGGGACATTTTTTCCCGTCATGAAAATACCGACCAAGTGTTTGGGGCATAATATGGTTGGGAAAAAACAGGGAGAGATCTGCAGCAGATAGGACAAGCCTCAACTCTGTTCCTGCCTGTGTGCTTTTTGTGGGGGGTAGGGGTTTGTCCCCTTCCCTTCCTTTTTTCTTTCCCTTCCCTTCCCTCCTCTTCCCCTCCAATCAGGTTTCTCTCTTCACTCACTGAGCTCTGCAGAGTGTAACTTCAGCTCTCCGCCCCCTTTTTCCTGAACTCTCAGACAAGCTTAAAATATTTTGGACTTTAACGGCTGTAGTGGATAGAAGACTGCAGATACACAGGTACCACTTTTGTAGGACGATTTTGTTTTATCTGTGTATCACCTGAGGCCAGTCACTTCGCTGGGTATATGTTCCGGTTTACAGCCACTTGGAGGAGCACTCCTCCACCTTCAAAGTTCATATAAAGACTAATTGCATCCAAAACGTGTATTGTTCCAGGAAGTCCTTATCTCTTAAATCAGTGACCGTTGTCTCTGGTACAGGAAATGAGGTGAAATTTCTAAATGTCAAGATGGACAGCAGTTAATAAAAAAAAACAAAAAAAAAAACTGACAGGTTGTTTAACCACTTGTTTACTGGGCACTTAAACCCCCCCTTCCTGCCCAGACCAATTTTCAGCTTTCGGCGCTGACGCACTTTGAATGACAATTGCGCGGTCATACAACACTGTACCCAAATGACATTTTTATCATTTTTTTCCCACAAATAGAGCTTTCTTTTGGTGGTATTTAATCACAGCTGGGGTTTTTATTTTTTGCTAAACAAACAAAAAAGATGGAAAATGAAAAAAAAAAAAAATCATGTTGAATAATTTGTTATAACATTTTGCAAACAGGATATTTCTCTACTTCATTGATATGCGCTGATGAGGCTGCACTTGTGGGCACTGATAGTTGGCACTGACAGGTGGCACTGTGGTCACTGACAGGTGGAGCTGGTGGACACTGACAGATGGAGCTGGTGGGCAGTGGTAGGTCCCTTACTCGGATCTGTGATCCCTCGAGTCTCACAGACTCGCTAATCACAGAGCGCGCGCGCGCCCTTCAGGGGCACGCAGGCCGCTCGTGCACAGGACAACGTCATAGGACGTAGTCCCGGCAATATAGATCTGCGCTGTAGCCGTCATTCGGCTATAGCGCGGATCTCAGGAGGTTAATGCCTTTGCCTCTGGGAGTCATGTCTGTGGCTGTCAGTCTTGCAATGCTTCAAGGGACTTGTAGTTCCACAACAGAAAGAAACAGGAAACTCAACAACTATCTGCCTGAATTACTAAAGCAATCCCAACCAATCAGGATTGAATTTTCCAAAGCTTGATCAATGAAGGATACGTTCTCATTGGTTGCTAGAAGTTACTGCTCTTTGCTCTTAGGCCTTATTGAAGAAGTTTGTCCAAAGCATCACAAGGCATTCAGGGTTTTGTAGCAATCGCTTTTTTTGTTTTCTAGCTTTTGAACCAGAATTCCCAGCCTACTTCCCAGAACCCCATCAACCACCGAGACATTGCTCGCCATCAGACTTCTTCCTCTGTCTTCTCCTGGCAACAAGAGCGTACGCCGAGTCGTGTTTCCTCCAGCAGCCACGACACGTCACTCAAAAGGAGCTTCTCTTCTACTCAGTGTCCCTGGGAGCAGGAGGAGACGCCAAGCAAAAGAGGCTACAAACCTGATACTGCCAACAGAAGCTTCTCTGATCCCCATAACACCGCAGCAAGTGACCAGCTGAAGAGCCAAAACCAAGGTGACTTTACTTTCCATTAAGACTTTGAATTGTTCTTGAAGGTGCATGCTCCAGTGGTGTCATCCTGATCCTTTCTTCATCTATAACTAAAGACAATACTACTTTATTTTTTTTTTTTTATTTGGTTTGGATAGAGTGGGGAAGGATTAGAACACCTGTCAGGTTTTTAAATGTTGTCTGTGCCTCCGTTAGGGAGATGTGCTCTCTATATGTCCTGTTTTATCCTTTTCAGTGACACTTAAAGAAAATCACAAATTTTGGGATGTCATCAGAACATGATTAGAGGGCACATCTTTCAATGGGGACACAAATTCTGGTGATGACGTAGGATTTCCTCACTTTGAAGAGATTACCTATAGCTTCCTGTTTTGGGATTTGGGACAGGACGCAAAGGAAAATCTCACCAATAGGACACAGATGGCCAAAAAACTGACAAGGGGTTATAACGCTCCCTCCAAAATGGGGGGGGGGGGGGGGGGGTTAGTTTTGTTCTCAGTTCTGCTTTTAAAAATCTTCTTGCTAGATGACCTGTAAACCTCCCCAAAATCTGGCACTTTCATGAGTGTCATATCCCTGGATGCTCCAGCCCCTCTTTCCTTTCCTCGCAAAAGTGCAGTTGACAGTGCTAATGTATAGGAGGAAATTTACTAAAACTGGTGCACACAAATTCTGGTATAGCTGTGCATGGTAACCAATCAGCTTCTGGGTTTCAGATTGCAAATTAATTAAAAGGAAACCATTTATTGAAAGGAAAAACCCTGCAAGAAAGCATGTGGACACTTGGCTTTTCTGTGCTTTTTATGTGCAATTTTTTAGGTTGGTTGCAATAGGGTATTCTCTTTTTAAAGCGACCCCCATCATCAAAGGTAAATGATCTCGTTGGAGCATGTCCGCTTTGGAGTCAGAAGAAATACTTGGTGACAGAATCTCTTTGGGGCCCTTTTGTCAGTTTTTCAGGTGGAACTGATTGGATCCTCCAGTCTCTTCTATAGAGTGGCGGATGTCAGCGGGCACATATACACTGACACCCGCCGCCATCCGATCCTACCCGCAAAAAACAGATGGATGGTGGTCCTATTTTTCCATCCGCCTAGCGGATCGAATGGAGAAGGACAGGTTTCCATCCAATTTCCCCATAGAGGAGAGCGGGACTCTGCCCATCTCTGCTCCGCAGAGCGGACGCACAGACGTCAGCCTGCCTGTCCATCCGATTTCCCCCTGCTGCTACATGGAGGTGCCCAGAGTGAAAGGGGGCTCAAAGCCAGTGGAGATCATTTATTGCACAGCTAGCTTTGCGAGCGATTTCGGCCCGGCGCAGCTGTCGTTCAGGGAGGGCGTCATATTGAGTCAAGGGAATCTCGCCGTGTCACTACCGATGCGCGTTGCCAGCGCCGCTGAGTTGCCCGGTAACACACGGGCGGGGGTGGGGGGGGGAAGGGGCCCTAAGAGAAACACCGATCGGTCTCCTCCCCTTGTGAGTCCCCTCACCCCACAGTAAGAAATCCCTCTTAGGTGCCCCCTAGTGGTTAACCCCTTCACTGCCAGTTTTTATACATGAGAATAACATTTTGTATAAATGCAATGGTGCAGCTTTCCGCCATAATGTCGCAAAATTAAAAATCGCTTCACCGCCATTACTTAGTAAAAAAAAATAATAATAATAAAAATGCTATAAAACTTTATTTTTGTAAACGTCCAAAACTAAACTTCGCTAATTGCGAACTGTAGAAGAATCCAAACTGAGGAAATAAAAATGATAATATTTTTTGGGGATGCAAAAAGTAGTTTTTTTTTTTAATTTGTCGCTGCGCAAAAAAATTGCAAGGTTCAAAATACCAAAAAGAAAGCTCTATTTGTGGGGAAAAATGATAACAACTGAATAGGGTACAGTTCGTATGACTGCGCCTCAAGATTCCCAGCGCTGACACTTGGTCTGGAGAAAATGCACTGTAGTGACTGTTTCATATTTTGTCCTAAACTTAAGAACTGAGATCCAAAGTGAACGAGATGGAGCTGCGATTGCAAGTTCAAGAAAAAGAGCTGAAAAATCAACTGAATAGACTTCAGGAGACCCAGACACTGCTGGAGAAGACTCAGGCAGAACTCCAAGAGAAAGACAAAGCAATGACAAAGAGCCGCGATGACTTGGCCCGAGTGACCGTACAGTACGACCAGACAGCCGTCAGGGTAGGTCATACAGTCTGACATGGATTTCTATCACCTTTAATGATAACCTGTCATATAAATCTCTGATTTAACAGTACAGGTCACACTTGATATTTTATTTCTCTTTACTATAGAATGTCTGTCTGCCCCATGAAGCCACACCAATGATAAAAGCGTCACTTTTTTTTGGGGGGATCGCCGTATAACACACACCCACGACTTTCCCCCCGATTTTAAGGGGGAAAAAAGTGCGTGTTATACGCCGATAAATACGGTACATCTTTCCTACACAGGTTAGTCAGCATGGGTGTTAGGGGGGTGGACGGAGCATTTTTAAGACTAGTTGGCTTTAACCGGGGAAGAGCGTTTCATATTTTTTTTATATAATATACTTTTTACATTTTTATTTTTTTATTTATGGGTGTACATCAGAGATGAACATGGTGACAAGAAGCTCTGCATTGGATAGTCCGTATCAATACATATGCATTGAGTTTAGGGCTGAAACAACTAATCGATTACTGTTTTCATAAGCGATTAATCGGCCAGTAACATAATGAGGTTAAATTAGCCCTTTTATAGTACAAAAAGAGCAAATAATCACTACTGTAAATATTACTTTCACAGTTCTACAGTAAAAAAAATGAACCCCTTACAGTATTGATTATCTGCTTTTTTTTTTTTTTTTTTTTTATTTTATAAAGGGGTAATTTTGTTTTTTTTTTTTTTTTTAACCCCATTATGTTACTAAACATCTTAGACCTGGTTCACATCTATGTTTTGTTTGGTGCTTTTTGCAGAAACGCACTACAAGTTAATTTACATGGTTTCCTATGGGACAGGGTCAGGGACTTTTTTTAATGCAAAACGGTGCTTTTGTGGTTCAATATACTTGAATGGAGAAGCTGCAGAAAATCATGTAATGCGTTTTTGCAGCAATTTCTGTTTTTTATTCTGCCCAACAACAAATTGGTCAAAGAAGATGCAAAAATCAAAACGCACAGCAAAAATCACTGCTGAAACAGATCAAAAGCAAACTGCATAGGTGTGAACCGAGCCTTATGCTGGCCACACGGATCAATTTTCAGATGAAAAATCTTTGTACATTCGCTGAATGTAAGAATGTTTGAAATTTTCACTTGTTTTTAACATTCTGTTTTTTTCTGAACGAAAACCACATACACTGTCTGAAAACTTCTTGGTCAAAGGAATTTTCAATTTCAAATTTTCCCGTCACTGGTTGAAAACGAACGTCGATTTGACCCCACTAGAAAATCGAAGGAACGTTCTTAAAATGTATTTATTTTTATTTTTTTTGAAGGAAGAGTGTTTGTTTTGTTTTTTTAATAAAAAAAATATATCTGAGTCTGATATTTACCAGATTCACCCTTTAATAGTATATACAGTATATCTCTCCTCTAATAGTATATACAGTATATCTCTCCTCTAATAGTATATACAGTATATCTCTCCTCTAATAGTATATCTCTCCTCTAATAGTATATACAGTATATCTCTTCTGTCTGCTGTTCTCAGAGTGGATTCGATATTTTGCTCCCTAACCATATAGTTGCTTATTTATATTTACCACTGCATAGAAATATTTAAGAATAAATTGCCTTTTTTTAAAAAACCTTTATATTCACTAAATTATACACCACGCCTTTTTTTTTAAGGTTATTAACCGATTAATCAAAACAATAATCGGCCAGCTAATCGATGTAGACCTAATTGAGTGATTTGCCTTATTAGTAACCAAGCAAAGCTGAAATATCAGAAGTTGTTAGGGATTTAGTGGAATAGCTCTCCCCTAGAGAGTGTCTATTTGCTGTCAGTGCTGGTCCAGCACCTTTGCTCCTCCCCTCTGCTGCCTACAAGGGAGGCTGTATAGGGAGGTAAATAACATGAATAAAATATAGTAAATGCACATCTTATAGGAAGATTGTTGTTGACATGAATGGTCGGGCTGCAGAGTCTCATCAATGTGACTTTTATATTTTACTGCCAGCAGCACACAGCTTTATTCTCATGCACTGTATATAAATAAAAAATATATATATATTT
Source organism: Lithobates sylvaticus (assembly GCA_028564925.1). Taxonomy (NCBI): domain Eukaryota; kingdom Metazoa; phylum Chordata; class Amphibia; order Anura; family Ranidae; genus Lithobates; species Lithobates sylvaticus. Next base: position 60,258,743 of record CM053028.1, read on the forward strand.
TTTTTCAGTGTGCGCAGACTGAACAGAAACTGAAGAAGGTTGCCGATGAGCTAAGCTGTCAGAGACAAAATGCTGAAAGTGCCCGACTGACTGTAGAGAACAAGCTAAAGGAGCGAGAAAAGGAAAATCAACAGGTTATAAAACTTTACTATTCTCTGCAATTTAAAGTGGTTATTACCCTAAAAAAAAAATAGAGATTCCTTTATAGCAGGTTAAACAGCAAAGTGCTTGTGCTATCTAACCCGTCCCTCTGGCTGATCTTGCCACTTCCTGCCCTCCCCCCTGTAAACTGACCATGGTTTATCATAGCTTCTGAGCCCTGACACACTGTGGTCACGGGCAGATTTGCCACGATTCTGCCCGCAATTTCGAAGCGCAGAGGTGAGTGACAAATCACAGAACGCACAATTGAGATGCCATTCATCTGAATGGCACCTAAAATCGCAGTGCGGTTCTGCCGTGATAAATCTCGGCAACCCACATTGCGTGAAGCTTGTCGCCTAAAAAAAGTTTAGGGGCTACTATTGGGCGACATGCTTCGCGCAATGTGGGTTGTCGCGATTCCAGTGCGATTTATCGCACGGCGGCACCGCACCGTGATTTTAGGGTGCCATTGAAATGGCATCTCAAATGTGCGTTCTGAGATTTGTCAGTTCCACCTTGGCGCTTTGAAATTGCAGGCAAAATCGTGGGAAATCTGCAAGCGATTCCAAACGCCGAGGTGTGGATGTCTCAGAGCGGCAGCTGCAGTGGAGAGGAAGAAGCGCTGGCAATGGTGAAGGGTAGAATGGGAGCTGGTGGGTGGGCTCCTGAAATGCAAAGCCGATGTTGAGTGCTCCTTACACGGGGGGGGTGCGGCTGCAGGATCAAATGACCGCACACGGAAGCAGATTGGAAAAAGGTATTTACACTAACCTTATTCTTCCCCCTTTTTTTTTTTTTTTTTTTTTTTTTTTTTTAATGCAGACTGCAACATAGGTTGGTAGAAGGAAGGGAGAGGCAGCATTTCTAGGAATAATTATTAGCCTTTACTGCCCCTTTTTAAAACTAAATTCCAGATATGGCATATTTTGCCCAGCTTGGACCAATGTATGTGCATATCTGTGGGATCCCTTTTAAAGCTGGAAATCTTGTATGTACCACTACTATAGTTCCCTCATTGGCTGGCCTCATGTATTCAGTTTCTTATCAGTTGCTTTTCTCTTTTATGCTTGTAGGAACTCCTCCGACAACAAAACTCATTAATGAACATGGAGCAGCAGTTGAACCAGATGAAAGCCAAACTGAGCCAGGAGTCTCAGCAAGCCAAGAATGAATTTAATGCCATCCAATCAGAACTTGACCGTGTACGGATTTTTCTTTTAATCTTCCTGTCCTATATAGATCATATTTTACAGACAGACACACACACTACTAGTGCAGTGGTCTGTACCACTTCCCCAAGCTGTATTTTCTTGTTACCTCTAAGGCTAAGTTTACACTTCTGTTGGGGGGTGTGTGGTGGGGTACAGTAAAAACTGTGTATACCTGCATTTTTTTAAAGATGAGCCCCTGGCTGTTTAAGTCAACATGTGCTAGTATGCATCGCATGCTAGCACATTATGGTAGACTTGCCTGACAACGGACCCTCCAGTTGTGCACCATCACCGCTGAAGGCTCTTCCATCTTCGCCTGGTCTTCTTACCAGGTTTGCAGGCTTCGGCTATCTGATTTGCCGAGCTGGCTATGATGTCACTCCTGTGCATGCGCACCGGAGTCATGGTTTAGGGCACGGCTCTGAAGGAACGGTGCTGGTATGCTGTTCCTTCAGAGCGCATATGCCATTGATGTCACCAGCTGCATTTAAAGTAAATATTTCCTAAACAGTGCATGTTTAGGAGATATTTACAATGCCTATAGGTTAGCCTTTTTATAGGCTTACCTATAGGGGAAAAAAAAGCATACATGGGAGTTTACTTCCATTTTAGAACAGGTGGCGAGGAAGTGACATAACTCCTCCCAATTGCCTGGCAAACACCCTCTAAAAAGTGATCCACTCAGAGGGCAACCCTTTTTTCTTTTGCTCATCTCTATATGTCTGGATTGAAAGAGGTGAGAGCATCACACTTTTTTGTATTGGCTAGTCTGAGATCTCTTCCAGTCCACCTAGTTTTGTTGCTTTGTATTCGATCATAGTGCTAACAAAGACTATAGTGTTTTACCAGATACATGAACCCTGAAATCGAATGCTCCAATACACCGTACAGAAAATAATGCATAGATCACTATAATTCCTGGGACGAGGCTTTGAAATCGGTGACAGATATGTTTGTTGTGTTGCAGGTGGTACATGGGAAGAAGGTGTTGGAAGGGGAAGTAGAGGAACTGAAACAGAAGTTGTCCCAATCAGGACAGACTCTGCAAGCAAGCGAGAATCAAGCCAATCAGTTTAGAAAGAATCTGGAAGTAAGTAAAGACAAAACTTTTTTTTTTTTTTCCAGCTTTGGGTAGAAGGTATGTGGTTAGAACCACTTTCACATTGTATTGCTGTCTGTGTCCCTGTTAGGAAGATTCACTCTCTCTTGTCCTGGTCCCCGAGCATGAAACTAAAGGAAAAGACAAAATGATGAATTGTTTCCAGAACAGGAATAGAGGGGAAATCTTCCAATGGGCACATTAGTTCTGGTGACAACCGTCTAAAGCTTGGTGGTCACTAGACAAAACCAGGTACTCGCTCCAACCCCCCCCCCCCCCCAAAAAAAAAGCAAAAACAAAAAAAAAAAAAAAAAAAAAAAAAAACAAAAAAAAAAAAATCACAAAAAAAAACCGCAAAAAAAAAAAAAAAAGGGCGGGGGAGGAGGCTTTACAGCGGATGCTCCACTTTAATCCAGAAAGGAAAACACAGGACCGCCACCCAAATGGGTGTATGCTCGCCTTAAAGGAGAAGTACAGACAAAGCTTGTTTGGCTGTACTTCTGTGGACCACAGGAGTGCAGTTCGTTTTGCACTCCTGTGACCTGTTTTTAGCAGACAGCTGAAGCCTGCTGTCTGCTGCCATCACAGAGCCAGTCCAGGCTTGGGCAAGATTGTGACAATGAAGTTGGGATCCTCCCACATGCCTGGACTGGCGCTTGACTCAGCCTCTCAGCGAGCTGCTGAGAACCTGAACCAGACACTCCCGCCCTCCACATCCCAGCGCTCTGGTCAGCGAGGAGGGGGCAGAGCAGACAGCTCTCTGCTTAAGGAGTCCTAAGAACCAAGTGATCTGCAGTGTTTGATCGCTCTTGTTCTCAGTGTTAGAGCCGGCAGGGGACAGATGTTGCATCCACTTAGGTAAGTATGATTCTGCAAAAAACAAACAAAACCCATGCTTTTCTTTGAAAATTGGGCCCTTATTATGAGGGCCAGTAAAGCCTCAAAATCTGGGATCTGAGATTACTGCTACATGTGTGTATCCAATATATATGCAGGTATTCAAAGCAGGTGACCTGTAGCAGCCATCTTGGATCTCAGATTGTTTTGAGGCTTTTTATTTTGGATAGAATATGAAAGCATCAAAACCCTTGCCAGGTTCTCCTTCCTTCCTCTATCAACTCAGAGACTGCTCTTCTCACCTGAAAGGAACAGGTAACGCATGAACGCCCGTCCATACCCCCCCCCCCCCCCCCCCAGTGAATGAATGATTTGTATAGGGCTACAAATGCCCCCCCCCCCCCCAGTGTTTTTCACGTCCCTTTAAGATATGGACTACAGTGATCACTGCTTGCTTTCAGGTCCCGTGCCGAGTGCCTGCCCTGCTGCTTAGTGAACGGGCACTGTTCGGAGAACACTGTGCATTAAACTAATGCAAAGAATTCTCTGATTGGTCGGGGTGGCGAATGTGCCTCACCACCTCGTCCACTTAGAGAATGCTTTGCATTCATTGAGACGTTGGCACAGGGCCTGGTAGCTAGCAGCAATCATTGTATAGTAGCAGTTCCTGCTACAGTGATTTCCATCCTCTACAGGGATCCCACAGATTATAGCACACACAAACCTACATTGGTTGAAGCCAGACCAATGTAACGATGCAAAAATATGCATACCTAAACTTCAGCTTTAATTCTGATATTTGGAGTTTGTATGTTCTTGATGTGCCTATGTGGGTTTCCTATGGGTGCTCTGGTTTCCTACCCAGCTTCAAAGATATGCTGACAGGTTAATGCAGTGTGCGATGGGAAGCTTAAATTGTAAGCTCTTTGAGGGCAGAGACTGATGTGAATGTACAAAATGTAAAGTGCTGCGTAAATTGTTGGTGCTAAATGAATATGTGTAACAAATAATTAAATTGACCGATTTTCACAGTGATCTCTTCTGTAGTTATTAAACACTAAAGCCTGGTACACACTGAGTCTTTATCCATTCAACCCAGCGGGTTGAACAAAAAAACTGTCAGCTCCGGTCGGAGCCACTGTACTAACGATCCGACGTTAGTGCAGGGATCTCCCCTGCTGAGTTTTCCAGCGTGCTTGTCCTAAAGTAGCCGGACAAACCTCTGCCGCACTGGCTGCCATACACCTGGGCCGAATGTCAGTCAGTTTTTATTGAACCGGCTGATATCACCCTGCATTCGGCCCGTGTTGCGGGACTTAAAGGGGTTGTAAACCTTCATGTTTTTTCACCTTAATGCATCCTATGCATTAAGGTGAAAAAACACCTGGCAGTGACCTGGCAGAGCCCCCCAGCCCTTCTTTTTACTTACCTGAACACTAGAACTTGACTGTCTCTCTGCCTGGGTTTCTCGGCTCTTGATTGTATATATTGATAGCAGCGCAGCCATTGGCTCCCGCTGCTGTCAATCAAATCCAATGACGTAGGGTGTGGGGCCGAGTCCAGCATTCGGCAGCTATGGACACCAAATGCTGGACTCGGGAGCGATCCTGCAAGCACTCTCCCAGTGGGGAGCAGCTGCCGGGGGACCCCAGAAGACGAGGTTTGGTGCCACTTTGTGCAAAACGAGCTGCACAGTGAAGGTAAGTATGATGTGTTTGTGATTTAAAAAAAAAAAAAAAAATAAAAAAAAACCTTACAATCACTTTAAGTTTACCTTTTTGATTAAAAAATAAACCCATATTTTTGCAGGAAAAAATTGTGCATTTATTCATTGTTTTCACTAGAGTCTGGAAAGCATTAGCCAAAAGACGGCTACAGCGCGGTCGGCTTGTTCTGGGTGGACGTCCTAAGGACGTCCTCCCAGAAACTTGCTCCCGTACACCCCCTGGGGCGCGTACTCTGGAACATCCGTGACCGCCGGGTCCCGAGGACTCGGCGCCTCACGGATCACGGTAAACAGCCGCTGATATCGGCCGTTTACCACGTGATCGCTCCGTCAAATGACGGAGCGATCACATGTACACAAACCAGCGTCATGTCATGGTGCCGGTTCCTCCCTCCCCTCTCTGTACCGATCGGTACAGTGAGAGGGGAGAAGCGGAAAGGGGGAGAGATGGGACCAGCGCTGTGGGCTGGATGTGTAGTGCCCACAGCGCTGGTCAGTGCCTGCAATGTTCAATGCTCTGCCGCCACTGTGCAATGCTCAACCAATACTGTGCAACACTGCAATACTCGCCAATATTTGATAAATATATTTATTTATCATGCTTATATAGTTTTTGATGTGATTTACTTCAGCGCTACTTATCAGGCTACTATCCTATTCGGACCATAGTTTGATCCCCTCTTGTCATATATACTCATACTAGTAGCAGCTTTTGGGTTTTAGTGCTATTATCCTTAGCACATGGGCTGGAATTTGTTTTGCTGCTCGTTTTATTTCTAAATTCCTTTTTATATCAATACTCGCCAATACTCTGCAATAATTTTTAATAGAAACAAAGAATTTATTTTATTTTTTTTTTTTACAGAATTTTCAGTATTTTTTGATTTTTATAGCACAAAAAAAAAAAAACCCAGCGGTGATTAAATACCACCAAAAGAAAGCTCTATTTGTGTGAAAAAAAAGGACACAAAATTCATTTGGGTACAGTGTTGCATGACTGAGTAATTGTCATTCAAAGTGTGAGAGCACTGAAAGCTGAAAATTGGTCTGGTTAGGAAGGGGGTTTAAGTGCCCAGTGGGTAAGTGGTAATCCAACAATCTGGGAATCAAAGGGGCAATGCCAGGCTCCTGCAGAATTCTCTAGCACCCTACTTGTACAGAGCTTTCACTTGGCGAGCTGGAGGAAGTGTCTATGGACTATGAGTGTGGTGATTGATGCACTTGTATTCCATTGAGAACTATGTCTGCCACAGTACAGATGGAATTTGTAGTTCATTAATTTACAGATCTTTCCGCCTGCCCACAAAGCTGTGTGCCAATTTCAAAAGCTAGTCCTCACTGGGGGGGGGGGGGGGGGGTGGTTCTTAGCAACTTGTTGTGCCTTTCCGGCAATAATGTACAAACTGCCACAGTTGTTGAGGGGGATTAAGGCAGAGCTGTGATTTTTCTTCTGGTAAACAGTGGGTGGTGTGAACTCGCTTGGAATGTCTGAGAAGGCTCAAAATATAAATATAAAAGGATGCTTGAAAGCATAAAAATGGCATCGGCTTTTCTCTTTGACTTGCTCTGCGCACATTCCAGGAAAATGTCTTTAAAGCATAAATTCACTTTAAAAAAAATAAAAGCACAAATTTTTTGAAGGTAAGAAAATGTGCATTATTGTTATTATTATTTATTATTATTATTATTATTATTATTATTATTTTTTCAGGAGCATTGCAAATGGTAGGTGCAATGCCAGGCTCCTGTAGACTCTGTATAGCTGTCTGCCCATACCTCCCATATGGGCAGACAGTTAAGGAATCAATGAATAAGTTCTCATCTGCGCCCTTGCAGTTCATAGAGAACTACAAGCTGTCTGCCGCAATGAAAGACAGTAGCTGTAGTTCATTAAATGGATTGAATGACATGGCTGTGTGGGCGCACTGTTTTCAAATTGTGACAGTGGGTGCGGGGAAAATATGCCTTGCCCACTGTCATTTTCAATGTATAAAAACCAGCAGAAAAATGTCCCACTGGATTCCTATATATTTACACCAGTATGTTTTTGGCTTACCCAGTTCCTTACTTCATGTCTATCTTAGATTGCATCCATTTTTTTTAAGGAAAACTGCTATTTATTACTTCAGTCGAAGCATTAACTACAATCTGTTGCCATTAATACTGTTCACGCTACAGCATAGTTGCCACCAAACATTTTGCAGTAGTACATCCAAAATGCGGCATACAACAGTTTGGGAGTGCAGGGATGGACATCTTTTTACTGCACTTAGTGGTTTTAATCCTCTGAAATAAAAAATGAACAAAGCATATCCCTCTCTAGTGTGTATTCCCCTCAGTCTAAAGCAGCTAGTGTGATTTCTGTCCGCTCTGTTTTCCCTCCTAGCTGCATTAGTCACTTCTGGCTGGTTATGCTTACATCACAGATTCCAGAGAGATGACCCCGCCCCTCCTCCAGCACACAGAAGGCGATAAACCGCCTTAGCTGTGCATGTTTCCCTATGAGACTTTGTAGAGTCCACTCAGGTCTCAGATTAAAGCTCTTTGCTGTGCAATGTCTGATACCCGCCCCCGGCCTTCTGTTGCTGAGAAATGGCCTTTGATCTGTGGACTTTGAAAGGATCAGAAGAAGAGAGTTCTACAGATAAATGAGTAAAACATATGTAGGAGGATTTGTTTACCGTATATACTTGAGTATAGGCTGACCCGAATATGAGCCGAGGCCCCTAATTTTACCACAAAAAAATGGGAAAACTTATTGACTCGAGTATAATCCTAGGGTGAGAAATGCGCAGCTACTGTAAGTGGAAAAGAGGGTCAACAATGCCCATTTGCAGCCATAAGTCCCCCGAACTTCAAACTAGTAGTTAAGGGTTCCTAGATGCCCCCTAGCTGTAGCCAAAATTTGGGGTCTCTGAACCCAAAGGGTCCCGAAATGGCATTGCTGCAGATGGACACAGTTGACCGACTTTGGGGCCCCATATCTCGGGGGCCACTTGGTGCTAGGAATCCCAAATTTGGTTTGCAAACCCAGTGGAACCAATACTACAACATATCCAAGATAGGGTTCCTAGCACCAAGTGGCCCTGAGATACGGGGCCCCAAAGTCGGTTCAGAAAATGTCAAGCACTTTTCTGCAGCAGAGAATTAAATTTTCCGAAACGACTTTGAGGCCCCGTGTCTCGGGCCACTTGGTGCTAGGAACCCCAGCTTTGTTGTAGTGCTAGTTCCACTGTGTTTGCACACCAAATTTGGGGTTCCTAGCACCAAGTGGCCCCGAGATACTGGGCCCCAAAATCGGTTCGGAAAATGTCATTCCCTGCTGCAGAAATGTGCTTGACTCGAGTATAAGACGAGGGGGGCATTTTCAGCACAAAAAAATGTGCGGAAAAACTTGGCTTATACTCGTGTATATATGGTAATTTCTGTGAATCACCTGGGGCCAGTCATTTCGGTGTGTATACAGTATATAAAGGTTTGCAGCCACTTTAAGAACTGTTTATTTGAAGGTGATTTGGGCAGTTTCTTTGACAGAGCCATTAAGCCTCTTAAAGTGGATGTAAACCCTCACATATACCCAGTGAAGTGAACAGCCTCAGATGATACAGAGATGAAACCAATCCTCCTACATAAGTTTTACATGTATATCTGCTGTCTTCAGCTTTATATATTTTTTTAAAAGTGCACATTTAGTTAGAGATTTTCTCTTCCTGTTCAGCAGTAGGAGTGGATTCTTGGCATACAGCCAGGGTAGCTGATTGGAGGAGAGGCACACACCCCCACTCCACATAGGCAGAGACTTGCAGAGCTGTGTTGTGACAACACAAGCTCTGCTAATTTTATTTATAGCAACCTCCCACAACACAAATTTCAGGCTGGTTTTATCTTGACAGAACTTACCGTATTTATCGGCGTATAACACGCACCCCAAGTTTAGGAGGGCATTTTAAGGAAAAAAAGTTTTAGGAGGGAAGTTTAGGGAAAAAAAACACTTACATTTAAGTGTGATTTGCAGCTTGCCCAGTGTGATTTTGCAGCTTGCCCAGTGTGATTTTGCAGCTTGCCCAGTGTGATTTTGCAGCTTGCCCAGTGTGATTTGCAGCTTGCCCAGTGTGAGTTGCAGCTTGCCCAGTGTGAGTTGCAGCTTGCCCAGTGTGAGTTGGAGCTTGCCCAGTGTGAGTTGCAGCTTGCCCAGTGTGATTTGCAGCTTGCCCAGTGTGATTTGCAGCTTGCCCAGTGTGATTTGCAGCTTGCCCAGTGTGATTTGCAGCTTGCCCAGTGTGATTTGCAGCTTGCCCAGTGTGATTTGCAGCTTGCCCAGCATTGCCCAGTGTGATTTGCAAATTGCCCAGCCTAGCCTTGCCCAGTGTGATTTGCAGTGTGATTTGCAGCTTGCCCAGCGGCCGTAAAAGACCGAGCCGCCTAGAAAGACCGAGCGCCGGAAAAGACCGAGCGCTGGCGGAAAAGCCCGAGCCGTCTGTTCGGCTCCTGCTCCCAGTCCCGCCGCCCGGCTGTTTCGGAAGCGAGCGCAGGGAGGCGGGACTGTGAGTGGAGCCGGAAAACCCCGAGCCGTCTGTTCGTCTGCGAGCAGAGCCGAACAGACAGATCGGTCTTTTTCGGCGGCACTCGTTTTTTTTTCGGCGGCGGCCGCTGTTTTTCGGCGCCGTTTGATTTTTTTGGGCACTTTTTTTGGGGTATCGGCGTATAACACGCACCCACGACTTTCCCCGATTTTAAGGGGGGAAAAGTGCGTGTTATACGCCGATAAATACGGTAAGTCATAGTTATGCTGATAACGGAGCAATGAAACCGCCAAAAAACACGGGTCTTAGTGCTTTGGAGAGAGATGAGAAAACACTACAGATATATGTACCTAGGTCCGATTTCATGAATGGGGTTTACATCCACTTTATAACTGAACCATTGTGATCTGTAAATCATTATGATTTTTATTTGTGTGTTTAGGAAGCCAAGTCTCAGCAAAATGCAATTAGAAGCCAACTGGATCAAAAGACTAAGGAAGCTTTGAAAATGGAGGAGGAAATGAATGTAGCAAACCAAACTATAAGGCAAAACCAGCAGCTTGTGGATAAACTGACAGGTAAATGCCTCATATTCGGTGCAGCGGCAGCATTGTCCTGCAACCACAACATGCTTAAAGTGGCTGGCATATTTATATATATTTTTTTAATATTTTAACATTGGGTAACAAAGAAATGGGACTAACCCATTTACTTGCTATCAGTTTTTTTTTATTGAGACAATTATGGACAATGGAGACAATTTTTAGAGAAAGTCCACCTGATATTCCACAGAATTATTGTGCCGTCTCTAATTTCTTTCTTTTTGTTTCTGAGACCTGATTTTCTCTGGTCTTGTGGTTCAGCCAGCACCACCAGCTGCCACCCCCTTGTCTAATGTCTGTCCTGGTGGACATTAAAGGCACACTCATTGCACAAGGGAATGCCAGTTTTTGGAGCTTAAGCAACAGGGAAACTATTGATGAGGAGCGGAGAAGAACAATTATTTTTTTTTTTTTTTTGGCTAATCAAGAGGGCAGGGGGCAGGGGGCAGGCTGTAGTGTTGTCTCTTGGCCAATACAAACCACTTGAGCTCTGGAAGGTTTTACCCCCTTTATGACCAGGCAGTTTTTTGCTAATTAGCTCTGCGGTACTTTATCTGGTCATTGCGTGGTCATGCACTGCTGTACCCAAATGAAATGTATATAATTTTCACACAAATAAAGCTTTCTTTTGGTGGCGTTTGATCACCACTGGGTTTAAAAAAAAAAAAAAAAATTATATAAATGATAAAGGACCGAAAATGTTGAAAATAAAAATTTTCTGCTTTAAAAAAATAAAGTGTATATTGATTGGATTGTGTGAAAGTTAGTGTCTACAAACTATGGTGTATACATACTGGAATTTTTTTTTTTTTAGTTTATACTACTAATGGTGGGGATCAGTGACTTTTATAATGGGACTGCAATTTGACACTGACTCTGTGGGGAGAACTGACTAAATTACACTGACATCACCAGGGACACGAATACAGTAATCTGTGTTAATTCTATACACTCTCACTGTACTAATGACACTGGCTGGGAAGGGGTTAACATCTAGGGGGATCAAAGGATTAATGGTGTGCCTAACAAATGTTAATGTGTGCTGATTTTTACTAAATGTCATGCAATGCCTTAAACCCGGGAGCAGGAAGCGGTGTACCAGTATGTCACTTTGCCTGTATGGGCCGCCTGTCTGCAGTACATTGTGGGCGGGTGGTCTGCAAGTGGTTACCCACTCTACGACCGCCCTATTGTAGTTTTACTGCTACAGGGCAGCCGCTGTGCGCAGGATCGTGTGTGTGTGTAATATAATTATATATGTGTGTGTGTGTATATGTGTGTATATATATGTATATATATATATATATATATATATATATATATATATATATATATATATATATACACGCGCTCCTGCACTTCAGTAAGGAAGGCATGGATCCTGTGGACATGGATCAATGCCTTCCTCTAGTAAAAGCACCTCCCCCCCCACACTGCACAGAGACAGTCTAGACACACATTTAACCCATTGATCGCCCCTGATGTTAACCCCTTTCCAGCCAGTATCATTTGTACAGTGACCGTGCATATTTTAAGCGCTGATCACTGTATTAGTGTCACTGGTTCCCAAAAAGTGTCAGTGTCCGATTTGTCCACCGCAATATCGCAGTCCCACTATAAGTCGCTGATCGCTGCCATCACTAGTAAAAATTCCATAAATATATACCATAGTTTGTAGGCACTATATCTTTTGCGCAAATCAATCAATATACGCTCATTGGGAATATTTTACCAAAAATATGCAGCATTTTCAAAATTGTCAGTTTTTTTTTTTTTGTTTATAGCACAAAAAAAAACCAGATGTGATCAAATACCACCAAAAGAAAACTCTTCTTTGTGGGGGAAAAAAAGGACATACATTTTATTTGGGTACAGCGTCGCATGACCACACAATTGTCAGTTGAAGTAACAAAGTGCCGTATTGCAAAAAATGGCCTGGTCAGGAAGGGGGGGGGGGGGGTAAATCTTCTGGAGCTGAAGTGTTTGAAGAAACCCAATCAAGAAAGGGAGACGAGATGAAAAATTGTAACTACAGATTTTGTGTGTGTACTGTGACGGACCTCGTACCCAAGATGTCCGCCGTAAATGCTTCCTCCGTCCGGTACCACACAATCCAAGACCCCTTAGCTCACCCAGTCACCAGACAACACCAGTGTAGGGTACATCAGGAATTAATTTTATTTGACATGTCACACACATTAATATAGCCAGATGACTAAAGCCTAACCTAATTAGCATGAGCTAATTATCTTAATCAACACTGGGCTCCATCATTCAATTGCAGGGTTAATTAGCACACACAACAATAGGTGAAACACTCCTACAAGCCAGACTATACTCAATTACATAACAGACAGGCTGTCTGGAGTTCATGTCATTAGCATCTCTTGCTAATATGCCAAATACACATACAGATTCTATGTGTATTGGGGGGCCAGCATGGACCTGAATCCAAGTAACACCAGCTCAGGGGTCTCAGGCTTGCAGCTCAAAGAGCACTGTTCCCCCAAATGCCAGGGCCCATAATCGCAAGGTAATAGGCTCGCATTCAGTCCCCTCCAACAGCCTCTGTCCCGGCTAGGTCTGTCACATGTACAACACCTCAATGTATGAGATACAAACCTCCTAAATAATGTGATTGACCACGGCTGAAGGCTTACGGAACTGAGTTTGTGTATCTGTTCCCCAATGTGTTTTAAAATCTGAAAAGGGTTAAAAGGTGACTTGGGGGGGGGGGGGGGGGGGGGGAACTGTTTTAGTCTGCGTTGGGTTATAACATACGGCACAACTTGAATATTCTTTGTTTATGAAATATTTAAAAGAACGGTTTCTTGTTCTGCAGACAAAAATAGCAATTTGGAAGCGGAGCTGAAATGCACCCTACAGAAACTACATAGTCAAGATTCAAAATCTGAAAGCTTGCAAAATCTGAAGGTGACCCTGGCTAATCTGGAAAGAGAACGAGATCTTGCACAAGACAAGCTAAAGAAAATGGAGAACGATGTGGAAGAGACCAAGAACGCCTTAACTAAGATGGCCGAGGAGTCGCTGGCTTTGAAGAAGCAGCTTAATTGTAAAGAAAAAGAATGCCAAGATTTAATCAATACAAATTCTTCCCTTTCCAAATGGAAGAATGAGCATGAAAATTATGCTTCTCGGTCCTCCATAGAAAGGGAAGAAGTGTTGGCAAGGGTGAAAGAGTTGGAATCTTTGATCCAGGGTCATACAGACCAAGTAAATGCTCTAGAAAATGACAAGCAGAATCTGAACACACAGGTAAAAAATATGCAAGAGCTTGTTAACTTGAAAACCGCTGATCTAGAGGCCCAACAAGTTACCTGTTCAAAAATTCAACAGCAACTCGAATCCGAAGGGCAGAAATACCAAAATGATATAGACTGCCTGGTAAAGCGGATCTACGAACTGGAGGCTGAAGTTAAACTTCGAGAATCGGCAGACAGTTCGAGTCAAGTGTCCCACTTGGAGAGTGAATTACAGAACCAGAAGAAACTTTGTGCCGAATTACAAAGTCAACATGATGAACTTCTGAAAAGCAAAATGGATGTTCAGTATGAAATGTTACAAATAAAAGAAAAGCATGAGAGCTTTGTCTCTGAATCTCAATGCCAGGTTAAAAGCTTACAAGACAACATATCCTCCAAACAAAGTTATGTTGATTCTGTTGTTTCTGCCATCAGGGAAAAGGAGGAAGAAATTAGCATGTTGTCTGAAAAACTGAGACTTGCTAATTCAGACTTGGAGTCTGCTAATCAAGGTAACAAAGAACTTTCTGATCAACTGCAGGAGCTGAAGCAGCTGTCGGAGTCTTGGTCCATAGAGAGGGAGTCGTTAACTGCACTAATTAGTTCAAATAAAAAAGAAATTGAGATGATAACTGCAGACAACAAACAAATTAAAGAACTTAACATTCAGCTGAATGAGAAGCCACAGTTACCGAAAGCAAATGTTGACTTGGGCCCTGTGATTGACCAAAATGTGAAACTGGATTGTGCTGACAGCATGGAGGAAGAATGTGCCACAGATGGCGACAAAGGTGTAAAGGACAGTTTGAAAATGGACCTGGAGGAATTCAAAGAAAAGTTGGACAAGATTCAAAAGGAGAACAGTCGTCTACTTGGAGCTAATGAGGAGCTGACAGCACTGGTTGGAAGCCTCCGAAACAATGAAGGTTCACTTAATAAAGTCATAGAAGAGTTAAGAGTGTCTTTGAAAAAGCTTCAGACTCCGTTAGAATCTCCGAAAACTGATTGTGAGACTGACTCAATACTTGTAAAAGATATCAACAAGTCTGTCAGTATCATAAACTCACCAATCAAAGATGTTGGGGGCCATATCCACGCAAGCACTGAGCAAGAAACCTTACCGAGTGCCAATGGTTTGAAAGAGAGACAGAGCATTGGTATGGATGGAAATCAAACTATAATGTCTGAAGTGTGTGATTCACTTTTTGATGATAGTAAAATACTTGATGAAGACACACTTCCTTTATCGCTGGTACCACAGCACAACGAAGGGAACGAGACCTTGTTGATACATCTAGACCAGCTGACTTTGACAAGCACGGATGATGTTACCAAGTCATTGTCTCAACTCCTGGAGCTAAACCAACTTCAGGCCCAGCACACAACCTCCCTATCTCCTTTTATTTCTCCATCTGGAAAAGTCAACCGCGATGAGACTGGTGGAGAAACAAAGAGAGACAGAAAATCTATTTCCGGTCAGCTTGTTGACTTGATTCTCCAGCAATCTCCTGAGAAGCAACATGTTTTATTTTCTCGCTTGACCAACGAAGACCCTTGCAGTGTAGAAGACTTGCTTACAGTTTATCAGGTGGAGCTGGATAACCTACGCAAACAGCATTTGGCTGACATTTCAGCATGGCAACAGAAATTAAATGATCAAGCATCAGAAATGGAAGCAAAGTTGTTGGGAGAGAAGGTTCGCAGTGACCAGTTGTTACAAGAATTAGAGGCTGCAAAGCTTGAACTCCAGGTTCTCGACTTAAGTGCACGTTCCCTATTGTTTGATAGTGAAGATGTAAGTATGCATGCAAGCTATTTTATTTCACGAAAAGTTTTATTGGGTTTTAAAGTTTTATACAAAGTACAAATCTGCTGGTATAGACATAAACTGAGAGTAATGCCACATACACACGATCGGACTTAGTCCCACGGACAATTCGCCGGACTTTCCAGCGGAGGTCCTTTCCAGCGGAGGTCCGCCGAACGTGCGCACTTGCCCACACACGACCGGACTTTTCCGGCAGACAATCCGCCGGACTTTTGGCAGAGGTCCGCCGGACTTTTGAAATGAACAGACTTGCCCACACACGGAGTTAAGTCCGTTAATTTTGAACGGGACTAGTGAAGGAAGTCAATGTCGCCGCCTCGATCGGCGAAATCCCCCCAAAATCCATACCAGACCCTTATTTGAGCATGCAGCCCGGTCGGTCATGAAAGGGGGTGGGGACGAGCGAGCGAGCGTCCCCCCCCCCCCCCCTTTCTGAGCCGTACCAGGCCGCGAAGCCCTTCAACATGGGGGGGTGCCCTCAACACCTGAGGGAAAAAGTGTTTAAAAACCTGTGTTGTGTGTTTGTTTTTTTTTTAAAGTACTTTATTAGACAGCTCCGGGGGTCTTTTTCTGACTTCGGGGGTCTTCTCGCCGGCTCCTCTGCTTTTCTGCTCTTTTACTAGCGGAGGAGCCCGGCTTTCGTCGCCGCCGTCCGGGGGTCTTCTTCCGACTTTGGGGGTCTTGTCCCGCTCTTTGTTTCTTCTGCCGGGCCTCCGCTATCTTCTTGCAGCTTACTAGCGTTGGCCACGTCTTCTGGTTCGTCGCCGCCGCCTTGTTGTTCTTCTTCCGATGTTGCCACGACGCTCTCTGCCTGTAATGGCTGGGACGTGTTGTGCGGCGACTTATATAGGGGCAAGGGGCAATGTCACAGTCCCGGGGTATGCTGAGACTGTGGCATCATAAGGGGCGGGATCACCGCGTGACATCAGCCGGTGACCCTGCCCCTTGTCCCTATATAAGTCGCCGCGCAACACGTCCCGGCCATTACAGGCGGAGAGAGCGTCGTGGCAACACCTGTAGAAGAGAAGAACAACAACAACAACAAGGTGGTGACGGCAACAACAGCGACGAACCAGAAGACCGAGCCAACGCTAGTAAAAGAGCTGCAAGAAGATAGCGGAGGCCTGGCAGAAGAAACAAAGAGCGGGACAAGACCCCCGAAGTCGGAAGAAGACCCCCAGAGCTGTCTAATAAAGTACTTTAAAAACCTGTGGTGTGTGTGTGTGTGTGTTTGTTTTTTTTTTGTTTTTTTAACACTTTTTTCCCTCAGGTGAATGGGTAGGGGTACCATATACCTTATACTCATTCACATAGGGTGGGGGGCCGGGATCTGGGGGCTCCCGGATTCTGATAAGCCCCCCACCCACAGGCCAGGGTTGTCGGGAAGAGGCTCTTGTCCTCATCAACATGGGGACAAGGTGCTTTGGGGTGGGGGGGGGGCGCTGTTTTTTCTTCTGTGTGTGCCATCGTAGGAAATGGCTTCCTATGGTGGCACACCTGTAGGCTTGCTCCCAAGCAGGGCTGTGTGTGTCCTTTAACTCACGGGTTGGCCCTGCCCCTTGCTCCCTCTTTACAGGATTTGATTTGCAGCAGCAGGAGCCAATGGTTCCTGCTGCCTACTCTGAGCCTGTGAGGGGAGCATTACTGGAGACGGACACAGTGCTGGGTCGTGATAGCACTCGGGTAAGTATATAGGGAGGTGAGGGGACACTACAACTAGTGCAACATTTTTCACCTTCATGCAGTCTAGTCTTTAAGAACCACTTAAGCTTTCCCAGAGAATTCTTTTTTTAAAATACAGCATATACAGTTGGCTCTGAATTCCAGCCGCAGGAACTAACATCCCTTTTCACAGTCTGGTAGGACAGAATGTAACTTGTGAAAAGAGTTCTAAAGTCATTGAGAGATCTAAGAAACGGACTGGAGATTCAGCTCACCAGCATTCACCCACAAATGAAATATGAGTTTTAAGGTGGGATTGGCCTTTAACTAGCCCTTTAAAGCGGTAGTAAACCGCAAAAAAAAAAAAAAACCTTCTCCCTCCAAATTAATGTTCTAATATGCATCACATACTAGCACATTATGTGAAACTTACCTTAAAACTAAGCTCTCCAGTGGCGCGCTGACAGGGCTTCCATCTTCATCCGGTCTTCCTTCCTGGTTCGCGGGCAGCTGTTGTTTTTATTGGCCGAGCCCTGATAAAGCCACTGGTGTGCGTAGGAGTTCCAGCCATGGCACGGCTCTCTCTATGGGTGGCACACTGTCCAAGGAGAGTGCAGTGCGCATGCACCGGTGACATCACTGCTAAAGTGAATATCTCCTAGAGATATTTACTGTACCTACAGGTAAGCCTTATTGTATGCTTACTTGTAGGTATAAATACAAAAATAGCCTTTACTATAACTTTAACCACTTGCCGACTGGGGTGCACATCTTCACTGGTCTCGCGATTCAATTACGATTATCCTGTCCACGATTCGATTCCGCAATACATCATAAGTTCGCATGAGTAAAAACTTTTTATTCAAAAATTCAAGCAGTAAGAAAAACAAAATTTTTCTTCAGAGGGATGGCTGGGATCAGAGGCAGAGGGATCAGGCAGAGGGATGGTGGGATCAGTCGAATGGTGGGATCAGGCAGAGGGATGATGGTAGTTGAGGGATGGGAATCAGTGACACTGGCACTTACCTGCTCTCAGTGTCAGTCGATTTCCCCCTCAATGCTGCAATTATATTCAACACCCCGATTGCCGACTAGCCTCCGCAGATATACTGCGGCAGGGCGGCTCTATTGCGCGAATTGCCGTACCGGTACGGTGCTTCATGTAATAGCTATAGCAGGCGCGTGCGTCGCCAGAGCCAAATCGCGTGGCTGGCGGCCGCGATGACCACCCGCGGTCACTCCACAGAGGCAGAACGGGGGATCTGCCAGTGTAAACAAAGCAGATCCCCATTCTGACGGGAGTAGAGAGATCGTCTGTGATTAGAAACTGATCTCTCGGTACTCCAGTCAGTACACTCCCCCCACAGTTAGAAACGCCTCCCTAGGGAACACTTAAAGTGGAAGTAAACCCTTCCACATGACTTTGGCCTACAGGTAAGCCTAGATTAAGGCTTACCTGTAGGTCCAATAAATATCTCCTAAACCTACATGGTTTAGGAGATATTTAGCGATGAAAAGGCATCGCTGTCTACGGCGCATGCGCCGTAGACAGCGGCGCGCAGGCGCACTGAGGGCGCACTGCATATGCCGCTCTCACGGCAATATGCCGATCTCGTGCGCATGCGCGGGAGTGACGTCATCGCCGCTCCAGCGAATGATAGCGCTGGAGCGGCGAGACCGGAAGTCACTCCGGCCCTGCATGGCGGCGAGGAAGATGGAAGATAAGGACGGCTTCGGGGGCTTCGTTTTCAGGTAAGTTTTTCATAATGAGCTAGTATGCTATGCATACTAGCTCATTATGCCTTTGCCTTGCAGGGTGTCTTTTTTTTTTACAGAGGCTTTACTTCCTCTTTAACCCTTTGATCGCCCCCTAGTGTTAACCCCTTCCCCGCCAGTGTCATTTATACAGTGATCAGTTGCTATTTTTAGCTCTGATCACTTTAATAAGGTCACTGGTCCCAAAAAGTGTCAAATGTGTCCGATCTGTCTGCCTCAATGTCGCAGTCCCGTTAAAAATCGCTGATCGTCGCCTGGTCATTAAGGGGGTGAAGTGGTTAAACAGTTTAATCTTGCCTAGAAATTATAAAATAAATGGGTCTGAGAGTAGGTTAAACAAATTACTAGAGCTTTAGTTGGTTGTCGTGATTTATTGTTGTGTTTTTTTTTTTTTCTTGCCTAATTAGATAACTACAAGACTTGATGCCACCAATCAAAGCCTCTGCACTATTTTGCCCATTGGAAGACTTTCGCTTGGCAACCATGAATCCAGAAGAAGTGAAACTCCAAAGCAAGGCCAGGAAAAACCCAAAAATAGTTCTGAAGGAAGCACAGAGGATACTGGCAAAGAGGAAGAGAATGAAAACAACGGGAACAGAAGGTCTTCTAGGCAGAGGAAGAAAAGAAAAACTAACACAGCAGATAAGCCAAAAGTCCGAGGAGTTTCTGAGTCTTCCCAGGTAAAGACTCCAGAGTCTTCAAACGAAAGAGAGAATCTTCTTCTTCAACTTCTTAAGGAAAAAGACAAGAATAATCAACATTTGATAATGGAAATAAAAGAGCTTTCTTTGCAAATTGAGATACACAAGACGGAACATAGCATTAAGGAGGGTCAAAACCAAGAACTAGAACAAAGATCAAAGGAACTGGAAAATGAAAGATTTCAATTGTTGGAAAAAATTGACTCGATTTCCACTGAAAAACTGCAGTCATTGAACAAAATTGCTGACCTTGAAAAAGCTCTTCGTGAAACAATAACAGGGATGGAACTGCTCAAAACAAAGATTTCAGAGTTATCAGAAATAAGAGACCGTTTAAAGCTGTCAAATGAGGAGTGGAAAGAAAGCTATCTTCAGGCAGAAAATGAAATAAGAAGAACTAAGTCAGAAAAAGCAAATATTGAGAATCATGCATTGTCTCTAGAAGCAGATCTGGATTCCCTTCAGTCTAAATGTCAGCGTTTGCAAGAAGAAAGTGAAAGCCATTTAAGATCTCTAAATGGTTTGGAAGAAGTTCTCAAAGGAGTCCAGGCAGAGAAAAATCAGTTAACTCAAGAGCTGGAAAACTTAGTGGAAGAAAAGGAAGAACTCGAACAAATTAACACAAAACTAAAGGAAAGAGAAACCGAGTTAGAATCCAATAAGGAAAACTCCAAAGAGCTCATAAAGTTATTGGAAGCAGATATACGATCTGTGAGAGAGAAGCTCGAGGTGGCAAATTTCACTACAGTAGAGTTAACGGCAGAAAGGGACAACCTGACTCTATTACGGGAAAATGAGACCTTGCAAATTCAAGAGCTGCAAAGTCAGGTGGAGCAAGTAAAAGAGCAAAAGCAAGTTCTGTTCCATGAATGGCACAAATTGGAGACTCGGCTGAGTTCCTCTAATGGAGAAAAGGCTGAACTCTCTCGCTTACTGGAACGCTGCCAGGCAGAGAAACATGAAATGACCACCAGGTTGAACTCTGCTCAGGAAGAAGTGGCTCTTATGCGAACAGGAATTGAGAAGCTTAAAGTTAAAATTGAGTCAGATGAAAAGAAAAAACGTCAGGCCACTGAGAAGCTAAAAGAAAGTGAGAGGAAATTTGACAGTCTTAATGATAAGATCGAGTCTTTGGAGCGAGAGTTGGTCATGACCGAGGAAAATTTGGAAAACGCTATCCTTCAAACTGAAACTGCGACGGAGGAGACGGAAAGCTTAAAGTCCCAAAAAGAAGCCCTGGAGAAGGAGTTGAATACATTAAGGAAAACACTTGTGGATCTGGAAAATGAGCTTCAGAATAGCCGGGCAAAAGTCATTGAATTAGAAACTGCCATTTTTACTCTTACAGAGACTCTGGAAAAAAGAGAAGCCGAGCATACTCAATTCAAAGAAAGTTCTGAGAAGGAACTTGAGATGCTTCAAACTCAAATGAATGACACATGTAAGCAGAATGCCCTTTCTGACCAGAAATTTGAAGCGATAATAGTTGAGCATTCTGAAATCAAAGTTAAGATGGAACAAGAGAGAGCGCAGTTGGTACAACAGTTGGAAGAAGCCCAGTTGGCCAGCAGTGATCTTAGGGAATCTGTAGATAAACTCTCAGTGGAAGTAGAAGAGTGTAAGCTCCAACTAGCTGAAAAGACTCAACATCTCACAGCTCTTGAGAGCCAACTTAAAGATTCTGAAGAATGGGAATCCAAATATTCTTTAGAATGCTCTCGATTTGAACAGGTGATGGAAAATCTGAGAAATGAAAAGATGAATTTGCTGTCAAAATTGGAAGAATTGGAAAACAAGTTACAGACTGTGACCGCAGAGAATGACTCTCTTCAAGCTATCGTCTCTGACCTCAAACTATCCTGTGATAATTTGGTTACACAGTTAGAATCTGCACATTTGGAGAAAAGTGCTCTTCTAGAAAAGAGAGACGCTGAGCATACTCAATTCAAAGAAAGTTCTGAGAAGGAACTTGAGATGCTTCAAACTCAAATGAATGACCTGTGTAAGCAAAAAGCCCTTTCTGACCAGAGATGTGAAGCAACCCTGGCTGAACATGCTGGCATCAAAGATGAGCTGGAAAAAGAAAAAGCACAGTTAGTACAACAGTTGGAAGAAGCTCAGGTGACCAGCAGTGATCTCAAGGAATCTGTAGACAGACTTTCACTGGAAGTAGAAGACTGTAAGTTCCAAATAGCTGAAAAGACGAAGCATCTCATTGCTCTTGAGACCCAACTTAAAGACTCAGAAGATCAGGAATCAAAATACTCCTCAGAATGCTCTCGATTTGAACAGGTAATGGAAAATCTAAAAAGTGAAAAGATGGATTTGCTGTCAAGGTTGGAAGAGATGGAAAACAAGTTACAGACCATGTCAGCAGAGAATGACTCCCTTCAAACTATCATCTCAGACCTCAAAACGTCCTGTGATAATTTGGTTACACAGTTGGAATCTGCAAATTCTGAGAAAAGAGCTCTTCTAGAACAGAGAGAAGCTGAGCATGCTCAATTCAAAGAAAGTTCTGAGAAAGAACTTGAGATACTTCAAACTCAAATGAATGACCTGTGTAAGCAAAAAGACATTTCTGACCAGAAATGTGAAGAAGCCCACGCTGAACACGCTAAAATCAAAGATAAGATGGAACAAGAGAAAGCACAGTTTGTACAACAGTTGGAAGAAGCCCAGTTGGCCAGCAGTGATCTTAGGGAATCTGTAGATAAACTCTCACTGGAAGTAGAGGAATGTAAGGGGCAAATAGCTGAAAAGACACAGTATGTCATCGCTCTTGAGACCCAACTTAAAGACTCAGAAGATCAGGAATCAAAATACTCCTCAGAATGCTCTCAATTTTATCAGGGGATGGAAAATCTGAAAATTGAAAAGATGAGTTTGCTGTCAAGGTTGGAAGAGATGGAAAACAAGTTACAGACCATGTCAGCAGAGAATTACTCCCTTCAAACTATCATCTCAGACCTCAAAATGTCCTGTGATAATTTGGTTACACAGTTGCAATCTGCAAATTCTGAGAAAAGCGCTCTAGAAAAAAGAGATGCTGAGCATGCTCAATTCAAAGAAAGTTCTGAGAAGGAACTTGAGATGCTTCAAACTCAAATGAATGACCTGTGTAAGCAAAAAGCCATTTCAGACCAGAGATGTGACGCAACCCTGGCTGAACATGCTGGCATCAAAGATGACCTGGAACAAGAAAAAGCACAGTTGGTACAACAGTTGGAAGAAGCTCAGGTGACCAGCAATGACCTTAAGGAATCTGTAGATAGACTCTCACTGGAAGTAGAAGAATGTAAGGTGCAAATAGCTGAAAAGACGCAGTGTCTCATCGCTCTTGAGACCCAACTTAAAGACTCAGAAGATCAGGAATCAAAATACTCTTCAGAATGCTTTCAATTTGAACAGGGGATGGAAAATCTGAAAATTGAAAAGATGAGTTTGCTGTCAAGTTTGGAAGAATTGGAAGACAAGTTACAGACCATGTCAGCAGAGAATGACTCCCTCCAAGCTATCATCTCAGACTTCAAAACCTCCTGTGATAATTTGGGAACACAGTTGGAATCTGTGAATGCTGAGAAAAGAACACTTCTAGAAAAGGTATGTTTTTTTTGTTTTTTTTTTTTGCTGTTTTATTGATGTGCATTTTGAAAGTAACCATTGAACTAATTCTCATTCCCTGTGCACTTTACAAACTTGCTTTGTAAAAATGTTTTGCCCTAAACCTGAAATCAGGTAGATGTAAAAATACAATTTAATACACAACGTCCTTTTACATCTTTTCTTGCAGTTGGTGAACCCTCTGTGTCACAGAATTTGCATTCTCCCTGGCAGCGCAGTTCCAGGGGTTATACTTCAGCCTGTCCTCAGTTCTCAAACCAAAGTGGGGCATTTGCCCCATCTCATATTTGAAGGCCCTAAATGTCTTCATTCATGCCCAGAAATTCTATATGGAATTTACCAGGTCTGCCATAATCACTCTCCATCAGGGAAACTTTCTGTGGACCTCAAGGATGCATACTTTCATGTCTCCATCTTCCTTCGTCTTACTGTGGGTCCTCTGCCCTCCAGTATGTGGCCCTGTCATTCGGCCAATCTTCTGCACTTTGGGTATTCACCAAGGTGTTAGCGCCTGTGCTAGCCTTTCTGCATGCCTAGGACATTCCAATTGGGGGGGGGGGGGACATGGATGAACCCATCTTAAGAGATCAGTTCAAGCTTTGGCCAACAATGTAACTTAAACTGTCCAGACCATATACAAGGTTGGCTAGGTCCTGAAACTTCAGAAGGCAATGTTGGAACCAAATAATCACTTGGAATATTCAGCTCAAGCCAGGGTCTTCCTCATAAGAAACTTCAGACTCTCCGCTCCCAGACTCACTCTTCCCCCAACTCTTGATTTCTGTATGAGAATTATGGGGCTAATGGTAGCCTCCATTTTGAGGCAGTCTCTTTTGAGGGAGTAAGGGAATTGTCTATCTCAACTCGCATTACTTCGACTTAATAGTCGCATCATCAACTATTATTGTCTCATATGATTGCTACACTTAAAGGGTTTACGTCTTTATCCCATTACTGCCACATTGTGGTAGATTTGGCCTCCCTGGGGAACAGCGCAGCACCACCCCCACTTTTATATATCTAGTTTGGTAGGTACGGTTTGACCTACACCAGGTGCCTGCAGCAGTCCCCCCACAGTCAGTCCCCACCACCCGCCCTTACCCTCCCCTTCCACGGTAGCGCAGGAATACCCCACTAGGTTTTGGCACTTGCTGGACTCTTTTGGGCGCCCTGAAGCCTTCTTCACAAATGCAGTGGAAATGTTTTTTATGGGATTAAGTTCATTTTCATGGCAAAGAGGGACTTTGCAATTAATTGCAATTCATCTGATGACTCTTCATAACATTCTGGAGTGTATTCAAATTGCCATCATAAAAACTGAGGCAGCAGACTGGGAATTAATGTTTGTGTCATTCTCAAAACTTTTGGCCATGACTGTACATTTCTTGGAGTTCATTGAGGGACACAGGTCCGACCCCCCTCTGTCTATGATTCTGTCCTGGTACTGCTTTTTCACAAAATTGAGGCATACAGGGAGTAGAAGGGGTTATATTGGGCTGAACCACAATTTTTATATATTTTTTTTTGGTTGCCAGTGTTGAAGACCTCTTGCTGGTAGCAGTATAACCCAACAGTCTCTGAATCCCTGTTAAAATCCCATTAACTGTTTCATGTAGTCTGACTTGTATAACACATTTGTATCAAAAGTGTAATTCTATGTGCATTATTTTCCATATGCAGTTTATCAAAAAACAACCATTACATATGTATTCTTCTCCAGGGCATTCTGCGATGCATTGCTTTGCTCTTTAGTTTATTGGTCTGTTTATGCCTGAATGTGCTGCAGTCATGGTTCCTCCTATGTACACTATATTGTCAAAAGTATTGGGTAGGGCTGCAACTAACGATTATTTTCATAATCGATTAGTTGGCCGATTATTGTTTTGATTAATCGGCTAATAAAAAAAAAATATCTCTATGCGGTGGTAAATATAAACAACCAACCATGGTTAGGGAGCAAAATATCAAATCCACTCTGAGAATAACAGACAGAAGAGATATACTGTATACACTATTAGAAGAGACATACTGTTTTTTGGCCAATTTGTTGTTGGGCAGAATAAAAAACACAAATTGCTGCAAAAACGCATTACATGCTTTTCTGCAGCTTCTCCATTGAAGTATATTGAACCAAAAAAAAGTTTTGCGTTAAAAAAAAGTCCTGACCCTTTCCAAATACGCAGCAGCTGAAAAAAGCACAGATGTGAACATGTCCCATAGGAAACCATGTAATGAACTGTAGTGCGTTTCTGCAAAAAGAACCAAAAAAACACATAAGTGTGAACCAGGTCTAAGACGTTTAGTAATATAATGGGGGTTAAAAAATAACTAAAATGAGCCCTTTATAGTACAAAAAAACAGATAATCACTACTGTAAGGGGTTAATTTTTTTTAGTATTGGGACACCTGCCTTTACACGTACCTGAGCTTTAATGGCATTCCAGTCTTAGTGTGTCTATGGGAATGTTTGACCATTCTTCTAGAAGCGCATTTGTGAGGTCAGGCACTGATGGATGAGAAGGCCTGGCTCGCAGTCTCTAAATTCCTAAATGTGTTCTATCTGGTTGAGGTCAGGACTGTGTGTGCATGCCAGTCAAGTTCCTCCACCCCAAACTCGCTCATCCATGTCTTTATGGACCTTGCTTTGTGCACTGGTCCAAATCATTTGGTGGAGGTGGGGGGGGGGGTTATGGTGTGAGGGTTGTTTTTCAGGGGTTGAGCTTGGCCTCTTAGTTCCAGTGAAGGGAACTCTTAAGGCGTCAGAATACCAAGACATTTTGGACAATTTTCGTGCTCCCAACTTTGTGGATGGCCCCTTCCTGTTCCAACATGACTTACGCACCAGTGCACAAAGCAAGGTCCATAAAGACATGGATGATTGAGTCTGGGGTGGAGGAACTTGACTGGTCTGTACAGAGTCCTGACCTCAACCCGTTAGAACACCTTTGGGATGAATTAGAGCGCAGACTGTGAGCCAGGCCTTCTTAGCCAACATCAGTGCCTGACCTCACAAATGCACTTCTGGAAGAATGGTCAAATATTCCCATAGACACACTCCTAAACCTTGTGGACAGCCTTCCCAGAAGAGTTGAAGCTGTTATAGCTGCAAAGGGTGGGCCAACGCAGTATTGAACCCTAAGGACTAACACTGGGATGCCATTAAAGTGCATGTAAAGGCAGGTGTTCCAATACTTTTGACAATTATAGTGTATATTTCCTTCACCAGTTACAAATGCCTCACTTCTCGTTCTTTTATATTGCAGGTGGCTGAACTGACCGAAAACTGTTCCAACCTACAAAGTAAGTTGCATGATGCTGATCTGCACATCAAAACTGCTGAAGATCAAAGCTGCAAAGACAAGAAGGCCCTGGAAGAGGAGATGCATGTGATCAGGCGGCTACACGAGCAGAATAGCGTGAGTGACTCCATACTTCTATTGCTAGAAAGGCTGAAATGGACTGTTTTTTCTTTGTGACTTGGATACCTTTTACGTAACTGTTATAAGGCCTCGTACACTTTAGGTTGCAACTTCAATAAGAAAAATGTGTACAGCAAGCTTTTATAAAGGATCCGCAAAGCTTTTGTCCAACCGCAAGCTTTAGTTGAAGCCTTTAACCACCTGATTACTTTGCACTTAAACCCCCCTCGTGACCAGACCAATTTTCAGCTTTCAGCGCTGACGCACTTTGAATGACAATTGCGCAGTCATACAACACTGTACCCAAATTATATTTTTATAATTTTTTTCCCACAAATAGAGCTTTCCTTTGGTGGTATTTAATCACAGCTGGGGTTTTTATTTTTTGCTAAACAAACAAAAAAAGATGGAAAATTAAAAAAAAGAAATCATGTTTAATAGTTTGTTATAAAATTTTGCAAACAGGTAATTTTTCTGCTTCATTGATATGCGCTGATAGGCTGCACTGGTGGGCGCTGATAGGCTGCACTGGTGGGCGCTGATAGGCTGCACTGGTGGGCGCTGATAGGCTGCACTGGTGGGCGCTGATAGGCTGCACTGGTGGGCGCTGATAGGCTGCACTGGTGGGCGCTGATAGGCTGCACTGGTGGGGACAGATAAGTCGGTACTGATGGGGACAGCAAAGATGGCACGGATAGGCACTGATCACTGATGAGCACTGGTAGGTGACACTGATGTGCAGCACTGACAGATGGCACTGTGGGCACTGGTAGGGCACTTTAATTATGCAAAGGTGGGCACCATGGATTGGGCACATTGCAGTGAGAGGGACTCACCCGGCCATGAGCTGCCTTCAGGGGGCGCGCAGGCAGCTCATGGCCGGGACGACGTCAATAGACGTCGTCCCGGCATCTTAGATCCGCGCTGTAGCCGTCATTCAGCTATAGTGCGGATCTCAGGTAGTTGAAGCACCCTGAGTGCCCATAGCTTGGTACTATGTATTTACTGGTAATTTTGTGTTCCCTGACATTCCTCTTTATACATTTGCAGTTCATTGTCGGCAATGTAACTTTAAAGATCTGTTTTTTTCAATTGAGAATTCTCTGCTCTGTTTAGGCTCAGCTCCATTCAGCTACATCCCAAACTGCAGAACTAAAAGAGACCATCACAAGTCTGCAGAGTGAACTGGAATCTCAGGCAATCGCACACAGGAACGATATTCTGGAGTATGAACAGCGTCTTCTTCAGACGGAGTCTATCCACAAATCACTTCTGGATGACGCGGTGAAACAGGTGATCACTTTACATCTATTGCTTGTGTAGCCCGTAGGAGCCGCTGGATAATAGGGATCCCCCACCCTGTGCAGCCAGGCACACCGAATCTTCACAGGCGCACTTGAGACAGTCCAACAACTTTGTTTTTGTGTTTTTTATTTAGGCGTTAATGGATGGGAATAGGTGTATAAAGGGATGCCTACTTGACTGGAACAAACTTTTTTTAGGGACACTTCAACTGTATACACTATCTGGTTGTTTGGTAATCTAAATTGCCGCTACTAAAATGTCATACCACCCCTGCGCCACTGTAACCACCAAGGTGTGGATGAATGTGTATATAACCAACACTCACCCTTATAAAAATCTAAACTAATAAAGTGCAGCGGCTGCCACTTTAAACAGTGTATATGAATGGAAAAGATGATTATAATCAAACGTGTAATAACGTGTATGAATATATAATCAAGTGGCGCTCAAAAAATATACATATAAAATATAATATAATATACCAAAAAAAATAATAAAAATATTAAAATAATATACCAAAAAAAATAATAAAAATATAAATAATATACCATATTTCATTATTTTTTTTTGGTATATTATTTATATTTTTATGTATATTTTTTTTGAGCACCACTTGATTATATATTCATACACGTTATTACACGTTTGATTATAATCATCTTTTCCATTTGTATACACTATCACCATTGTATACACTATACACCATTTGTTTACACTCCCCTTCCTCCAGCACATCACTTGCTTGCCGAAAGCAACACAGACCCAGCTGGAACACTGATGAATCTGTCAAGGCACTCGATCAGATCAAGCAGAAGCCCCTTACAGGCAGGGACCGCGGGCCCCTTTGGTTGTGTAGAGAAAAGTCCAGTGTCCAGCTACATTCCTGTGGCTACTGATCCCAGCACCACCGCTTCAGGCACTGCCAGCCCAGCTGGCTGCAGCTGCTCCTTTCACTAGCCCTCCTGGCTACTTCTCCACAGTCCTCCCAGACTGTCTCACCAGCCACCCAGCTGTTTTCTCCTTGGAGATCCCCTGGACGTGCTAGCTGGCTCCTGCTGTCCTCGCTCTTGCTCCCGTGCCTCTGGACAGGATTTCTCTGCGTGTCTTTAGATCAGGGATCTCAAACTGGCGGCCCTCCAGCTGTTGCGAAACTACAAGTACCATCATTCCTTTGCCTGTGGGAGTCATGCTTGTAAACTGTCAGCCTTGCAATGCCTCATGGGACTTGTAGTTTTGCAACAGCTGGAGGGCCACCAGTTTGAGACCCCTGCTTTAGATGATCCTTCCAACACCCGAGCCCCAAGCCCGAGGTCACACTCCATTACATTTTTGGTTTTGGGTTTATTTCTAACATCCCCTCTCTAGCGTGCTCCCATCTCTGTATACATACGCTTTTTACAGACCTCTGTCCAGGGTCCTGCCCGCGATGGACAGTCTTGGTCCTAAACACTGCCGAGAATGGTGCTCACTTAGTGATGTCAGTGTTGTTCTCTGTAGTGTACTGTGAGACCAGGGGGGTTTGCTGACGCAACCCAAGGGGGTTTGTCCCGGACACCTGGGCCTGGACTCCAAGGAAGTGAATTAAAGCAAGTTGGGTGCAGCTTAACCTGGGAGACGACCATTACTGGACCTCAGAGTAGCAAGCCTGAGGGGGGGGGGGGACAGTGCTGGAAAGGAGGTGTGTTATGTATTGCAGCAATAACTGGGCAGTAGTGTCCCCCCCCCTAATTTTATAAGCTGGATTAGTCCTTTTACATGCTGTTAATACAATCTGTTAGAAATTTGAGTTCTGTTCTCACCCTAATATCTTTTTCTCGAAAAGTTAACTGTGGGTCCCAGCAGACCTATAGGCTAAGCCCCGCTCCATTGAGATCTGCCTTAATTGGTATCCTGCAGTTGTCTGCTCTGTTACACTGGTTAAAAAGATCATATTCAGTATGTGTTATCCATCCAGGGGGCAGAGCCACATTGCTCCGAGGGGTCTCTACTATGCTATTCCCAGCTGCAGATGGGAAGAAGCTGGGTGTTCACATCATTGGGAGGAAGAGCTACAGTGATCAGGGAAGGGTTTAACTTTTGACCTTACACTGATTTCAGTTTTATTACAGGGCATTTTAGCAATCACAAAGGCATCTGGTAGGGAAAGCAAACTATCTAAGCAAATAAAGAGCGTTCTGAATAGGCAACCTTTTTGGCGACCTCCCACCCGGCATCCTTCAAAACTCGAAGGAACCGGGTGGGAAGTAGTCAGCCAAACAGCAGCTGCATCCAATTAGCTGCAGCCACCAATCTGTTTTTCTGACAGCAGCAGGTGCCTTCTTTCAGAATACAATAGACAGGAGGAGAGATTGGTCCAATCCTATAGTGTATGGCTCGATGAAAAAAAAACTCTGAAATTTACGGTAACGGTTTTTATCGCAATCTGAATCTCCACCAGGGAGATTCATCCTCACAAAACCTTTCAGCTGTCACTAGATCAGGAATAGAGGGGAAATTGGTGACACTTGTGCCTGTCCAAGAGGGGATTTCATTTACTTTGGATAGACCTCCTCTCTTTCTGTTAAATTTTCATGCCATGAAGTATAAGGAAATGTCCCCAACTGGACAAAAAAAATCTCCAACAGACTTTTACCCTTCCTTGCTTTTTTCAAAACATTTAGGCTTTCAGTATAGTTTAGGCAACTATTCAATTTATGTATTTTTGTTTCCTATTAGCATAAGGAAGACCTCGATGGTTACCAGAAGAAGCTGACCTCCATGGAAGGACTTCTCGCTGCCCAGATACAGGAGATTGATGGCTTGAAGGCCAATAACACCGAAGTGAACAATTCATTGTGTCATGCTCAGGAGCAGCTGGCAGGACTGAAGGTAAGTGTACGTTTGGCATACCAGACATCTTGGGCCCCTTTTTACACCAGTGGACGGATAGGGTCCGTCTGTCAGTTTTATAGGCGGACCCGTTTAGACCATCCATTACCCTCCTATGGAGTGAAATGTGTCCGTTGACATCTGATTCTGTCCACTAAAAACAGATGGATGGGGAATCATTTCCCCATCCGACTGGCGGTTCGGATTGGATGACAGCTGGATGAAAACGGACAGGCAGTTAGTTTACATCCTACTACCCATACACGAGAGCGGGCTGTGTCCATGCCCGCTCTGCATAAGCAGAGCTGACACAGACCTGGCATCTGCCTGCTCAGCAGGGATCAGTGGAGAGATCCTCCGCTGAGCAGGCGGATCCGCTGGCAGAGAGTGCCAGTGTGAAAGGGGCCTTACACTGTGTGTGTCCCAATTCCTCAAGCCTGTTGATTTGACGGGGAAGGAGTGTGAAAACCCTGACATGACTTTGTTCTCTCTTCCTGTCAGCGAGCTGCCAGAGTTAGATTGACAGCAGTGTGAAATGTGTAAAACCTGATTGGCTGACGGTGTTGGATTCACCCTCTCCAACCGTTGCTTGAAAGAGAAAATAAGAGTCATCAATCACAGGTTCCCTCTATGTTCTAAGCGATAACAGTGTATTGATTTATTTTTATTAGGCTCGTATTGATCACATGACAAAGGAAAACGCTGCAGCTTCTGAAGCCCTCAATCGCTGGGTAAACTCCTGTAAACAGCTGGAACAAGAGAAAGAAGAGCTCAAGAAACGCATCACCCAACAAGAGGAGCCCTTATCACACAAACAAGAAAGTATGTGACTTCTTAATAATGCATAACAGAACTCCATTATAATCCTTCAATTAGTTAAAATGGTTCTTAAGGCTGAAGATTTTTTTTTACCTTCATGCCTTCATGCATTCATATATTTACCCAAGCCCAATCTCGATCTAGCTCTCCCGGCTCTCTCCTCAATGGCTCAGACACAGCAGCGGGAGCAATGGCTCCCTCTGCTGTCAGTCACAGCCAGTGAGGAATGGGGGCGGGGATGTCAATGGACACAGAGCAGGGCTCAGGAGCGAGTATACACAAGTGCCCCCATAGCAAGTTGTTTACTGTGGTGGGCACTCACCAAGGGGGAGGAGCCAGAAGCACCGCCAGGGGGACCCCAGAAGAGGTGAATCCGGGTTGCTCTCTGCAAAACCTGACTCCAGCAGGAACACAGACCGCAATAAAAAATTTACAGGGATTCCAAATCTTGACCACACTATCAAAAAAAAAAATTAGCCTTCGCTGGTTCCCCCCCCCCCCCCCCCCCCCCCCCCCCCCCCCCTTTAACAACATGCTAATTAAATGTTGAAATAAAACCTTTCCGTTTTTAAGAACATACCTTATTTTAGATGCAGTGATGTGACTGGGTCTCTGCTCTTCCCTGTGCAATGCAGGCAGATTATGGCTGGTGGGAAGGGCTGATGCAGTGCCGTACATAGCTTCCAGAAAACCTTGCAGCACCTTAACTTGAGTACTGTGCCCCTAAAGAGCCATTGGCTCTAGTGTGGGTCTTAGGAGGTGTTATGCAAATATGGCAATGCCTTAATAAGTGGATGTCAGTCTTGAAGCATGTATTTGCATGTGGATCCTCCTAGGTAACGCCCACATTTGATAATGAGCCTTCAGGATGATGATACTAATCTTAAAGCGGAAGTAAACCCATCGATTTAACGGCTTCAAAAAAAAGTTACCGTAGAATGCTAGCTGTCACATTGGTTGTGCTCTCAACCAATCTGTCGAACCATCCAATGGCTGAAGTCGTAACTGATCACATGTACAGCATCATGGCAGTTGAAGATTAGACAGAGACCAAGATGGCAGCTTCCGTGGCTGAAAATGATAGGAGGGTTTACTTCCGCTTTAATATGGCACTGAGAACCGAGCCACCGAACACCACAGATGGCTCGGTTCTCTCACCTCTCCAAGCCGAGAGCTGCTGCCTGTCAGTCAGCATCTCTCCTGCTCTGCTCCTCCATGCTCATTGGAGCGCTGAGCTGTGGAGGGCGGGGAGCGGCCATCTTAGCCTCTCAGCCGCTCGCTAAGAGGCTGAGACTGCCATCACTACAGGCAGCGTGCCGATCCAGACTTCCTAAGTCGGGATGACGCGGTACCTGGGCTGATGGCAGTGACGTCAGCGGAGAGCGGACTTCAGACGGCTCTCCGCTGAAAATGGGTCACAGGAGTTCTAAACCAATTGCACTCCTGTGACCCATAGGAGAAGCCCAGTCTAAAAAGCTCAGGCTGGACTTTTCCTTTTAAGGCTCGGTTCATATTAGTGTACTGTGCAAATCACATGCGATGTCTGCCTGTGCGATGCAAAGTCATCCATACAGATTGTATGGCTGAATTTGCATCGCATTTGGACCAGAGTCGTGCAGGACCCTTTTTTTTTTGGTCTGCACCAGAATCGGATCTCATGGGTGTTCACACCCATGCGATCTGATTCATGTCCGAGTTGACAGTTTGCGATATGCAAACCGATCTGGGGGTGTCATTAACTTTGTATTTGACACCCCCAGCGGTTCGTATATGGCAGTGTGAACTGCCTGCAAGTCGGGTGTGATGTGGGAACCTGCAGTGGATTCGCAGGGTTCCCGCGTCTTGTGAACCGAGCCTCAAAGATGGGTTTTAATATTAAAGCCGCGCTCACCCGCTTCTATTGTAACAATAATAAAGCATACAAAAAACAAATGTTCCTAAGATCTGTGCAACTAATTGTTCGTTAAAAAAAAAAAAAACGTATAAAAAATAAAATTATTAGTACAATTTTAAAGTGACAATCGGACCCCTTTTACACTGCAGGTGTCTTTCTGGCGCTACAGCGCTAAAAATAGCACCTGCAAAGCGCCTAAAAAAAAGCGGCTCCATTCACTCCAGTGTGAAAGCCCGGTGCGCTGGAAGGGCATCACAAAAAGTCCTGCTAGCAGCTTTTTGGCGTTTTTTTGCAGGCGGATTTAACCCCTTTTCTGCCGCTAGCAGGGGGTTAAAACCACCCTGCTAGCAGCCAAATAGCGCCGCTTTACCGCTGACACCTGGGGCGGCTCGGTGTGAAAGGGGTCTCAAAGTCCAAAGTGATATCAAGAGTGTCAAACTACAGGACATCTTCTCTTCTAAAGTGTCCGTGCTCAAAAGTGCTTGAATGATGCTTTTCTTCTACATACAATAAAGTGCTTTCCACCGCCGACACTCCACTCCATACAAATGGTGCCCTAGTGGGTCCACACTCGAGCACTTACACTTTAGAAGAGAAGATGTTCTGTAGTTTGACACTTTTTTTATATCACTTAGGACTTTGAATTGTACTAATTTTTATTTTTTATATAATTTTTTTTTTTTTTTTTTTTTTACACATAATTAGTTGCATGTATCTTAGGAACATTTGGGTTTCTGTTTGCTTTATTATTGTTTAATTCAAAGCGGGTGAACAAGGCTTTAATATAAAAAAAATAAAAATAAAATAAAAACATCTACAGGAGGAACTGCAATCCAATGAATGAAAGGGGGGCCAGGGACTGTCAGACTGGTAAGGAAAGAACTCAATGATAGACATCTTGCAGCCAGGATATGAGGTGAGCTCTATCAGACTTGCAGCCGCTTCTAATGCATGCTATCAGAAGCTCACAGTGTGCAGTGAAATCAGATCAAGCAATTTCAGTACAGGAAAGGAGCCTGTACAACTGTGCAAGATTGAAGCGAAAGCTGAAGATTTGCTTTAAACATTTGAGTATTAGCCCAGCACTGTTGCAGCCCCCTTTTAAACACTTGCCTACCAGGCACGAACACCCGCTTCCTGCCCAAGCCATTTTTCAGCTTTCAGCGCTGTCGCATTTTGAATGACAATTGCGCGGTCATGCAACGCTGTACCCAAATAACATTTTTGTAATTTTTTCCCCACAAATGGAGTTTGCTTTTGGTGGAATTTGATCACCTCTGCGGTTTTTATTTCTTGCGCTATAAACAAAAGAAGGATAAGTTTGAAAAACGCAATATTAACTTTTTGCTATAATAAATATCCAATTTTTTTATTTTTTTTAAAACAAATTTTTTCCTCAGTTTAGGCCGATACGTATTCTTCTACATATTTTTTGGTAAAAAAAAAAATCTCGCAATAAGCGTATATATTGATTACATTTTGTTCAAAAGTAATAGTATCAACAAAATAGGGGATAGATTTATAGCATTTTTATTATTTATTTATTTTTTACTAGTAATGGCGGCGATCTGCGTTTTTTTTTTTTTTTTTTTTTTTTTTTTTTTTTTTTTTGTTTTTATCGTGACTGCGATATTGCGGCTGACAGATCGGACACTTTTGACACATTTTTGGGACCATTCACACTTATACAGCGATCCATGCTATAAAAATGCATTGATTACTGTATAAATGTGACTGGCAGGGAAGGGGTTAACACTAGGGGGCGATTGAGGGGTTAATATGTTCCATATGGGAGTGATTCTAACTGTGGGGGGGAGGGGACTGACTGGGGGAGGAGACCGATCGGTGTCCCTATGTATAAGTTTACACACACAGATCCACGTCCTGCTCAGTTACTGGGCAATCGCGGGTGCCCGGCGGACATCGCGGCCGCCAGACACGCGCATCAGGTACCCAGCGACGCAGCGCCACCCCCCCCCCCCTAGTGGCTGCAAACGAAATCACGTCATATGACTGCGGCCTGGAACAATAGGTTCTTTGTCCCGCCGTCATATGACAGTGGGCCAGCGGGAAGTGGTTAAACATAAGGGAATGATGCATATGGAACCTTTAAAAAAAAAAAATAAAATCTGTTCAGCCACTACCTGGCTACAAGTTTTCATACTCTGGTTTATAAACCTTTTTTCATTTTTTTTTTTTTTCAGAAGAAGGAATGGACACCAGTGCAAATGACCCTGTATCCGAGATGGAAGAACTGAAGCAGTGCTTGGAAGAGAAGACGCAGGAGGCAGATGACAGCATTGAGAAATACTGTAATCTAATGATTAAGACACACAAACTGGAGGAGAGCAACGACATGCTGAAGAAACAGGTGGACTTCTTGAACTCAAGGCTGAAAGGATTCGAAGTAAAGGAAGAGCAAGGCGGTCCATCCTCCGTATCAGACCAGCCAATACCTGAGGGCTGTCCACTGTCCGTATCGGACAAACCATTACCTGGGGCCGAGAGGAGACCCCGGAAGAGCAGGAGATCCACACAAGGATCTGGGAAACCAACTAATAAGCGGCGGAGAGACACTGATAACGCAGGGAGCGCGCCTACAACACCCCAGTGTGTCTCCAAGAAGGTGAAGAAAGCACCCATTACCCTGGCAGAGGAAGAATTTGAACCTGATGGACTTCCCGAAGTTGTGAGAAAGGGTAGGTTTGGCGCGTGTAGACAAACTCATCCATACCTTGTTGGGCAGTGCCGCCGTACAGCAGGAATGTCATCCAGAGGGCCATATTTGTCCAATTGAAAGAAGGGACATTAAAGGGCAACTCCAACCGCTTGTTCAAGTAGGAAAACTTTGAACATGTCAGGTTGTGTGTTCCCCCCCCAAGCCTTCAACTGGCTGGCGTTATAGCTGATTACATGTGCAGCACCATGGAAACTGCAGATCAGAGGCCTTAATGGTGACTAAGATGGCATCCTGTACGGTTGTAGTAATTTAGGAGTGTGTCTATGGGAATGTTTGACTAATTCTTCCAGAAGCGCATTTGTGAGGTCAGGACATGGCAAGAGAGTAATACGTAATAAAGCTTCTGGATGCCGACATCACATGAGGGAAGAGCCATTTCAATAGCAGCTAAATAGTGATGTTGGCTCTTGAGCTTGCACTATAATTAGGGAAACGCGTAGATCACGTTCGTTTCTTTAGAGTTTGTTCTTCTAAGAAAAATTAGCATTTTGGGAATTTAAATATTTTATTGGAAAATTGCCATAAGAATTTTTTTATTTATTTCCTGGAGCAATTGGTGATCTATATCAGCACTCCATATACAGGATTCAGTTTATATTCGTCTTACTCAATAATTGCTTTTGCCAATTTCCAGGTTTCGCTGACATCCCATCAGATAAACAAAGTCCCTTTGTCGCTAGAAGGACAGCTGTGCCGCTGCGGAAAAGCCCCCGCCTGGCATCACAGAAAAATTCTCCATCCCTCTTCAGAACAAATCTGGAGAACCTGGCTAACCTCTCCAGTCCAACACCAGGGGGCAGCAAATCACAGGAGGTGAGTTCAGTTATCTGTTAATCCTTTATTCGGAATCTACATGTAAAGACACCGGTACACCTGTCATTTACTATATCATGTGCATGCAGCATCTAGATATCTAGAGGAGGGGGGGGGGGGGGGGTCTAGTAGCGCTTGGAGAGAGACAGATGGGTGGGAAACAAAACTATAGGTAAAGGTGGTTATGATAATGGAATCCAGTAGTTAGGGGTGGCTTGGAAGGGGGGGGGGGGGGGTGGCTGTGTAGTCCTGATTCAGATAGCATTTAGATCACTGCATGCTTAGGCAGAGCGGTCAGGTTCTCTGTGATAGTTACTACATGGAAGGGGTTGTAGTACAGTAAAGCCTTCCTAAAACGATATGTCTTATTCAATCACATATCCCAAAATTACAGTATTATTCCTCATCTCAGGACAGTGGACAGAGCCATGAAATGTTTTTAGTTTGTTATAAAATTTTAAAACGGGTAATTTTTGTCCATCATTGATGTACGCTGATGAGGCGGCAGTGATGGGCACCGATGGGTGGCAGTGATGGGCACTGAACGGTTACACTGATAGGCAGTACTTCTAGGTGGCACTGTTGGCACCACTGGTGGGCATAGATAGGTGGCACTTGGGACCAATGTCCCTTTAAGATGAGCCGGTGATCGGCTTTTTTTTTTTCTCCTCCGTTGTCAGCGTGAGGAGAAAAAAGCGATCACAAGCTTTTGATTTGATCATGTGATCAGCTGTCATTGGCTGATAGCTGATCACATGATAAGGGGCCGGGACCGGCCCCTTAATCAGATTGGTGATCACCCGAGTCTCAGTGACTCGGGTGATCACAGCGCACTCCGCATGTGCCCTATAGGGCGCGCGCCGGGAGCGTGAACAGGGGAGGCCGTCATATGACAGCCACCCGGGAATTCACATCCACGATGTGGCCGTCAATCGGCCATAGCGCGGATGTCAAGTGGTTAAACACACTGCTATTATTTTTAGCACAACTGTGTGTGTGTGTGTGTGTGTGTGTGTGTGTATGTATGTGTATATATGTATATGTATATATATATGTATATATATATGTATATATATATATATATATGTGTATATATATATATGTATATATATATATATATATATATATATATATACACACACACACACACACACATATACACACACACACACACATACACACACACACACACACACACACACACACACACACCGTATTTATCGGCGTATAACACGCACCCCAAGTTTAGGGGGGGAAAAAAAAAAACTTAAGTGTAATTTGCAGCCTTGCCCAGCGTCCTTTGCAGCTTGCCAGCGTCATTTGTAGTTTGCCCAGTGTGATTTGCAGCATTGCCAGCGTCATTTGCCTTGCCCACGTATAAATTTCTCGCCGCCGCGAGGTCTGCGCATGCGTCGCCGAAAAAGACCGAGCCGACTGTTCGGCTCCGCTCGGAGTCCCGCTTCCCTGCTGTTTCGGGAGCGAGCGCAGGGAGGTGGGGACTACGAGCGGAGCTGAACAGTCGGCTCGGTCTTTTTCGGCGGCGGTCGCTATTTTTCGGCGCCGCTCGCTATTTTTGTCATTTTTTGGGGGGGTATCGGCGTATAACACGCACCCACGTCTTTCCCCCGATTTTAAGGGGGAAAAAGTGCGTGTTATACGCCGATAAATACGGTACATACATACATACATACATATATATATGTATGTATGTATGTATGTGTATGTGTGTGTGTGTGTGTGTATGTATATGTATACAGTGGTGTGAAAAAGTGTTTGCCCCCTTCCTCATTTCCTGTTCCTTTGCATATTTGTCACACTTAAGTGTTTCGGAACATCAAACCAATTTAAACAATAGTCAAGGACAACACAAGTAAACACAAAATGCAATTTGTAAATGAAGGTGTTTATTATTAAAGGTGAAAAAAAATCCAAACCATCATGGCCATGTGTGAAAAAGTGATTGCCCCCCTTGTTAAAACATACTATAACTGTGGTTGTCCACACCTGAGTTCAATTTCTCTAGCCACACCCAGGCCTGATTATTGCCACACCTGTTCACAATCAAGGCATCACTTAAATAGGAGCTGCTTGACACAGTAAGGTCCACCAGAAGATCCTTAAAAGCTACACATCATGCCGAGACCCAAAGAAATTCAGGAACAATTGAGAAAGAAAGTAATTGAGATCTATCAGTCTGGAAAGGGTTATAAAGCCATTTCCAAAGCTTTGGGAATCCAGTGAACCACAGTGAGAGCCATTATCCACAAATGGCGAAGACATGGAACAGTGGTGAACCTTCCCAGGAGTGTCCGGCCGCCCCAAAATTACCTCAAGAGCGCAGCGACGACTCATCCAAGAGGTCACAAAAGACCCCACAACAACGTCCAAGGAACTGCAGGCCTCACTTGCCTCAGTTAAGGTCAGCGTTCATGCCTCCACCATCAGGAAAAGACTGGGCAAAAATGGCCTGCATGGCAGAGTTCCAAGGAGAAAACCACTGCTGAGCAAAAAGAACATCAAAGCTCGTCTCAATTTCTCCACAACACATCTTGATGATCCCCAAGACTTTTGGGACAACATTCTGTGGACCGATGAGACAAAAGTGGAACTCTTTGGAAGGTGTGTGTCCAAGTATATCTGGCGTAGAAGGAACACCGCATTTCAGAAAAAGAACATTATACCAACAGTAAAATATGGTGGTGGTAGTGTGATGGTCTGGGGCTGTTTTGCTGCTTCAGGACCTGGAAGACTTGCCGTGATAAAAGGAACTATGAATTCTGCTGTCTACCAAGAGATCCTGAAGGAGAATGTCCGACCATCTGTTCGTGTACTCAAGCTGAAACGAACTTGGGTTCTGCAGCAGGACAATGATCCTAAACACACCAGCAAGTCCACCACCGAATGGCTGAAGAAAAACAAAATGAAGACTTTGGAGTGGCCTAGCCAAAGTCCTGACCTGAATCCTATTGAGATGTTGTGGTATGACCTTAAAAAGGCCGTTCATGCTCGAAAACCCTCTAATGTAACTGAATTAGGACAATTCTGCAAAGATGAGTGGGCCAAAATTCCTCCAGGACGCTGTAAAAGCCTCATTGCATGTTATCGCAAACGATTGGTTGCAGTTGTTGCTGCTAAGGGTGGCCCAACCAGTTATTAGGTTTAGGGGGCAATCACTTTTTCACACAGGGCCATGATGGTTTGGATTTTTTTTCACCTTTAATAATAAACACCTTCATTTACAAATTGCATTTTGTGTTTACTTGTGTTGTCCTTGACTATTGTTTAACCACTTCCCACCCGGCCAATGTAGATATACGGCCGGGTGGGAGCCGTCTACTTCTGATAGGACGTTCAGGAACGTCCTTCAGAAGTAGAGGGATCGCGCGCGCGCGTGCCCGCGCAGCGGCGCGATCCCGATGCGGCCGTGTCACCCGGACACGGCGCATCTCGAATCGGCAGGAGGGCACGGTGATTGGCCCTCCTGATCACATGACGGCCGTGACGAATCACGGCTGTCATGTGATGTAAACAAACAGCCGGTTGCTAGGCAATCGGCCCTCCTCTCCTCACACGGAAGTCGTCGGTGAGGAGAGGAGAGCGGATCGCTGCAGCCGGCTGGTGATCAGTGAGTATGAGATGTTTTTTTACTCACTGATCACCAGTCTAGGGTCCCCCATAGTAAAACACACGTCCCCACAGTAAAAACACACATGTCCCCACAGTAAAACACACATGTCCCCAAAACACACATGTCCCCAAAACACACATGTCCCTAAATAATAAAAACACCTGTCCCTCACATATGTCCCACTAAAATCACATGTGCCAATGATTATCTGCACACATATGTCCGTGATCACCTGCACACCCCTTTTACATGATCATTTGCGTACATATGTCCGTGATCACGCGAACCAATTATTATACACTTAACGGAATTTTTTTTACAAAAAACATGTAGCAGAATACATTTTGGCTTAAATTTATGACAAAATTTGATTTTATTGGATTTCTTTTAAAAAAGAAAGGAGAAAATATTGTTTTTTTTCAAAATTTCCGCTATGTTTTCGCTTATATCGCAAAAAATAAAAAACGGAGTCGCGAATAAATACCACCAAACTAAAGCTCTATTTGTGCGAACAAAATGATAAAAAATTCATTTGGTTACAGCATTGCATGACCGCGCAATTGTCACTGAAAGTGCGCGAGCGCTGAAAGCTGAAAATTGGTCTGGGCAGGAAGGGTGTTTAAGTGCACAGTAGGCAAGTGGTTAAATTGGTTTGATGTTCCGAAACACTTAAGTGTGACAAACATGCAAAGGAACAGGAAATGAGGAAGGGGGCAAACACTTTTTCACACCACTGTGTGTATATATATATATATATATATATATATATGTGTGTGTGTGTGTGTGTGTGTGTGTGTGTGTGTGTGTGTGTGTATATACATACATACATAAATTTTTTTTTTTTAATGTAACATTCACATTCTATGACATCACAAGATGGTGGTATTTAAAATGACAATAAATATACCACTCCCTTAAGAATGAACATTAATAATGTACTTATATTACAGACAAAGACTAAGACTCTGGAGGCCATCATGATGGGAGGCTCTGGGCCAGCAGACGTTCAGTCCCCTCTTTCTACCCACAACAAGATGAAAAGACGCCTATCTGAAATGGGCACCCCGGGCAAGATGGACACGGCGGCTGTACACGATGACTCGGAGGAGGAGGGGAATTGCCAAGTGCAGTAATCCTTTATAAATTCCAGTACTATGACATTGCTGTGCCCCGGCAGCTGCACACAGACTGACCGATAATCCAGTTTTGGATGGAACTGTTGCATTACTTTAAAGAAGAATACACATTCTGACTACATGGGCCCAGCCCAGCAGCATGTCTGTAAAAATGAAGATATTTCTTTTTTTATATAATTTTTTATTTATCCGTTGCTTCCTTGTTTTAAAACATAGACTTTTTCTTTAAAACCGCGATGGCGTACAGACTGCATTCATTTTAAGCAGTCAATATGATTTTAATGTCCTGTGGTCAGTGATGACGTCATCAATTTGTTACTCTTCCCACGTTGCTCGTACTCCTAATTGATGGCCACTCTTCACAGATTCTGCACTGGAGACTGACCGTTTTTATGTTTATTTACTGCCCCCTGCAGGTGAAGTCAGGCACTGGAGTTACCCGTGGCATGAACATTTCCTTAGCCTAGGTACACACTTGTGCAGCTCTGCGAGCCACGTTTTGTACAGACACGGCAGCCCATTCATTTCAATGGGCTTCTCTGCTTCTCGAAAATGCACTTTTTCTGAAAATGTGGCCCACACAAAAACTGCAAATGCAGTGCAGTTCCCAGTGCTGGAAGCCGTGTTGCAGTTTCCAGCCCGTAGGGGTGCTGCCATTAGCATCTCCCGAGCGGCAGTGTGTTTTTCTGTGCAGGTGGTTGTGGCTGTGCCCTGCAGCGGCACCCACCCACACAAGTGTGCGCCCAGTCTTGTAGAAATACAAGGGCTGCCGTTGATGATAATCTGAAATAACTGGCTGCCATGCTGACCCTCTGGCTTCAGTATTTTTTAATCCTAGAAAGTTTACATATTATCTACAATTTTTTTCTGAAATGGTAACTCGTGTGAGAGGCTCAGTATGACAGCCAGACGACTAGGCATTGTGGAGTGAGAAGTAAGCAAAAGTAGCCTCCATGCTTTTATCGGCAAATATTTCCTTTAAGCTGGCCATACATTATACAATTATTTTATTCAATTTCCTTTAGATTTACCTTCAACTGTGTAGTGCAAGGGCCTGTCTGATTGCATGAAAATTGAAAGTGTTTAGGTTTGACCTCCATATTATATGGTTTTGCTTAATCTAATTTGGCAATAAAATTGTATAATGTATGGCCAGCTTTAGGGTTAATTCACACCAGAGTTGCGGGGGGTTGCGTTTGTGAGTCTATTCCCAACCCTAGGTAACCAAAAAACAATCCCTAGGAATGCATTTTTACACCAGCACATTGCATTTGCCAAGTGTTTAAAAAAAAAGAACAAGTATGCACTATTTTTTTCTAATGCGCAAAAACACAACGCTCTGCAAGGCAGAACAAGACAAAAAAAAAACAAATGCAATGCATGTAAAATGCACGCCGTGTTACAAAAAAAAGACAAAGTGCTTGTGTTGTGGTATAAATGAGTCCTTAATGTATCATAGGAGAAAAAGGCAATGAGAGCAGTTTCTAGTTTTTTTTTTTTTGAAGCTGAAGCCTTCTGTCATACTCAGTTCCTTGTGAGTCACTGATGTGGAACAATCAAGTTGCCAGTGAAATCTGGTCCATCATGCTGCATGCTTGCTTCACCACCTTGAGAGGAAGTAAGTTGCGTGCAGTCTCCTTCTCTGTATGCCATCCGCAGGATCCCGACTTGCACTAATTATCTTTTAACTGGTATAAAAACATTATTTTTTGGTGCTGTATTTTATTTGCCCAGCCTAATTTTTATCTGTAAAATCTGTAGCACTTGTAAATATTTTTACTGTATATATTGCTTTGTAT
This sequence comes from Lithobates sylvaticus, assembly GCA_028564925.1. Classification (NCBI taxonomy): domain Eukaryota; kingdom Metazoa; phylum Chordata; class Amphibia; order Anura; family Ranidae; genus Lithobates; species Lithobates sylvaticus. The sequence continues at coordinate 60,302,160 of CM053028.1, forward strand.
ATACCATGTTTTTATATGGCTTTTTTAATTTGCAGTAACAGCAGAAAATGTGTTCTGAGTGCTTGATCCAGCAGACAAGGATCATAAACTTTAACAAACTTG